>OAMR01000248.1:1591070-1666998 GCA_900205405.1 Echinochloa crus-galli | reverse complement strand
ACGAGGCCCTGTCTCTTATACACATCTAGATGTGTATAAGAGACAGGTTCTGAACCATTCTCAACTTGACCCACGGGGAAAATACGGAACCAATTCACTCCGCCTGTCTGAAAGCTGCATCGATTTTCAGCTGCATCGATTTTCAGTTTTTTTTTTACTTTTGAACAGCCACACTCATGCCCAGCTCCTGCGCCAACTCCGGCCGTCGCTTTGTCACAGTACGGCCGTCGCGCGGCGACAAATGCGCGCCATTGCATTACCCACAGAAGCACAGGGAACATGATACAGATCGGAAACTTTCCGGTTTCCACGGAGGACTGCGACGGGCGAAGCCGAATGCTCCCAAAGCTGCCTCTGCTTTGGAAGGAGCGGCTGGCTGAGGCCGTTGTACAGCGGGCGTACCAGCGGTTTCCTACGCCTACACCCAACTTCCGTTTACTTTCGCGCGCTCGCTCGCAAGCCTTTTCCGAGCTCTGAGCCTTTCGTTCGACGCCAGCTAGACCCGGCCGGCGGGGACGACGCTCTATATTATCAGCAAGCACCAGCGTGCGGCCACGTACGCTTTCAGCGGCAGCGAAAGCAACTCCAGAAAATTCAGCAGCGTGAGCCGATTCGCCTGTGTTTGTGAGCTGGGCGATGGCAGCGGAGGCGCCGAAGAAAGCGGAGGTGGAGGCGGCGCCGGCGCCGGCGGCGAAGGGCGTGGCGGAGGAGAAGGCCGTCGTCCCGGCGCCCGGGCCGCCGGCCGGTGACTCCAAGGCCCTTGTCCTCGTTGACAGTGAGTAGTGGCGTAGTGCTTTGTTACCGGTTCTTCCTTTCATCCTGTCTTGAGCTTTATGGTTTCTATTAGTAGTAGCAGCAGAGACATGCGAGTTTCAGTTTCTTCGAACAAAGTACATGCGGTTTCCCTTCGTGAATTTCTCTGTTTGTCGTATCAAATTCAGATATCAATTCATTCAGTCGCATCCAAAAATCGGTCTGAAAAGTGTTGTCATTAGCTAATCTCTTCCAGCTGATACGTTGGTCTTCAAAACTCCAAAAGGCCTTTTCTCTGGTGCTACCTTTTTCCTACATCACGGTTACCTACTCCAATTCAGCAATTGTCGGCATAACGGAACTGACAGGATAGATAGCTTCAGGTGTGCGTCATATCATAAACTGATTTTCACCACTGGTTGCAGAACTACTGGTGATTGGTGAACAAACACATCCTGCCAATTCTGTAGAACCCGATCGAAACTCCAAGCCTCAAAATAGTGAAATATTTGACCCATGTCTTGCAAGGTACTCTATGAGATAGGTTGACAGGTTCGAGGCTATCAAGTGCAGGTGACAGGATGCCGTATCGGTAGTAGTTTTTATTTTTTTTTCTCCAATACGCAGAAAATCATTGTATTAAGAAGAGCGGAAAAACTGTGATTCCAATTGCAAGACTCCGGAGGAGTTTAAACTCACACCAACACCTGTAAAGCAGAAACAACCCATGGCCAAAGCCGAACTTTACTCCTACTACTAGCTAACAGAACAACCAAAAACAACGCTCAAGCAGAGGTGCGCCTAGGCTTGAAGCCCAAGGGCGGGCCAGGAGCAGCGTAGCGAAGGCACTAGTTCCGTAACTGCCTCGTAATGGTCATCACGCATGCCCGCTGCATACAACTTCTTGTACGCCTTCTTCCCTTCGGTGTTGGGCAGCGCCTTTTTGGACGCCATGCCAAACTTCTGCGACAGCGCCACTTGCGCGCGCATAGATGTTGGCACGTTTGCTAGCGGCTGACTAGCAATCCGCTCGCTCCTCTTAGGAAGCTCGCCAGGGCCTGGCCGTGTTGCTACCCTTTGCTTGGGCTTCCCCGGCTTCACCATCAGAGGCGGCTCGATTTTTTTCTGAACCGCTTTTGTGAATGCAGAGAGTTTAGCGCCGGTGCTCGGAACTCCCGTTGCCGGACTGGTCACATTCGCCACGGTGTGGGCCGGAGTGGATGGCTCAACATGCGTTGGCGGGCGAGTTGGAGTGGAGTCAATTGGCTGGGCCTGTTCCCCCTCCTGGCCTGGTTGAACCAGCTGGGCCGAAGGCGTCTTCAATAGACGCGGCCCATGTGCACAAGTATCTGGACTTGGTGGCACAATGTTGCTCTGTGATGGCGGCACCGTCGTGGTCAAGACCACCGGCTCCAGCACTGTTGCCCGTGAACTTGTAGTACTGTCACCTCGATCCCATGAAGTCATCGCGGCCTCCGCCAGCATGGGATCAAAGCTCTGGTCCCCGGGGCACGCGTCGCGGCAGAAGGTCACCTCCCACGCCATTGCCTCCCACTGGCCCTCCATCTGAGCTGTGCACGACTGCTCTGACCTCTCCTTGACCAGACCAGGCATCTCTCCCAAGGCCGATCCGACCGTTGTCTTTCCTGTCTCGCCCTCAAAAACAGTCGTCGCTGCAGCCTTGCTTGGAGCTATGTGCTCGTTTGAATCCGCTTTTGGAAAGTTCCGCAGGGCGGCCGGCGGCAGGTGCGGGGGCCGGGGCGGCGGGGGAGCGCGGCACGCGACGGCGAGCGCGACGCAGGGCGGCTGGCGGCGGGAGTACGGGACGGGAGAGCAGGAGTGGAGGCGGAGCTCGGAGGGAAAGGGAAAGGATAAGGTTTGGGTGACTAAACTGGGAGAGTATATATACCTAGGGTTACATATTGGGCTGGGCCGTATTGTTTCGGGGGCCCGTGGGTCACCCGCGGGGGGAATTATAACCCCGCCCCCGCCCCGTTAAATTTCGGGTCCCCGAACCCGCAGACCCGCGGGGGGAATTTAGCCCCGCCCCCGCCCCCGTCGGGGCTGAAACCCGCGGGTTTCGGGTCTAAACCCGCCCGACTGCCATTTTTACTCGTTTGAATCCGCTTTTGGAAAGTTCACCTGCAGCTGGGGGGACAGCACAGTCTGGTCAGGTTCTTTTGCAGCTGCCTTGGCAGAGACCCCCACGACCTCCAAAGCGGTGGGCCCCCTGGAGCCCGTCTTCTCCAACTGCGGCGTGTCACCGCTGGCACTCAGGTTGGAGGCAAGAATCCGGTCATGAACCGCCTGGTCAGAGCAGACAATCAGGAAGCTCTCTGTTCGCAGTGGCGTGACAGTCACCGCCGCGCCCTCGATGCCCGTGGCCGCAATGATCGCCGCCGAGACCTCCATTGGTGAAAAGCAACTTGAGGCATTCACCACCAGACCGAAGAGGGAGAAACGTAGGCGCGCCTCTGCATCCACGTATTGACAGTCCGGATCCATTTGCTGCGGTGGGCAGCAAGGTGGCCCCGTCGATGTGCTAACCAATGGTGCAGGGCCGGTCGACGGTGTGGGCGATGGCGTGCGACTCGAGGCCACGGCCGCCGGCGGTGTCCGCGGTCCCTCCTGTCGGACACGACGAGGAGGCAAGCGCGGCGCCTCACCAGTTCATGCGCCGGTCGCCCCAGGCTCCCGTCGCGCAGGACGTGGTGGAATGGTGTTGCCGCCACGGCGCCCATGGACATCATGCCTCCCAGCCGTGCCCGCCGGAGGCCGGCGAGGACGGGTACACTCCCTGGCCAAATGACGGAATCCATGGCAACGCAAGCATTTGCGCGGGAGTCTGCAGGTAGCAACACGATGAGTATAGGAGAGGCAGTTTAAGCACCTGCCGTCGAGCTCCGGAGGGAAGCGTCGTGCCGCTGGAGGGCGGCCAGAGGAGGAGCCCGTCTCCCGCTGCAGCCGACGCCGCCTGGAACGTGAGATGTACTCCTGGAAGCCGTCTTCATCCACCCGTCCGCGGCGGCGCTCCGGCTGGTGGGTACCAGCTGCCACCAGGCCCAGGCGCTCCGCCATGCTCCGGTGCGGCCGCGTGGATCGGGAGATGTACTCATCCTCGTCCGTTTGGCCACGCCGGCGGTCCTCCGCTGGGACAGGTCCAAGCCGCAAGGCGATGCTGCGACCTGGCACTGGCGGTGCCGTCGAGGTGCCCACCACTCCCGAGGAAGGGGGAGCAGAGAGGGGAGAGGAGGGAGGGGCTGTGGAGGGGGCTGGGGTGGTCGCCGCTGCCGGAGTGGCTAGTGGCGAGCTGGGCTGGGAGGAGATGGCCGCCGGAGCCGCGGTGGCTGCCGGCGCGAGGGGGAAGGGGGGAGCGGAGGCGTCCCCCATCCTCCGGAAGCTGTAGTAGTTTTTATCATAGTGCAGCTTGGTGACACAGAAGAAACCATGATTAGTGAAAATGTCTGGGGTTGTAGCAATTCTCAAATCTCAACTACGTATGACTTGTTCTTACCATGATTATTTTATTGCTTGTTTCCGATCTGTTCAGTCAAGGTATTTATATTAATCTCCTCAAAAAAGTTATTTATATTAAAATCTGAATATTTTTCATGAATTTTGTGCATCTCAGAGGTGTCTGATAAAACTTCTGCCATGAAGAACACGCCAAGGAACTCAAATGACAGAGGTAATTAACTGATCCTTCTTATCCTTCACATTGGAGAATCATGAAATTGACTAACTAAAGAAACATACAATTAGACATTGCTCTCGCGAAACTGGAGATGGATAAGAGGAACTCTTTGATTAAAGCATGGGAGGAGAATGAGAAGGCGAAAGCAGAGCACAAGTAAGTTACCAAATTTATATTCTCACATAATAGGTAGTCAATTTGTGTTCGTTGGTGGGATTACCAATATTCATGGACACCTTTTGTTTCGAAAAATAGGCACTTTTTTATTCTTCGGCTATTTCTTCGGGCAAAATTGTTCTCCAAGCAAATGAGTACATTCATGCTCCTGTAGTATGCTATATAAAAGTTTTAATTGATTGAACCTAAAGTCTCCCTCTTTGAGATCCAATGGTAAGGTATGGTCTGGTTAGTTCAAATAATTAGAGGATGGCTCTAACCCCTACCTTATTAATATATTAATATGGCCTCCATGCTATATAATTCATTTTTTTAACTAGGACTGAGAAACAAACAGAGTAAAACAGAACGTGTAAATGAAATGGTATTAAACCAAGTGCCTTGTTACTGTGATCGCATGATTTCAGAAAGTGTAATAAAATTAATCAGAATACCATGACTTTGGATGGACTAACTAATACCTACCTTACAGGGCTGCTAAGAAATTATCCACTATTCTTTCATGGGAAAACACAAAGAAGGCAGTCGTAGAAGCTCAGCTGAAAAAGAAGGAAGTAAGCTGTTGCATCTTGTTTTCACCGACGAGTCTATCTAGTTCAATACTATATATATTATCCCTAAGGTCTTCAAAGTGCTTGTTTAGAAAAAGATGTTTTATTTTTTAGTGTTGATGTTCTAGTTGTATTTCAGAAGGGAAAAAAACTATGGATGCCTTGTTTTAGTATAAATAATACATATAACCTCTTGGTGCTGATGTTCAGGAAGAACTGGAAAAGAAGAAGGCTGAATATGCTGAGAAGATGAAGAACAAGAAGGCAGTCATCCATAAGCAGGCTGAAGAAAAGCGAGCGATGGCTATGGCCCAGCGTGGTGAAGAAGTTCTCAAGGCCGAGGAGATGGCTGCAAAGTACCGTGCCACTGGACTAGCCCCAAAGACATTTCTTGGGTGCTTTGGACCGTAAGGAAACGTCTAAAGTATATGCTCTGAAAGTCTGAAGATGTAGATAACTTTGCTTCTTTGTGCACCGGAAGTATATGGTGTTGTTTACTGTCATCTAATTGTGCCCTGTTTATTGTTCTGTAAAATCTAATGTTTATGTCTCAAGAATGTGTCGCATATGCCTTGCCGGTGTTGTAAACTGTAAAGTATATGGCGCTTGCTTCCATTGTGGACTAGAAGTATATATGGTGTTGATTGCAATTCTATTTGGAAAAATTCATTTTAATACCTAAGCGATTCACTTTATCTATTTGATCCCTTGCGCAAAATTTTGACTCAGTTTACTTCTCTAACCTATTCCAATTGATCCAATCGATCCAAGTTTGTCATTTACTTTAATTTCTTCGTGTACAAGTTGAGTTTGAAGTAAAATTTTTGTGACATGATCAAGAAACCCGTCAAATGAACTAGCTTAGCTGGTTAATTTCGAATCCTCGATACAACTCGGATGCTCATATTTTTTTCAGATTTATTTTAGAAATTACACGTGCAGTGCTTGTATTTTTTCTAGATTTATCTGAAGAAATAATTGGAGATATTTTTTCAGTGCTATGTGACGTGCCCCTCCAAAACGAGGCGCATATAGTGACTTTGTTGGTCTCAAAATCGAATCTGTTGGCACAGTCTATAGAAGATGATCAAGGGGCATAGGGATAGGATTTCGATGTATATTCATAGGCAAAGTGTTTCCATTTATAGGCATCTGGTGCACTGGGTGGCGTTGAGTTGGAGGCCAAGACAAAGTAAAGTTGTGAAGACATCGATTCCTAGAAAGTGTTTGTGTCTTGGATCAAAACTTGGATGATTTTAGTCCTAGGAAGTGTTTGTGTTGTGTGCTTTATACAAGGGTGTTTTGATCATTCGCCATGTCAAGCCTTGGGGTAGCATCCCTCATTTGTGTGGGTAAGAGTATTTGTTAGGCTTAGGAGGGAGAGAGGAGAGACTTCGCTTATACTTCTTGAAGTAATATAAAGATTAATTTGTTGCCCCTCTTCAAATATAAAATTAACTTTTTTTTTCTTTTTTCGGAGCTATATATGTTTGACTGAATCTTTGTTCTTAAGATTGACATAATTTTGGAGTGATTTTCATAGAGCAAATTGAAGTTAGTACATATACAATATCATCTAGATTGATTCCCTTGCAAATCCTTGCACTAGCTTCACGAATTTTACATTTGATCAAGTATGTGCTTTTCTAATGTCCTTATACAAATCCACAAATTCAATGGTGAAATCTTGATTTTTTGGGACGTTCTGGGTAAACATTCCCAGGTATATATAGAGATGCACCACAGGTTTCTTTAGATTTGGACCTTGTTTGATTGAATTTCTAATTTTGAGCCTTTTAAGTTTTTCTTGAGTTCATATTACCCCTCTCCAAATCCATAATAAAGCATTAAAGCTGGTGAATAATTCTTAATGTTTTTGAAGTGATCCTTTGGGAACAACCTTGGTATGTTGTTGTGATCTTGTGGTTCAAATTTGCGATTTTTAGGGTATGTTTGGTCAAGACAAAACCACATTCGAAACCACCATAAGAGCTAAATTTTACACGGTTTTGACAGTTGAATGGCCTTTATTATCTGGTTTTATAGTTCAATATTAAAAATAAGACTGATGTGATAGTTGAATGTTGTAAAATGGACTCCCCCCTTTGTTCCAGATCCCTTCATACAAGTTGATTTGGGAGCCACAAAAAATTTAAAATATTTTGCGGAATCTATATTGATTTTTGTGAAGCCTTTAAAAGTTGTAGAGTCTGTAGATTTTGAGGAATCTCCGGAGTTTCAGAATTATTATTTTCCAAACCTAGTTTTCAACAGTTATTTTGAGTGCTGTTTTTTCCCCACATTAGGCTTCAACTTGCTTTTTAGCAACATCCCTAGCTCCAATAACTCATCCATGGTTAACCATGGACTTAGATCTTGGTAGGAGAAAGAGACTTGTGTTGAATGTCGAGATATATATATATAAGCAATGATTCTTGACAAGAATTGTTGATGTTCCTATTCACATCCGATCGTCACTCTAGTCCTCCAGCGCAAGGGTGACGCTTTGTTGTGTGGAGGTTTCGCTGGTCTCTTGTGGTGCTGATTTGTTTTGATGATTGCTTCCGTCGTATGGGTATCGTTTTCTTCTTGTTATCATCAAGACATGTTTGACAAAGCTTTTACCGGTTGCTTTTCAATCAAAAATAAGAACTCGGTTGATGACAGCATTGTCCATGAGAATTTTCGCAATCCAACACGCCAGCTTGCCGTCAGTCCGAGCTTCGGTACGGGCATCGCGTCGTCTCACGGGAACAAATGCACGCCACTGCATTAGTCGATAGCCATCGAAATACAGGGAACATGGCTGATCAAAGGTGTCTGCTTTGTAACGAGTGGCTGAGACCGTTGTACAGCGGGCGTACCGGCGATGTCCTACGGCGACGCCCAACTTCCGTTTACTTTCGCTCGACCGCTCGCAGGCCTTTTCCCGAGTTCTGCGCAGACGACGCTCTATAAATTATCAGCGGCAGCCACGTACACGTACGCTCAGCGGCGGCGAAAACAACTTCAGAAAACTCAGCAGCGTGAGTTGGGCGATGGCAGCGGAGGGGTCGAAGAAGGCGGAGGTGGAGGCGATGCCGGACGCGGCGAAAGCCATGGCGGAGGATAAGAAGGCCATCGTCCAGGCGCCCGGGTCGCCGGCCGGTGACTCCAAGTCCCTTGTCATCTTTGATAGTGAGTACTCGCTACCAGTTCTTCCTTTCACCCTGTCTTGAGCTTTATGTTGATGTTAGTAGCAGCAACAGTCTAGCAGAGGCATGGAGTTTCAGTTTCTTCGAACATAGCACGGGCTGTGCAGTTGTATCAAATTCAGTATCATTCCAGATATCAATTTATTTAGCCAAGAAATTTCTGGTCTGCAGATTATTGTAGGCCTTAAATTGGCCTAAAAGAGTTTATCATTAGCTAATCTCTTCGAGCTGATGCGTCTCCAAAAGACCTTTTTTCTCTGGTGCTACTTTTTCCTACATCACGATTACCTAATGCAATTCAGCTGACTGGAATAGATAGATTCTGGTGAGCTGATCCATGTCTTGCAAGGTACTCTATGACATTAGATTGTCAAGTTTGCTGATTATGTATTGTATCGTGTTCAAGGCTATCAAGTGAAGGCGACAGGATGCCACTTCGGTAGTAGTAGTTTGTTTCAGAGTTACTTCAACGCTAAGTTGGAAATTGGAACTTATAATAGTCTAGCTTGGTGAAATGCTATTGACACTCTCAGAAAAGGTGCACGAAGTTTTAGATGTCATACATCATTTCCTGAATGCTATTGCTTGTTTTCTGTAGGGCGATATGTTCAGTCAAGTTATTATTTTAAATTGTGAATATTTTTTAATGCATTTTATGCTTCCCAGAGGTGTCTGATAAAACTCCTGCTGAGAAGAACACCCCAAGGAACTCAAATGACAGAGGTAATTAACTGATCCTTCTTATCTTCCCATTGAGTCAATCACGTAAATTGACTAATGAAAGTAACCTACCTTTAGAGATTGCTCTCGCGAAGGTGGAAACAGAAAAGAGGACCTCTTTGATTAAATCCTGGGAAGAGAACGAGAAGGCAAAAGCAGAGCACAGGTATATGTTGTCAACTTTGTATCCTCAGATGATAGCTAGTCAATTTTGTGTACATTGGTCGGATTGCCAGTATTCATGTGCACCCTTTCGTTCGTCGGAATTAATAGGCACCTTTTTATTCTTCGGTTGTTTTTCTTTGAGCCAAATTGTTCTCCAACAAATGAATACATTCCCGTTCCTGGAAAATGCTATTATAAAATTATCTGTTGATGGCACCAAAAGTCTCCCTCTTTTGAGATCCAATGGTATAGTCTGTTGATTCAAATAATAGAGAACGGCCTTGGTATAGTATAGTCTATATATTTCATCTTTTAATGCAAAATGTACTGAGAAAGAAACATAGTAAGGTGGATCACAAAAACGTGGCCCTTACTGTGACTGCATGATTCTGTTAGCCAAGGCTTAGCTCTGGACCCCAGTACTTAGAAAGTGTATTTAATATATCAAGAAAATATAGGTTCTCAAAAAAAAATATCAAGAAAATAAATCAGAAAACCTGAATCGACTAACTAATACTTTCATACAGGGCTGCGAAGAAAATGTCCACTATTCTTTCATGGGAGAACACAAAGAAGGCAGTCGTAGAAGCTCAGCTAAAAAAGAAAGAAGTAAGCTGTCTTATTCCTCTTGTTGCATTGCATCTTGTTTTCACCGCTGAGTCTATTCTGTTCGATACTATACATTATCCCTAAGGTATTCAAAAGCGCTTGTTTTGAAAGAAAAAACAAAGGTGCCTTAGATCTTAGTCTTGATGTTCTAGTTGCATTTCAGGAGGAGAAAATACTATTGGTTATAGACATATCATAATGTAGACATGTCACTGTTTCTTTAAGGAAAAAAATGCATCCAACCTCTTGGTGCTAATGTTCAGGAAGAATTAGAAAAGAAGAAGGCTGAATATGCTGAGAAGATGAAGAACAAGAAGGCAATCCTCCATAAGCATGCTGAAGAAAAGAGAGCGATGGCTATGGCCCAGCGTGGTGAAGAAGTCCTCAAGGCTGAGGAGATGGCGGCGAAGTACCGTGCAACCGGGCTAGCCCCAAAGAAACTTCTTGGGTGCTTTGGAGCATAAGGAAACGTCTGAACTTTATGCTGTGGAGAGGTGTGTAATTTGGCCTCATGTTTAAGTTATTGGTCTCTTTGTGCGCTGAAAGTATATGGTGATGTAAAAATGCCTGTTTATCGATTGTAAATAAAGTGTGGTGATGTAAAAATGCCTGTGTAAGAAAATGCCAAACCGTTAGGCAGGCTGGTGGCCTGGTACAACCTGATTGATCTTCACAGGCTACGGAGAGCTGGGCTGGATATTGGCCGGGCCCCCACAGAGAGAGACCTTGGAGCTTCTTGCATGGACCGGCCCAGGCTTAAAACCGTCTGCAATCTGTTAGATGACGTGGGCCCTTTTTTCTGTCATGCTTAAGGTACTTGCATTTCTAATACAAAGAGTTAGAAAAATCCATGTGCTAGAAACTGCACTCGTGGATTAGTACCGAGATTTTCAACGCATGCGTGCATACGCAACGATATGTACTTCCTCCAACCACAAAATAAATATTTCTTGGGGTCTTCATTTATCCACAATACAAGCACTTCTACAAACTAAACACGGAAATAGTAGTTGCTCCATAAAGTCAATTAAGAGTGCTCCTGCTTGTAAATTGTAATCATATTTAAACCACATTAATATTATTAAAAACCTAAAAACTAGCTACCATTAAGACAGTTAGAGTAACTCCAACAGTCTGCCCAAATGTATTTTTCTCGGTAAAAACAAGAAAACGCCACAAAAAAAAACCAATCCAACAGCCTCACTTTCTTACTCACTACTCTATCCGCTCGCCATCCCCTCCTCTTCCCTCGGTATCTTTGTCAAGCGCATCGGTCTCGCCATCTCCCTCCTCCCGCGCGCCCTCGGGATTTCTCACGCTGATTTGTTCTCCCATAACGAATTCGAGTTATTATGGATAGTGTTATGGTAAGGAAGTCCTCTAATACTCTGGAGTTGCTCTTATGAGTGATTTTGATTGTCTAATAAGGAGTAGAATTAGATCTCTTCTTTTTCCTTATGCTTATATTGAGTACATGTCTACAGTACATTATAGCGTTGGAACATGCCAATAATAAAGCATGACACTTAAACTTCTAATTCTGATGAAGACATCGAAATACTCCCTCCGTTCTGAAAAACCTGACGTTTAGGACAGCGACACGGTCTCCAAAACATAACTTTGACCTCTTGTTATTTTAAAAATATTTATCAAAGAGTGGTATATGTATACTTTTATGAAAATATTTTTCAAGACAAATCTATTCATATAGTTTTCACATTTGTAAACTCAACAATTAAAAAGTTATTGGTGATTTATATTCCCAATGTTTGACCTAAACCTTGTCCTAAACGTCAGGTTTTTCAGAACGGAGGGAGTATGTTAGATGGAGCCAATTGGGCCATTCTTAATGAAGAATCTCATATTTGTGTTTTCAAAATGACACGTAGGAGCAAGAATCCTCAACCACATCTGTTTTATTTGCAAAGTTAGTTTCTGCAGCTTGCAATTATTAATGTTGTACTGCGAGTCTGCAAGATGTAGCATTACAGTGGTTTGCGCAGTGTGACTGTAGTTGGATACGGAGGGCTCGCCATGATTCCCACGCCATAGCTTATTTGGGATTTTCCTCCTTTTCCTTGTACAGTGCAACTGATGTGTCCCTGTTGCTGAAACCACAGTAGCAAGGTTTGGTCTTTTGTCACCAGCCGCTGACGAGAGCGAGGAATACAGTAGTAGAAGCTACAGTGACATGCATCAATGGACACGGAGAAATGACAAATGTCAAGTGGAAATGTCGCTCAGATGCTAGCATCAGTCATTTTCACACAGATACATGAGATAAATAAACAAAGCACGAAGACAGTACTCGCGTATACATGAGTCAAGGAGTAGATTGTAAATATCGACGAAAAAAAGATTATCATGGTCCGCCAAGGATATGGAGGAGCACAGAAAACGTTGTTGGTGGTGGACAGTGGACGCACGACCTCCCCGGCTCCCCCAACCATTGAATGCGCGCTCTGACGCACCGTATCGTCACAGCCTTTTCGTCTTCCCTCTCGCTCGCTCGCTCGCTCTCTCTCTCTCTCCTGGATCGCTGTCGCGGCGCACCTTTTCCGGCCGCAGTTATTGACCTGCGCCGCTGCGCTGTCTTCCTCTTCCTTCCGGCCACGAGCGAGGGGGGCCGCGCGCGTGTGGTACGGCGCGGCCGGGCGTTCGTACGCCGCGATCGATTCGGCCCGCCGTTGGCGCTGCCGAGGAGGATCGGGGACGCTCGTGCGACCAACCCAAAGGGTTCAGCTTCGCCCGGCTCGCTGTTGCCGTCTGGTTGGCCGCTCGATCGGCGGCCGGCGGCGCGCGCGCTCGCCCACGTCCGCGCCGCTCCGTCCAGTCAAATCGGCCAGCGCGCGAGCGGATCCGGAGGCGTTCGTGTCCTGCTTCTGCCCCGTTTCGACGCGGGTGGCAGAGGCAGTGCATATTCACAAGCAATCAATGCTACCCCTGTGCAATCTCTTCTCCCCGCCTCACGCTTGCTGCTGTCGCTGCTCTCCCGACTCCCGTCCTACTACTACGACGATGCTTCTCCACGGCTGACGGCTGCGTCAAGGCCTCACCTCAAGGGCATGCATGGCCTGATGGCCATGGCCACCATGGGCCACGTACTACGGCCCCACTCTATCTTCCTCCGCATTCAATGCGTGATCCCCAGAGCCGCATTTATGGCCGACTGGCCGTCCCCGTCGTGGGCTCATGGCTGCTCCGGCCCGGCCGGCTGCTAGAGGCCACGAGTACGGCTCTGAGAAGGCCTGTAACCGGAGCCTCTTGTCTGGAGTCTGGACCGCGCTTGCGTTCCGTTCCGTTTCTCCAGACCTCAGGTAAGCTGACGGCCCGTGTTTTTTTTTGGGTGATTTCCGTCCCATTTGACCACTAATCATGAGTATTAAATAAAGTTAATTTACAAAACTATCTTCACAACTCCGGATTAATTCATGAAATCTATCTAATGAGGTTTTTGAAAGGACGATTAGAGGATAGTTATTGTAGCATTATTATTTGTCACATCGTTGGCATCTGTGCTTATTTTTTTGGTTGATTGATGCTAGTTCCCGATTATCTTCGTGGAATGACCTATGTGCTTGGACCTAGACTCGAGATGTCCGAGGTTCTGATGGAGCGTCTTACCTATCTCTGGCTAAACTTTGCGATGGATTATCCAATGTATGTTGTCCGCATGATTCATAGCCATGTTGATGGAGGGAACTTTGTAAGTTCAACTATTTGAGATTAACTCATGTTTTTTTTCTTGCTATACAGTTCACTTATATTCGGACATAGAGGTACTGTGTATAACGGTTAATTCTGTATTCAATAAAGCTGCATTTGTTGTAGAATTGCTAAATTGAAGAGCGTGTACACCAGCTTTTTGTCTGTATGATCTGATACAATATTAATAAATTTGCAAAGTACAGAATGTAGGGTTATGGAGTATAGCAATTAGTAAATATAAGGATAG
The DNA here is from genome assembly GCA_900205405.1 of Echinochloa crus-galli. Lineage (NCBI taxonomy): Eukaryota > Viridiplantae > Streptophyta > Magnoliopsida > Poales > Poaceae > Echinochloa > Echinochloa crus-galli. Next base: position 1,653,180 of record OAMR01000248.1, on the reverse strand, counting down.
TATTTTACATGGAATCCTTTACTGTCTGGTTTGCATAAGGTGGATGAACTAAGACATAACTTAGCAGTATTATGAACCCTGTTAGTATGTCGTCTGCTGCAATGTTTAGTGCCGATGATCACCACCTGTTGCTTCCGCCCTAGTAGGCAGGTTCGTGGTCTGATAAGGAATCAACTTTTGATGATGCATTGCTATTGAAATAGTTGAATCCAAAAAATTGTACATTCATCCAAGTCATTGTGCTATTTGTACAATTGTTGAGTACAATGTAAATTTGTACTAGTAGTGGATAAGTGGAAGATTCAATGTACTTTCTTCATCACTGCATGTTTCATTTTTATATAGAGTGCTTGCCAGTTGTTATTCTGCAGTGAATTATGTTCCAGTACAATTCATATTAACTTTATAATTTCTTAATGATGCAATGGTTCCAGCTGATGTCTGACAAAGTACAAATTACATAAAATTCAATCTTATTGTGGTTTTTTTGCAGTACGTCAAGCTACTTATTCCAGTTCTTCCCTATTAGAGATATGGTTGTTGCCCTGTTCTATGCCGACAATGATGTTCCTGTGCTTGCCATGGCCAGAAGGGTAGAAGGTGATGGACTTGTTCGCTTCGTGCATGGCTAGCGTACCTTTGTTGGTTAATTTGGTGTTGATGAGGGTGTCGTGTTTGTCTTCCTGGTTAGCCAGCTTGCTGAAGCTGTGTTTGCCATGAGGGCCTTCCACGTCCTCATGGCATAGGTGGGCTCTCACTAAGGATGGATGTTGCATTACTTCGTTTTGCTGATAGCACCGTCCTTCTTTTGCCGATCATAGGACATGTTGATGGCAGTTGCAGTTCTATGTAGTTATGATGGTTGAAGGTGACATGTGCAGCAGTGCTCTTCTTGCTGCTACGTAACTAGTAGTAACTAGCCTACCAACCCGTGCAGGAGCACGGGGCTAGCAATTTTAAAACATGATAAATCTGGAGCTAGCTTCAATCTATTGTTATTTCTTATCTTTTCTTCCTCTCTTATTTGTTCACCTTCTCCACGCAATACTCAGGTGTATACTCCTACTATTCTGCATTGCACATCTGCATGTGTTAGATCAATATGTGTTTGGTTACATCCTTACCTTGAGCAATAAAGTTTGCAGACCGTATGTCATGCTTTCATTAATCTAAATTTTTTGCTTCCTAATTTCATTCTCACCTACTCAAGTTGTTATATAGTTTTCCACCGCATGGAAAGCTGAAACATGAGTTTTGTTGTATCTCAATTTCCAATTCATCTCTTTTGATTTATTAATATTAGCCGGCTGCGAGACCACGAGCACGGCTCTGAGACGGCTTGTAACCGGAGCCTCTTGTCTGGAGTCTGGACCGCGCTAGCGTTCCGTTCCGTTTCTCCAGACCTCAGGTAGTCAGGTAGATGACGGCCGATTCGTTTCCGCGCTTCGGCGGTGATGCTGTTTTCTCTCTGAAATATTCATGTGTATGCATGGCTAATAGTGTAGATAAATAGGATGTCATGCTAACTCTAGAATTGGTACGAGATCACGAGTACAATCTAGCAAATGTGATAGGTAATCGCCAACAATGCGTCAAGAACAAATGTGATATGAGTGGTTATTCGTGTGTATGCGTGTTTGTGCATTCGTTTATGCTTTTTCTGTTGTGAACTTGTGATGATATATGCATTAGTGATGCCTCCTCCAATGGTTAAGTCATCTACTAGCTCATACGTCTCGAAAATCGACGGACACTAACTCTTATTTTCGCAAAGCCTCCCCACGTCAGCTTTACATGATTTAGAATTGTATGCATGAAACTATCTCTTTCTTTCTCATATGGCACATCTATGAACTATGTGACTTAGACCCAGCAGGATAGCACGGTAGTCCTGGGACTACCCCAAATTCATGATGACCAATGTAACAAATCACTATACCGGGAAATGTAGCATACTGTCCAGCACTGTTCCTACACTGTGTGCCTACCCAAACAAATGATTCTATTTTTGCGAGTAAAAAGAGAGCTTTATTAGCTAGAGTGGGGGATTACAGTCAAGTTCAACTAGTTCGGTAACGCACGCAGGCGTCCGTCCTAGCCAAACTTCTGGGACAATATTTCTTCTAGCTAATTGAGCTAATTCATGAGCAACTTTGTTACACTCTCTCTTCACTAAGGATAACTTCCAGTCATCCAGGAGCCGAAGCATCTCCTTTGCTTCAGACAAAACGAAGCCCACCTCTGATCTATCCTCTCTGTTGTTCAAAGCTGTAATAATCCTTGAACAATCCGACTCCAAGATCACCTTACCCTGTAACACTTCCACTGCAGATCGTATCCCCTCAGTACAAGCTCTAGCTTCCGCCTCCACTGCGTCAGCGCATCTAGACAGTGGCTTCCACGCTGTGAGAAGGACTGACCCCCCACTGTCCCTCGCAATTATGCCAATACCTCCTTCACCTGTGTTTGCAACAAAAGAGCCATCCACATTAATTTTAATCCACCCTGCTGGTGGCGGTTTCCAAAAGGAGGATTTGGGTTTATTTGCATTTTCCTTGCCATTCTTTTTCCTATTGTCGGACAACCGACAGGCTTCTTTCCCTTTCGCGGACAGCTCCACACTTCCCTCCTGAATCTGAGCTAGTGTTGATTGCATTGCTAACAGGGAATGTACTGATTCAGGAATGCTATAGGGCCCTGACTGATGAGTAAGATTATTATGAGCTGTCCATGCTTGCCAAAGCACCAGTTTAACTAAATCTCTTTGCACCTGGGGCCATCTGTCAAAGAGAATCAGCAACCAGTCTGGACCTGTGTACGAAAATTGATTTTCTTCCGGTAGGTCCCAATGCTCACGCATTGCATTTCTAAGTCCCGCAGCCATCGGACAGGCAACAGTAGCATGAAATCCGGATTCAGCCTCTCTATCACATAATCTGCAAGTAGCGCTAGGCTGCAACTTTCTGATATGTTTGCTACGCCTTGTGGGCAAGATGTCACGGCACAATTTCCAGATGAATACGTTAACCTTTGGAGGGACATTGCCACTCCATACATAGGACCACAATTTCCTTTCACCTTCAGGAGCAGCACTTGTAGATTGTCTCTCCGACATAGATTTCAATCCCATAGCGAGGTTATAGGCACTGCGCACCGAGAACAAACCAGACTTCTCCATCTGCCAAGCCAGCATATCTTCTGACCTCCATGACGGGATTTTGAGTCTTGTTATTACTTCAACATCGGCTGGGTTAAAATACTGTATCAATTTGTCAAAATCCCAATCAGTTCCTTCACTGTTCAGCAAGTCTGAAACCCATCGTAGTCTACATCGACCCTGTCTAGTAGTGACACGAAAAGATGAAGCACGTGGTAGCCATGGGTCACGCCATATGCGAACTTGAGAACCATTACCAATTCTCCATATTATCCCTTTTTTCAGTAGCTCGAGCCCATGCATAATCGCCTGCCATGTTTGCGAAGGGTTTGAACAAAAGGCAGTATCAACAAGGCAGCCGCGGGGATAGTATTTTGCCTTGAGGATACGAGCGCATAGGCTTTCCTGGCATTGGATCAGGCGCCAGGCCTGCCTAGCCAGCATCGCCTGGTTGAAGAGACGCAAGTCTTTGAACCCCATGCCCCCGCAGCACTTCTTCATAATCAAATCCTTCCACGCCAGCCAAGCCATCTTTCGTTTCCCTTTTTCTACTCCCCACCAGAATTCTCTGATAATGCTTGTGAAATCATCGCATAATCCTTGACATCATTGGAGGAGACGTGAGCATATGGATTATGGTGTGATGTATGGAAGCTATTATGCATACTTTCAAGTAAAGTTGATGTTGCATGGAGGATAAGTGATATTATTATGCATGCTCATGCATGGAATTGCATATACAACATGTAGGTGTTACTAATATATTGATATTTATAATTTGATATATTGTGTGACTAACAGGAGATGATGGATTTATTGAGGTATTGGAGAAGAAATTGTGTCTTCGTCTCATGATGTGTCTATCGATGGAGTAGACATTGGCAACCAACGAGTAGGATCTAGGCCTAGTAGGATAAGAAAAATATGTGTTTTGCAGTGTATGTGAGAATTTAAGAGTGGAGGATAAAAATGAATAAGAAGAATAAATTATTTCTATAAAGATAAATACAAAAACACTGATTATTTGAATATGGTACGTATATGGATAGTTTATTTCATATTATCTTGCAAAAAAAAAAAAAAAAAATCTAGGCAACTCCTGGTGGAAAGCACGATGAAACGGAGCAAAAATGACCACGATATATCAGCTGCCGTAAATTGTTCGAAAAAATATATATATCAGCTGCCTTAGCATTTAATATCTCGGAGAGGAAATCATTAGCCGTGGCGCAGGGGCGAGCACGAACTGAGGCGCTGCATCTTTTCTGTTCTCTCCTGCCATGCAGCCACGGGCAGCCGCAGGTGTTGGGGAAACTTTTCACTGCTCCCCGTTTTGGCCGTTTGCCTGAACTCGGCAATGAATTCCCTCTCGCTGCCTTGGCCCCCTCTGCGAATCCGTTCATGTTCATTTACTGAACGGAAACCAAGTGAAAGACAGGCGTTCGCTGGGGACCCCCGACCCCCTGCCGCGGCTGCTCAAGCCCACACGGTTTTACTCTACTGAACGAGTCAGGATCGAAAACGAAACAGGAAATTAAACAGCCAAGTATATCTAGCAGTGCATGTAATTTTAGCAATGTGGTGGTCAAAATCTATCTATATAACATCCCGGTAAAAAAAATCTATCTATACATGCATACCAGCACCTGTATGCAGTGTTACATTACACGCCTGCTGGTTTGTTATCCGGTTCTTGTAATTCCATTCCATGGTACGTTGTTTCTGAACATGTAGGTACGGTAGTATAGAACAGTTAACCCTGGGCATCGTATTGTACGTTCCCTTCAGCCATGACCTAGCACAGATCCTAAATCGTTGGGCGCCGCCTACGCTAGCAGTAGCAGCCCACATGCGCATGCATGTTTCGTTGGACCAGTACGACGGTTAAGTAAAACAGCACTCTGGCAAGCTACTTGGCATCAGATGCAGCAATTGGTGGAATTCTTATACCTGAATAATGCTCAGTTTGGGTACATTTGGTATGCTGTATGCAGGTATGGTGGAGGACTATTCCACGCTGAATCCGTTTCACCATCTGAGAAACCTCCTCGCTTTATGCATAATCGCTTCACGTGGAGTTCAGACTGGCCTTTTTCTGTGCCATGAGCAGGCTACTAGAGAAGTAGACTACTACAGAGTACAGGCACTAGACATCAGAACGGCCATTATTCGCGCCAATACTGTAGCACAAGTTTTTTTGAAACGAAACTGTAGCACAAGTAGACTGGCGAAAATGCAGCATTATGCAAGGCACGCTAGGGACGGCGCAATGATCAAATTCCTAAAGAACATGCAGGTATGGCGCGACAGTGGTGACAGGGAAGGGTTCCCAGCAAAACTGAATCGTATGATGATGGCCCTTTTTCTTGTGGTTGCAAGTTGCATCAGCCAACCATCCAGTGGCACATGCATAAGATTGGACCACGGCTACTGTTTTTTGTTTCAATTTACTCCCCGCGTGCAAAGTTACTGCTGTAGTACTAAAAACACGTGTACGGAATACGGAATTATGCAGCGACGAAGGCAAAAGCTTGCTATGTCTTGCCGGGCAACTGGGCAAGGATAGTTATTTAAATGCCTTGTTTATCTCACCCGTCAAAGCATTATTCAGATATATTCTTAGTTTCTGTTACATATTTATAAAACAAGTATCTGCTCTCGTAAAACTACTTTTGTAAACAAATCTACTCGTACTAAGTATTTTGTTCAATACCCAAACTCAGCAAGTAAGCCATCTGATTCAAAATAAAACATGTTTATGATATCTGCATGATCTACGAGGTGAAGCTTTGACCAATACATATATCTATGAAGATATGGCATCTCAAAAATACGTTCCCTTCAGCCATGACCTAGCACAGATCCTAAATCGTTGGGCGCCGCCTACGCTAGCAGTAGCAGCCCACATGCGCATGCATGTTTCGTTGGACCAGTACGACGGTTAAGTAAAACAGCACTCTGGCAAGCTACTTGGCATCAGATGCAGCAATTGGTGGAATTCTTATACCTGAATAATGCTCAGTTTGGGTACATTTGGTATGCTGTATGCAGGTATGGTGGAGGACTATTCCACGCTGAATCCGTTTCACCATCTGAGAAACCTCCTCGCTTTATGCATAATCGCTTCACGTGGAGTTCAGACTGGCCTTTTTCTGTGCCATGAGCAGGCTACTAGAGAAGTAGACTACTACAGAGTACAGGCACTAGACATCAGAACGGCCATTATTCGCGCCAATACTGTAGCACAAGTTTTTTTGAAACGAAACTGTAGCACAAGTAGACTGGCGAAAATGCAGCATTATGCAAGGCACGCTAGGGACGGCGCAATGATCAAATTCCTAAAGAACATGCAGGTATGGCGCGACAGTGGTGACAGGGAAGGGTTCCCAGCAAAACTGAATCGTATGATGATGGCCCTTTTTCTCGTGGTTGCAAGTTGCATCAGCCGACCATCCAGTGGCACATGCATAAGATTGGACCAACGGACTCCAGTACAAGTCCGGCTACTGTGTTTTTTTCTTTTACAATTTACTCCCCGCGTGCAAAGTTACTACGGAGTAGTACTAAAAACACATGTACGGAATACGGAATTAGTATGCGGCAACAAAGGCAAAAGCTTGCCATGCCTTGCCGAGCAAGGATAGTTATTTAAATGCCTTGTTTATCTCACCCGTCAAAGCATTATTCAGATATATTCTTAGTTTCTGTTACATATTTATAAAACAAGTATCTGCTCTCGTAAAACTACTTTTGTAAACAAATCTACTCGTACTAAGTATTTTGTTCAATACCCAAACTCAGCAAGTAAGCCATCTGATTCAAAATAAAACATGTTTATGATATCTGCATGATCTACGAGGTGAAGCTTTGACCAATACATATATCTATGAAGATATGGCATCTCAAAAACTAATTCAATATTTTGAAAAAAAAATTGAGACCAAACTGTTTAATTATATGTATTGGTGGCCAAATTTAAAAAATATTTAGGCTACATAAATCCTAAAATGGTATGCATTCTGACTTAAAGGAGTAATTTGCAACCGAAGTTTGAAATGATTGATCTTAGGATAACCCCAGAACATAAATATTTTTGTGTCCGAATACCATGTTACTTTCTGTCCCAAATTTAATCATTTCTAGCTATGCAATACTATGTTATTCTAGCTGTCAAATCTAGATTAGAGGTATTACATTTGTCGATGGAGGTACGTATATTTTTTATAATCATATAAACAAACATCCAATATGTCACTTTTTATTAATTATTATAACTGAGGAGTACTATTTTGGTGTCCCCAAATACCGCCTGCAAGGCTGAAACCAAACGCCCCGCTGAAAGGAGCATGCGACCTCAAAACACATCTAATCCTAATCGGGAGCGGCGGATTTTGCATCCATCTGAAAACAAAGGTTCACTGTGCTTCCAGTGCAAAAGCCAGTTCCGAAATCAACCGAAGAACATCACTAGATGTATTAAAGCATCTCCAGTGACCCAAGGACCAGAGAATCCCAAAATACAGGCAATAATACACCTTGATGTCCTACCTTACCTTAACAACCAGTCAACCAACCCCCAGTCAACGAGATAGCTAAACCACGCCCTTGCTGCCCTAACCCCCCCAAAACCCCCAAAATTCCTGATGCGTCGTCTAGTCACACGTGCCGCGTACGTATGCGTGCGCGCCAGCCCGCGATACGCGAAGCACGCGTATGTACATACATGCTCGCATACGTAGAGGCGTAGAGGCCTGCCATACGTACGTGTACACGTACGCACGTACGTCTTCACTTGAACGCCGTGTCCAGGGACGCCTCGAGCACGTCGAGCGGCGGGAACGGCGCCGGAGGAGGAGCGGGACGAGGCGGCGAGGAGGGAGAGGCGCGCCTCCGCCTCGAGCCGCGCCGTCTCCCACTGCGCCATGTGGCGCGCGGCGGGGCAGCCGGCGGCCGGGCCGGGCGGCGGCTCGTCGAGGCCCATCCGGCGAAGCTGCTTCTTGAGGTGCGTGTTCCAGTAGTTCTTGATCTCGTTGTCCGTCCGCCCCGGCAGCTGCGCCGCGATCATGGACCACCTGATCGAGAGGTACCAGAAAAAAGCCAATCAACGCCAATCCTAGCTACTTGCAAGTTGCAAGTCCTAGCATCATCAGTGGCGGCACCACCACCAATTTACCATGGCAGAAACAAGGTCAGACTCTAGTAAATACGAGCTACTACTCCGCTACACACATCCGACAAGCTCAGGGCGACCGGTTTTGGACGCGACGCGGTGGACGGAGGCGGCGTCATTGAATGCGGCGATGCTTTTGCAACAGTGGCACGCTGCTGCGCCGGGCAGTACACTGGTCTGGCCGTGCAAGCAAGCTCTAGGCGAGTGAGCGGATCATCACTCATCAGAGGGGAAACGTGCTGGTAGCCTGCCGGCAGATGGAAGTGGAAGGCTGCTGGGCTTACTTGTTGCCGACGATGGCGTGGAGCTGGACGATGGACTTCTGCTCCTGGGGGCTGAAGGGCCCGCGCTTGATGTCCGGCCGGAGGTAGTTGGTCCACCGCAGCCGGCAGCTCTTGCCGCACCGGTTCAGCCCTGCATGCGTTGCGCGCAAATGCAATGAGGTCAGATGAGATCGATCATGCACGCCGACCAGAACGTGTTGGACTGTTGGTTGCCAGTGGCAGTGGGCGCTAGCACAGAGCAGGGATTAACTGCGACGACCCCCCAGAATAAGCATCAAGACAGTTGATGCTCCGTAGATGATACCGAGGACAAGGGCCAACAGCTAGACGACGAGCAAGCTAGGCAGAAGCAGCGGAATGAACTCGGAAGAAGATCGACGGAGGAAACTGCGAGGAGGCGGAAGGAGATCGAGAGAGAGATTGGATTGGTCTGAGATATGATCCTGACCTGCGAGCTTGGGGAGAAGGCGCCAGCTGCCGTGGCCGTTGGCCTGGATGTAGTCGACGAGGAGCTTGTCTTCCTCCGGCGTCCAGGGCCCCTTCTTGAGCCCCTTGGTCCTGTCGCAGCACGGCGCCCTCCCCATCGGCCGCCGCCGCTCGATCCCTGTCCCTGGCTCACCCAGCTCTCTCTCCTCGATCTCCCGCACGCGCGCTCACAGAAACTAACGCGTCGACACCAAGCACGATACTTTTCAAAAAAAAACACCAAGCACGAGAGACGGCGCGGCGCGGCACAGGGCGCTTTGTGAATGTGATGTGAGAGGAGGCAGCAGGGAGGAGAGGGTGGTAAGGATTTGGGCGAGGCAGGGGGAAGGGAAGGGAGGCGCGGATGACGAGGAGGGTTTTGTTTGCAGCCGAGGAGGATCGGGGCGCGCTTTAATGCTGGAGATTTTCACCTGCTGCCTGCGACGAGCCGACGAGGGCCCTGTTTAGATTCCAAAATCCAACTCCCAAATTCACTATGAAAAAGAGGATTTCCCATCACATCAAAATGTCATAACATGCATGGAGTACTAAATATAGATAAAATTAAAAACTAATTGCACAGTTTTGTTGTACTCCACGAGACGAATATTTTGAGCCTAATTAATCAATTTTTAGACAATTTTTCACACAAACAAACGAAATGATACAGTGGCACATGATTCCCAAAAATCCCAAATTGGATGTGCCAATTTGACATCTAAACACGGCCGAGATGACGGAGTAGGGGTGGCGTGCGCCGGGTAAGAGGAGGGGACGAGGGATCGGAGGTCAGTGTGGTTTTGGCTTTGCGTATCGGGCCATGTCCATGAGCTGGCCGATTGGATATGGCGCTGGCCGATGGGCTGAGCGTGGGCGAGGGTCCTTCGTGTACATGTACAAAACGCCAGAACCCGAGGTGAGCGGAGGGGGCCTCTGGGTTCCCAAATTTGATGGGAGCTTTCTTGCATCTCTTTTGTAATCATTTTACTACGGTAACATTTCATTTGTATGTACGAAAAATTGTTCAAAAATTGATTAATTAGGTTTAAAATATTCGTCTCGAAGAGTACAACAAAACTGTGCAATTAGTTTTTGATTTCATTTACATTTATTACTTCATACATGTTATAATATTTTGATGTGATGGAAAATCTTCTTTCTACATAGTGAATTTAGGAGTTGCTTTTTGAAACTAAACAAGGCCTTCTTCGAATGCAAATTTTTTTTTAAAAAGAATCTGCATGGAGTATTAAATAAAATCTATTTGTAAAATCTTTTCAGGGATGAATGTAACTTTACACGACGAATCTAACAAGCCCAATTAATTCATGATTTACTACAATAATGCTATAATAACCATCGTCTATTCATACGGTTAAAAGACTCATTAGATTAGATAGATCTCACAAATTAATGTGAGACTGTGAAAGTAGTTTTTGTAAACTGATTTTATTTTATACTCTTAATTAGCGTGCCAAAAGCGTAGGGAGTAGGTTTGTAGGACCAGCTCACCAGTCCACCCCATCCGTCCTAAAAAAACATGTTCTACAACATTGTAATCAATTGGTGAATAATAACAATGATCATTGTATTTTTTAATATGTTCTACTATTTCTGTAACAACTTATTTTTAGACGGATAGAGTACGTGGTAACTAGTTCTAACAATATTACTCCCATTGATGTGGAGCTTAAAAGATATGGCTACCAAAGAAAATCCAAATTTAGGTTTGATTATACGTGAGTAAGTTTGGTTCAACATTATCGACCATGTCGCAACTCATTTTTCTCTTCATCCTCACAAGGCAGCACCCCCGCGCTCTTTAACGTCTCTTATGTACTACATCTATTTTAACATATGAAATTAGTTTTGTCCTAAGGCAAACTGATCTAATTTACACCAAGTTTATAGCAAAATGTAATAAACTTTACAGTACTAAACATATGCAATATCAAAATATATTTCATAATAATTTAATTAAACAACTTTAGAATTATAAATGTTTATATTTTTTCTATAAATTTGGTCAAAATTTGATAAATTCAATTTTGTAAAAAACTAATATAACATTAAATAAAGAATGGAGGGAGCACTATTGCCGATGGTCGACGGATCCTCACCACAAGCTCTAGCTCTGTCTAAACCATCTCCCTTAGTCCCACACATCCCCACTGCTTATCATCGCCTTCTCAAGTCCACCACCAGATCTCCGTGTCAATTTCCCACTTCACTCTAAGCTTATGGATTAGAGAAATTACACCAAAAAAATTTACTATTAATCTGATAATCTCACTACAATTATTGTAGAAAGGAAAGGAAGAAAGAAAGTATCATATGACTAAAAATACTCACTTCACCCCTGAATATAGCTTGTCTTTGAATGTAGATTTTCTAAGATTAGATATATTACTACACATTAAAGGTCTTATATGTCATCTTATGCAATGCCACGTTTGGTAACGTGGAAGTGAGAGGACGAGACGACAGAAAGAGATTGTTATTTCGCGAAACAACTACCTTATTGATTAATTTAGGACAGATCCTTCCACCATATATGACATTATGACTTGTTGTTTTCATGCAACTCCTGGTGATTATTTTTTCATTATCAAAAGATAATATTTTTTTGTCTATAAATTTAAGTATATGATATTACTATAAGACAACCAAAACACCAAGATATTATGTATTAATACATGAGGCAATATTTTTTACTAATGTACTTACCTCAGTGCATATTATTCCTGAAAAAGAAGTGCATATTAGACGTGACTCCACTAGATTAAATCATTAACCTAGGAGTAATTTATTATAATGTGTACATATGATTAAAAACCATTTAGGGCTTCGATTAGTCCTAGACCGGGCTTGGACTGGCTCGATAGACTAGCCCAAGCTCGTTGGACTCTGGTCCTCTGGATCATCCGTATTTGTTCTAGGACTGGGTTTGGTCAGCGAAAGCTGGAGCTGGCTTGAATAGTTTATTTGATTTATTTTTCTATTGAAAATAAGAGAAAGCTTAAAAAGTGGGCTTGACTCCGCCAAGGGATGGCCGTGGTCGCGAATTTTAGGTCCGAAAACTTTTGAGCTGTTTTCAACTTGGTGGAGAATTGGGTTTAGTCACTAGCCGAGATTAAAAGTTACGTTTTTAGCCCTGGATGAAACCACCGCCCAGGACTAAAGGTCTTTTTTAGACCTAGAAAAATACAAACCGAGACTAAATGTCTATTATCTCGATTTAAAATCTAACGGGGACTAAATATATGGAATGGAAGTCTATTTTCTACTAGTGAGCTAGAGACCCTTGGATCACGCGGCCGTGCACGCACTTTTACGCATGAAAAATTGATAATAACCAGCCATCTAACCGGTACCGATGGCTAGTTTTGTAGCAGTGATCACAACTGTTGTGGATCATTTCCGAACCAAAGAAACATATAAATTTGTATGTGTAGAGAGTACGAAGAAACAGATTTTAGGTTGTGTTTAGATAGAGAATAGGGGGTAGGAAATTAGGGTTTAGGGTCACGTCACAATCATTGCGTCTCTGTAGCATTTCGTTTGTTTGTGTGAAAAATTATTCAAAACTTGATTAATTAGGCTCAAAATATTCGTCTCGCAGAGTACAACAAAATTGTGCACTTGATTTTTGATTTTGTCTAGATTTAGTACTTCATGCATGCTATGAGGTTTTGATATGATGGAAATCTTCTTTTTACATAGTAAACTTTGTGTTGCTTTTTTAGATCTAAACACGGGCTTAAACGAGATAGCAACTGTTCTAATTAACAACCAGCTGAAGTCAAACGTATTTACGCTGGTGCTATCACGAAATAAGAACACACAATAGTTGTCTTCCCACCGGACTGAACGGCGTACAACTCGACACTGTTCTTCCTCAGCTGCAGCTCCTTGCTTCTCTAACGGAGCACAATCGTGTGACCATATAGAAGACGCCGAATCGCACGTCCACCGGGCACCGGGGGACGGCGATGAGCCGGGGTGTACCGCACAGCGGCACAGCGCCGAGTAAAACAATTCCGCGCCCAAAGCCGGCGACGACGACGACGACGACGACGCCGAGACGAAGGAGACGTAAAGGGCATGGAGTGGCCTTCAATGCGGGGGCCTGGCCTACGTGTGTAGCTCGGATTTTGAGCAAGGGGGGCGGAGTAAATGCGGAGTTCAGAGAGTTCCTGTCTCGCTGCGGCCGCTGCTGCCGCTGCAGTGGCAGTCGCAGGGTGGCGAGGGGGCGTCGCCATCATGATGCAGGCGGACAGGTGTTTGCGGGCTCACAGGACGGGACCGCACCCGCTGCTGCTCGGCTCGGTTTCTTTTCCTCCGCTTGGGCGTGGCGGATGATGATGACGATGTGTGTACATGTACGCATGGTGACTGCTCGCTTTAAATTTGTTTGCGGTACGAAGTACCAGTATGTGTGCAGGCCCTGTAGCGTGGACACTGTATATTTTTCCCTCTCTCTCTGATAGATGGTCCAGACGAGCCAGAAGGGCTGCGAGTTTTCTGGCTCAATCATGCAAGAAGCTTTACTAGTTTCCCGATGAGATTATACGCGTATCAATGGAACTCGAGAACTCGCCGTCATGAAGTCTCCAGAGAGTTGAGAATGTCTCCTGTGCGCGGGGGTAAGAATAAGGCCCTGTTTAGTTCCAAAAGACAACTTCCAAATTTACTATGCAAAAAGAAGATTTTCCATCACATCAAAATGTCATAACATGTATGAAGTACTAAATGTTGATGAAATCAAAAACTGATTGCACAGTTTTCTTGTACTCTACGAGACGAACATTTTGAGCCTAATTAATTAATTTTTGGACAATTTTTCACACATACAAACGAAATGCTACAGTAGCGCAATGATTACGATGTGACGTCATACTCCCAAATTCACCCACCCAATTTCAACATCTAAACCTGGCCTAAGAACACCTACTGCTGTTGCCATGTAGTAGGACCGAGATCCCCACTGGCGGAGCATAATTTCGGTGTGTTTCTTTTCTTTTAACATATGTACCCGCTAGGCAATTTCAATACTTCTCCATCTCAAATTATATATTTTTTGTTTTTCAGATGTAAATAATTTAGTATATAATGCATATCTAGATGCATTGCAATGTAGTTGTCCAGATTCAAATTAACCTCATCAAATTGTGAAAGCCAAGGTACTATTTGTCGCTGCCCTCATATATCATGACAGACAGAAGACATCTTTTTTTTTTAGGAGAGAACAGAAGACATCTAAAATAGAGGTATGCAGATGCGGCAAAGCTTCATATGCCATAATAAAACGTGGAACTGCAAAATAAACTATGAGAAATGAGGAAAGCCTACTAATGTCATTTGCATGCAAGGGGCTACATGCCTACAAAGGCATTGGCAATTTCTTGCTTTCGAGTGTTTTAATGTTTACTAGATAGCGTGTTTGACCCTTCCATGCCACTTTCAGCTCACCGGACCAAAGCCATGGCGAGAAAATGGCTCGTCCAGATAGGGAAGGTGAATCAATGTACAATCCACGACAACTATACAGTACCATTCATCATGTCTGGCTATGTTGCCTTGGCAGTTGGCACTATGTGTTGTGAACCTTGAATTCTGGACCAAATAGAGGGAAACACAACCGACCACCCGCTATGTCGCACGGCGACGAACCAAAGTCAAATTTATTAACAATAAACAGAATTCACACCAACCATTTTAAATAAGCAAACATCCTCACGAAAATGCTTCACTGTTATGGTACAAAATTATTCCACAAAAAACGGCAACCAGGTGGACACCTATATTTCTGAATCATTAAACAAACCAACTTTTCTAAGATTTCTCAAAACAGAGCACCTATGGTCCATCAATCATCATTATAACACCTCAAATAGCGCAACAGGTACACAAACCACGTTAAACCCCAAGAGCTACAAAGTATGTTATTATGATAGAAATACCAAGTAACAGTTCAGTACCATAAGGCCATAACCTGACAAATTGCTTGTGCCTGATACATCAATTCAGCACAAGACAGGTGAGGAACGTTTTATCCAACCATTACATGGTCAAGACAGATGGCAGAATCTAAATGACGACCATGGCAACTAACCAAGCAGCATAGCTGCAGGGGTAATACTGCATGCATGATGCATCTTACCAGTTACCACATATTATTGGCAAACTTGTATCCACTTTGCGACCCAACTACTACAGTTCAGACACCTCATGTTCAATGGCTGACTCATCAAACCCATCAACGGTGCATTGCACCAAGTTAGACTTCGGCAACACACTTGCGTGCACCCACGGGCCACAGGCCCAGAACCAGCAACAGGGTTAAAATGTCCTGTGAGAAACGGCTAAAGACACAATTGACAAAAAACAAGAGAGAAATACAAAGAAACTAAGACCAGGACAGCGCTAGGAGCAGGCACCCAGCAACATACACTACTCTGTTCCTAAATGTGGCAGGACTTTTGCCCTCAGATAGCCATAATAGCGTCAGCATAACAAGGTTATCAGAAAAGTTGAATTCCTCATCTCATGTAATCCAGGAAAAATAAAATTGCCCCGATACGCCACAGAAGTTCACACCATAAAACCTGCACATATGACAGAGGGTCAACCAAGCTTTCAGATGGCGCATGTATTTTTCTCGGTCTGCCCAAATGTATTTTTCTCGGTAAAAACAAGAAAACGCTACAAAAAAAAACAATCCAACATCCTCATCTTCTTACTCACTACTCTATCCGCTCGCCATCCCCTGGTATCTTTGTCAAGCGCGTCGGTCTCGCCATCTCCCTACTCCCGTGCGCCCTCGGGATTTCTCACGTTGATTTGTTCTCCCATAACGAATTTGAGTTATTATGGATAGTGTTATGGTAAGGAAGTCCTCTAATACTCTGGTGTCGCTCTTATGAGTGATTTTGATTGTCTAATAAGGAGTAGAATTAGCTTTCTTCTTTTTCCTTATGCTTATATTGAGTACATGTCTACATTATAGCGTTGGAACATGCCAACAATAAAGCATGACACTTAAACTTCTAATTCTGATGAAGACATCGAAATATGTTAGATGGAGCCAATTGGGCCATTCTTAGTGAAGAATCTCATATTTGTGTTTTCAAAATGACACGTAGGAGCAAGAATTATATGGTGATAAGGCCAGTCTCAGTAGGAGGGTCATGGGAGTGTCATAGACAGGTCAAAACATCCTATTCAACACATAAAACACAACCGACCGAAATCTTGTGTGTACTCTGATATCAGCGAATAAACCAAATGTATGCCATGCTTTAAAATTATCTCCAGCGATGCAATTCTGGGAAACAATGTTAAGATTTTCATGTTTGAATTTAGATTTGAACCACCTATGTTCATATATCTGCAGCAACAATCTATGCTAGCTCTACTGCTACGTACGATGATGGGACATTAGATGTTTCAAGCAGTTAAAAAAGTTAATAGCTCCTTGGAGATGAGGTCTTAACTCGCCTGCCAAAGTAGCATGTCTTAGGGTAAAAAACTAAGGCTAAACTAATATCATGTGGTATCTCAGGTCAAAACATCCTAGCTGGCAGTAAAAAAAACATGATGTCAATATACAACTCAAACTGTGAAGTACATCAAATAGTTCAGCCATTCAAGTGTTCTGGAAACAAAACCACTGAAACAGCCTATAGACCATGCAAAACGATTGGTTGAAACAGCATTGTTGAGGCCTTTGTGAAGTTATGCTTAAAGAACTTAGTAACAGGTGTTCATGGATCCTGGAGACAGACGGCAAACCCCAAATAGTAATAATGGTAATAGTAATAAAAGGTTTACCTGATAAGCTGGTATTTACAAAAGTTGTCCCCTTATTATTCCTGGAGAAATGAATGAAGGTCGAAACTTTGTCAGATTATTGGCAATATATAGCCTGGTCTATCTGAGGAGGAATTGGTTTTATTTCAGTCCCAAGCTCTTGTTCAATCCTATACCTGTTGCAAGAAATAACAGTGAGAACAAAGTGGGAAACAGAAGAGGTAAACAAACTTGCTGTGGGAAAATCTGCGTACAGGTTAAACCGGTCCTCATAGGTGATCAGATTCACGGCCAGACCAAGGTGACCGAATCTCCCAGATCTACCAACCTGGCAAGCCAAAAAGGGAGCCAAAATCAACAGAGATGGATGCCACGAGTAAAATGCAACATTCACAATTTCAATAAGGATGGGCTGTTAACATAATAAGTGGCAAGCATTTTTTATAGTGCCTCAAAACTGCCGAAACAGATGGTCAGTCACAAGCAACATTAGCCACCTATTACTGTCCTGTGTGTTCTCACGCCAGGCTTGGTTCATCATTTTGCAAAGATTGGGGCTGCAGACATTAGCACCACAAATTGGGGAAATATCATTTGATGTTTGGTGGGATCAGTCGAGTAAAAGATTGGAGGGGCAGGACCGGCAGGGAATTAACTCTATCATAATTTTAGTGGCAAGGTCACTTTGGAACCATCAAAATGGCTGCGTCTTTGATGGTCAGCAGCCTAGCTTAAATGGCC
This sequence comes from Echinochloa crus-galli, assembly GCA_900205405.1. Lineage (NCBI taxonomy): Eukaryota > Viridiplantae > Streptophyta > Magnoliopsida > Poales > Poaceae > Echinochloa > Echinochloa crus-galli. Next base: position 1,635,551 of record OAMR01000248.1, on the reverse strand, counting down.
TCCTGTCATCTGTTAGGGAGGAGCTGCATGTGTGGGAACTGGCCAGGGCTCAAGGATTGGCTCACATCCTTGCCCAGCTGCCAGCAGGATAATATTTGTTCTTTTGAGTAATTTGAGGTCTAGTAGTCGTTCTTTTGTTTAGTGGTGTTTAGTGAGTGTGAGTTGAGGTTGTTTCTCCGGGGGTTTTTTCCTAAGAAAACAACCTGTGTAATGGTCACGGGGTGCTCTCACCCTTTTTTTTCCTTCTTAATATATAGATACGCAGCTCTACTGCGTGTTCGAGAAAAAAAAAGTCACAAGCAACATAGTACATGCCAAACTTAAATGTCAGACTATGTAAACAAAAAAGGTATAGATTGTTCGTTCCTACCCTGTGGAGATATGTTTCAGAGTTCTTGGGGAAATCAAAATTGATAACGACATTGACAGCTTGAATATCTATTCCCCTTGTAAAAAGATCTGCAAAAGAAAATGGGGAGGAGTGTTTAGAAACAGAAACAAGCAGTACACTAAGCTACCTACATGCTAATTAAGTCCAAAACCTAGTAGAAACAGGCAGTACACTAAGCTACCTACAAGCTAATTAAGTCCAAAACCTAGTAGAAGATTTTAACGCCTTCACATTTTTGTTTACAAGAATGCATGAAATTCGTCCATCTTAATAATCTAACACATTTACATTATAACAACAAATTGATGAAACAAAAGGATGCCAGAAACAGAATTGACGAGCATAGAAAGGATTTACCATTTCAGCTTTCAGTACATGAACTAAATTAGAAATGTCTGTGACCTTATTGCACTCCCTTTGTTTCACTATGTTCTTGGGAGAATACATTTCAAAATGTATGTCTATTGAGGAAACGAAGAGTGCAGCATAATCCCCACCTCCCCCTTTTCCATCCCTAAATTACTTTGGAAGAAGAAACCTGGTTGTATCATAACATTCAGTATGTGTATGGAAGGTTATTTCACATTGATTTTTGCTTGTATCTAATACTTCCTTGGTTAGGGCATGTGGTCATATTGTGAGCTATCAGCTATGGGCCAACCTGTTGGGAAGTGGTGGTTCAGAATTATGCTATCAACAAGGATCTGAGGACAGGGTGGTAAATGAGTGATAAAATTGACTTTGAACAACATACAAACTTGTGTACAAGAGGGAAAAGGGCTGAGAGTGAGTCCACAAGAAACTTAACACCATACCAGTACAGACAAGGTTCCTGCATGCCCCATTACGGAAATCATGGAAAACTCTGTTACGGTGGTCTTGCAGCATCTTTGCATGAATATAGAAGCAAGAATAACCAAGCTCTGTGATCTTCTTTGCCAATAGTTCGACACGGTTTACAGAGTTACAGAATATTATCGACTGGTTGATTTGAAGCTGTATCAAAACAATAGTCGAATGACTTGTAAGTTACATGACTTATCAGGGGAGAAAAAAAAAGCCCAGTCAAGTAAATAGTGTGAAATGATAGAGGTGCATCAGCTAAACCTTGGAGAAGAGGGTGTTAAGACAGTGAACTTTCTGTCTTTCTTCAACAAAAGCATAGAACTGTGTAATTCCCTTCAGTGTAAGTTCATCCATAAGGTTAATCACGTAAGGTTTAGGCAGATATTTGTCCTTGAAATCCTTAACTGTCACAGGGAATGTTGCCGAAAACATCAAAATTTGTCGACTAGCAGGGAGGTAGCGAATCAACTGTTCAATAGAAGGTTGAAACTCAGGAGAGAGAAGCTTGTCTGCCTGGAAAATGAGACATTATTTCATCAAAAGGCCAAGACCAAAGGACCAAATCCTAATAATGACAAAATCAAACAACATAAGTCTAAAATACCTAAGTTCATTGGCAACTTAAATGGTGCTGTTACGAACATGTTTCTAGTTACTAGATCTTATTTTTGGCCTTATAAGAACCATAGCTTCATACTCAGATCTTTTAAAGGGATTCATTAGCACCTGGACGCATGGATAGTTCAGGATCATTCTAGTCACCTTGTCCATTCTAAATTTTACACATCTTATGCAGCAAACTTAACAGTCCCAAAGTGATGGACACAATGCACAGCTTGGTTTTGGTTTCAAGAAAGAGCGCATAACCATATTGCAGAGAACACTAGCCCCTGCTATTTATGGGCTAGATTTTATGTTAAGAGTTTGCCTGTCAGAATAAAAAAAAATCTCATTCTGTGTTGAACTGCAAAAGGCAGCTAGTTGATAAACAAGTTCAGGGCGGAATGCAGATCTAGATAGAAACAGGTAGAATCAAACACTAGGTAATCTATTTAGGGTGCAACTCCAAAAAAAGTTCAGTGGCTTTTTGATAAATTTTGCTTTTGGTGGTCACTAGTGTTAATTGTGAATGAAAAGCATAACATCGTATAATCTAACAGGTGTAAGAACTCTCCTTCCAAAACAGTTCTTTCAGACATTATTAATGGAATAAACCAGTGGCAAGATAAATTGACGAATTTAAACTGGTCAATTACACAAGTAGAAATATGCAGCATTTAGACAAAGCTTGAAATATAATCTAATAGGTACGAACTCTCCTTCCAAAAGGGTTCTTTTAGACATTCATGGATTAAACAAATGGCAAGATACACAGCTGAATAACATGCAGCACAAGAATAGTAAAACTGGCCATTTACATGACTAGCAATACGATAGCGTTTAGACAATGAAACAAATTACCTCATCCATAATAAGCATTGAACATTCCTTCAAAATGCAAACACCTTTCTTTGTAAGATCCAAAATACGACCAGGTGTTCCAACAAGTAAATGTACAGGTTGGTACAGACGAACAATATCATCCTTCAAGCTAGTTCCACCAGTTGTGACCATAACTTGGATCTTCAGATGCTTACCGAGCTCCTTGCAAACTTGTGAGGTTTGTAGAGCCAATTCCCTTGTGGGAACCAATATAACAACTGCAAATCAGAATGAGGTGTTATTCTTTCTAATAAAACATGATGACAGTAAAAATAGCGGCCCTTAAACTTGCCATCTAGGTCCCTAACTCTTAAAATGTATGTCTAGGTTCCTCAATTAGCTAAGAGTGCCAATCAGCCTGATTAGCATGTGCTCCCTTCGTTCCAAAATGTAGGTCGTTTTAGTTTTGTCTAAGTACAATCTTCTTTAACTTTGACCAAGTTTATAAAATAATAAAATAATACACCAACATCTATAAAATCAGATTGGTTTCATTAAATCTACCATGAAACATGTCTTGATAGTGTATTTATTTGGTACTACTGATGTCGATATCTTTTCTATAAACTTGTTCAGAGTTTTGAGAAGCTTGCATAGGAAAAAACTAAAAAGGCCTGCATTTTGGAACGGAGGAGTAATTACATATGTGACACTCAAAGTGTGGAGCTTTGAAATGTCCCCACAATCGATTGTGTGTTCAGGTTTGTTCCTGATATCCTGTATACTACATGTTAGGCAATATGTTTGTGTCACATAGGCAAATACCCAGATGTGCATTTAGAGTATGATGAGGATCTAGATGACATTTAGGAACTGCTGGCGTATTTTACTCTATTGAAATGAAAATTACATCTAAATATCAAAGAACAGCCATGCACATGAAAAGGCACCTGAATAATTAAAAAAAAAAGAGAACAACACAGCCATGCAAAAGATCAAGTTTACACCATCCATTACATTCACAAGGGCACAGGTTTACTTAAGACCTTAGATCATATAAAGATTGTTTGATATCAAATAAAGCTCGAAAGTCTAGAGCAGACCTTGAATAGCATTTTTATCCTGGTCAATCTTTTCCAGGGCAGGAATACAAAATGCAGCAGTCTTGCCAGTTCCATTCTTCGCTCTTGCAAGAATGTCACTACCAGTTAAAGCAATAGGAATGCTTTCCTCTTGGATAGGAGAAGGTCTTTCAAAACCCTTCTCGTATATCCCCATCAGGAGTTCACGCTTGAGAAAGTAGTCTTCAAACTCATTTCCCTTAGTGGCTGTAACATCCTGGATGAAATTTAAGGAAAAGAAGATAATAAATCAGGTGTGCAGAGTGGTGGCAACATAAGGGCCCACATAAGACCAAAAGTGTATGTAAAGCAAGAAGGGGGGAATATGAACATAAAAATCAGATCATAGCTGCTCAGAACATTTTCCCCCTTTTGACAAACAAATAAAAATGCCATGTCCAAAAAACTTAAAAAGCATGTGTCATTCTGCAAATCTGGACAGCATAGCATTTGTTTGTTAAACTGTACCAGTGCAAATGCATAATCTAGACAACTTCCTAGTACCAATACACAATTGCATAGTTGAATCATATTTCTTTGGTATCCCTACGTAGGATGAATAGAAGTGGATCCTAGTAATACAAATAGCTACTATCAATCATGTGACAAATATGAGTCTTTGAAGATAAATATTGGATGTGAAAAGAACACTTCTCAAATTTAGGTCCCTCAGAAATGTGCGGTGATCAGAATTACCATTCGCCATGACTGCCCCCAACCAGAATATCAATCAATGACTGGGCAAAGTGCATAATTAACTCTTTAAATTTTAGGGTGATATTTAGCATCCAAATTCGTAGCAAAAGAGAAGAGAAGATTTGAAATGCTATTAACTTACCTCTGTTCTGTAACGAGTATCTTGAGGCGGCAGCTTCAATTGAGCCTTCCAATCTTGTGAACTGCACAGAGATGAACATATTTGCTCAATAAGTATCTCCACAGCAGTGACTGCTAATAATCATGCCAACATCAATAATAAACCAATCGAACAATTGGGAAACGTCAGTACCTACAGGTACAGGGTACTACTACCCACCTAGTTTAGTTACAGACTTGAAATGCAGCAAACACTAGTTTTAGCCATCCCAACATATGTGGCATCAGAACACGTGTTTGGGCATTATAAACCACATAATTCCGATATGAAACACTAATGATTCGTGCACAGATAGCAAGCATCAAGCTACATTTGGTTCAATCTCGCCGGGGGAACAAAGTACAGCCTACCGCAAAACGACGCTATCACCAGAGCCCTAAGTTCGAGTCGGCCTCACCTCGAACCCACGCCATCGGCGACCGTGGATGGCGCCAGGGCCTTCGGCTCGCTGGTACCGGCCGCGCCCGTGGCCTCGCGGGCGATCTGGTTCCGCCGCAGCCACTGCTGCTGCTGCTGTTGCTGGTGGTGATTGTGGTGGTGGTGCTGCTGCTGGTGATGATTGTGGTTGTGCTGCTGTTGCCTCTGCGCGTACTGCGACTGGTGGTGCGCCCCAGACGTCTGCTGCTGGTGGTGGTGCTGGTGCGGCTGCTGCGGCGGCGGGCCGCGGCCGTAGTAGTTGGGATTCCCGCCGCGGCCGTTGCCCATGCCCGGAGGATACCTGGCGCGCGGATCCATGGTCGCGAGAAGGACTCAGATCTTCGAGGAATCGGCAGAAGGGTGCGGGATCGAAGGAGAACTGGCAGATCGGATCGGTGAGATGATTTGGGAGGCGGAATCTAGGAGTTTGGCGCTTGGATCAGGAGCAAAATTCGAACCCCCTTTTTTGCCCTCCAGGAGGGTTCGTGGGTGGGGAAGAGGGGAGAGGAGGGGAGCGTCGCCGGATCGTCGAAAGCTAGGGCAACGGTGGGCTAGGATTAACAAGAGGAATTACAAGAATGGCCCTGTCATCTTCGGCAGTTCCGCTTCCGCACCCGGCGTATGGGGCAGACTTTGGGCTTTGGCGAGTTGGCGCGTTATGTGGCCTAACGCTAACGATCAAAATTGCTGAGACACCCCAAGCATATGTTATAATTTGCTTGGTAGATCATATAGAAATATAATGCGCAAACTATACAACGTTAGGTTGACATATATTGAGATGATGAAACGGAAGGACTAGAGCCCGGACGTCCGACGAGAAAAAAAATCGGACAGGTACTGTAGCAGTGAAAATGCCCGCCGTAACATTGGTGCGATGTTGCATGTAACATGTAAAAATTTTGCAACATTCAAAAATAGAATATACAACATCAAATAATATTATCTGGAACGTGAATAGTCATCGTTTGCAACACTAGAAACACGTGCTCACAATATCCGGATTAAACACTAACAACATACATGCGAAACATATGCAACATCCAACATTCCAGATCTACACATTCACATCAAACAGTTGCAACATTTTTCTAAAACATCCGAAACAGATGAAACATGTTGCAACATGGAGCAAAACCTTAACCGAGAAAATGAGAACTGAATGAGGAGGAGCAGAAGGACGGCGACGGGCAGGGCGGCGCCGTCCGCGACGGAGCCAACGCGGGGGCGTTGCTCGAACGGCGGCGGGCGGCGATGACAGCGTCCGCGAAGCAGGGCGCGGGCGACGGTGACGGCGAAGCGAAGACGAGGGGGCGACGCGACGGCGGCGCCGCCGGCCGCGGAGGAGCAACGCGGCTGCAGGCCGCGGGGAGAGGCAGCGGCTACGGTGCGGGAGTCACGGAGGGCGGCGACGACGACGACGGCGCGGCAGTAGGCGACGGCCGGCGGGTCGTGGCGGAGGAGGAGCAGGAGGGCATCGACGACGTGCGGCGCATCGAGGACGCACGGGACGGCGACGGGATAGGAGCTGCGTGGCGGCAGCGCATGGAGAAGCGGCGGCGACGGCGACGCGTGGGCGGCGACGACGTGCGCGGAGGAGCACGGAGGGACGGCGGCGGCTCGTACGGAGCCGGGGCGTGGAACGAAGCGCCTGGAAACAGGAAGACGTCGGGTGTTTTTTTAGAAATGCGTCGGGAGGTGTTTTTTTTAATATGCCGTGGCCGCCGGTGGGGCGTTCGATGGATCGGACGTCCTACATCAAGCATTACCGATGATGAAATTACTGAGTGGCCTATTAACTATTAAGCATTTTGTTTGAACCGACAAATACTTCATTTATTTTGACGCATACCTTTGACCCAATAACTTTATGGGTCCTTCATAGTCGGCCCTAGTGTAAAAATAATTAATTTAATATTTCATGCCGATATTAGTATAAATGCACACTCACACATTTCATGAATTCACTGTAGACGCATCTCTTCCAACTTTAGCATACATGCTGAGTCAAGAACTCAAATTTGGATGGACAGATTCCACCATAAAGAAACTTACCAACCAACCAGGATCAGTTGGCATCGAGCTCAACTCTAAACTAGTATTAAATTACATTAAGTTCGTCGTGCCGTTGTTGTGTCTATTTTCATGAGATCTATATAGTAATATAAATCAAAATCTTAGTATGTGTGGATCCGCTTTCCTTGTTTTAATGAGGAAGGATGCAAAAATTTCACCCAGCAACTATGCTTTTGTCAAAAGGATAGTACTAGTTATAGTACATCTAAAGATGAGAAAATACTGAATGCTACACATAGCCGAACTAATACCATTTTCCCTCCCTGTTTTTCTTGTACTAGTAATTTTTTTAAGAAAAAAAATATATGACATACTTGCTTATTGAGAAAATGTGAACTCGCAATCCATCACACAACATATCACCATCAAACTGTTGCTGCCAAGCGCTAACGGGTTAGAGTCCTGGGTTAAGGGGTCGGGGTTACTGGGGATAGGGATCATCAATGATCCTAGAACAAATTGTGGGGTGGCCGTTGAATAAGTGGCAGCCCATGATAGGAAGTTGAGGGAGGCTGCTGGAGGACAATGACTAGAGTCGGTGGTGAGCGCAGCGGTCGAAGCTTGCAATGGGTGGTGGTGGCACGACGAGGAGGCCAGAACTATGTCTAGAGGCATGTGAAGCAGAGCATGATGGAGAGGGTCGTGCAATCCCTTATCACGTGATATGTCATTTTTTAACTCTATCCTTACTTCATATGCCAGTGACTCTAATAGCTTATTTTCATTCTCTATCCACAAGCCAATGTTCCTCTTGCTTGGCTTGTCTAGATCCTAATCCTAACATGAGAGTACATCAGGTAATTTTTCAATAGAGATAGAAGTAAGGTAACATATTTTAGTAGAGTTGTCAAAATCATAGATTCGTAATCGAATCCATGGCTTTCAGGTAATGTCAGAATCATAAGATCTTGAACATAAATCGTAGGGACGTAGATTAAGGCCCTGAACTAAATTCGTTAAGACGTAAAATAAAAGCACAAAATCGTGATTTTTAAGGCTCGATTCATATGAAGCATCTTATATCCTAGCAGCTTGGGCAGCAATGAGGCCAATCCCAATGCTAGAGTGTCGGTGGATAAGGTCGATCTCACCACTAGTATGGTTATTTGGGATGAAAGCTCAACTTGATATCCCAATCCTCTTGATTGGTGGTAAAGCACCAATCAAGGTGTCATGTGTTTGGATATGGTAGGGTGGTATTGATGCTTGGATTTTGTGACCATGTTACGTGTGATTTCAATAGCTACCTGTTGTTTGATTTGTCTTGAATATGGGCTTTTAGGGTTGAATGCTGTAGCAAATGGTGAACAAATAGTTGTATATTGTCGTGTATCATGTTGTATTTGTTCATTCACAATACTTTGATAGGCATGCAACTTTAAGTGATAAACTTGTTTTTCTATCGATTATTGGAAATAAATCTTTTGAAGTTGCATCAGTCATCTCAAGTTATTGTGATAGAGCACTTTAACATCCCGGTCGCTATTCATCATGATGGTTGGAAATGAAACCTAAAATTATATTATGTTGCATTAGGTCATTCAATTCATCACAATGTACATATTTAATTGCAATGTTTGCTTGATTGATAAAATTAACATTCATCTTTTCTCGAGAGTTTTCGAACTTTGGTGTTACACCCTCGTCGCAAAATTTTCTTTCACTCATTCCAAATGTTATGGTGCCGTGTTGAAATTTTTACGGACCTGATCATGCCACGTGTTGTGATATATGTATTTTATCTATTCAGGGCATGTTTGTAGACCTCCATCTGATTCTGATTCTCTATGGGAACTGATTCTCTAAGAGAAGTGATTCTATGGATGAAAGTAATTCTCTTTGATTCTCTAGCATAAATTACTAAAATCAGGATGGAGAATTATTTCACAGAATCAGAAGAAGCTATTTTTTCAGCTCCCATTCTTTTAATTCATTTCAGATAATGATTTCATATAATCAGCAGAGAATCACTTATCTCTGAAAAACTGTTTGGCATAGCTTCTCCTGGATTCACCCAAGAATCAGCTTCGGGAGCTCTACCAAACGGGGCCTCAATATGTCCTTGAATATGAAATTATTTCTCGTTACGTCTTCTGGGGCTAAAGGGATTCAATTTCTTTTGTTGAAATGTTCACCAAGCTCACCCCATGAGTTAGCAAAGCAAATAATCTTTTTGGATCAAATAACAAGTAATCAACAATTTTTGGATCAAACAACAACAAGTAATAGCCAATCATTGATAAATAACAACATCAAAATGTCCAGTGGTAGCATCCACCGTGGCAAAAACCTCTATCCCATTTATAGCTTCTTTTTAACACCCTATAACACAATCCTTTTTATAACTTCTTTTTTTTTGTCATTTTGACATCTCTAACTAAATCTCTAATGTGATATTATGTACACAGAGCTATTGTCTATATGATGTGACGTTTGCATAGCTTTTAGGATATCGTGCTGGCATGGTGCAACGATTTCTAGCTCTAGTACGTGTGGCTTTCAACATCTCCATATAGGATATAACATATTTTAGTTCGCTTTCTGTTTCCTGCTCTATTTATGGGGTGTTTGGATCCACATGGCAAGAGCTAAAAAGAGCAAAATATTTGCTAAAAAAAGATGGCAAAAGTTTTGCTATTAGGGGTGTTTGAATCCAATGGCAAAAGTTTTGGCAAAAACCCATTTAAACCCCATTCTCTTTCCTTTTGCCATGGGGTGTTTAGAGGCAAATGGCAAAAGTTTTGCCCTTTTGTCCAATTTTGCCACAAGATTGACCCAAAAGATTTTTGCCATCTCATTTTTTATTTGCCCTTTTGCCATGGGGGTGTTTGGAGGCAAATGACAAAAAAATAAAGGCAAAATAGTTGTCATTTGCCTTTTGTCCATGGATCCAAACAGCCCCTTAATATGACACTAGATAAAAAGTCGCAAGTGTGTAAGTTAATGTGAGAGGAAGGGATGGATTAGTACCATTAGTAAATAAACCCTAAACCATTTGAGTGACTCTCAGGCCCTCATGCTCCACATTAATCAATGTGTAATTTCTACGTGTTGTAGACATCTCATTGGAAATGTTAAGGCCGGATATTTCTTCTCAATCTAAAAAAAATTCTATAAGCCAGTGCAGATATTTTAGACCAAAGTCTGAAAGCATGCAGCATTGGGTATTAGCTTATATGCAGACTTTGATTTGCAAAAAAATATATTTTATCCTAAAAAAAGTTATTTTTATCATAAGAGTATTTTAATTATTTAATACAATATGTACATGACAGCATCGTTATACAGTAACACAAAAATGCAAGTCTAAGGTCCCGACGCTGATCGACGAAGTGGAGGGAAAAAAAGTAGTCACCTCGAAGCTGGCCCCCTGAAAGTGAGATCTGCGTAGATGTTTCCTCTTGATACAGTGCTAACAAAGATGATTGCAATACGAAATAAGCTCCCATCATCGATCGGAAAAGAAAGAAAGAAAAAGAAAGGCACAATGGTGATGTCCCATTTTCAAATTAATAATATAAAGCACAATTGTGCAGGGCCAATAGCTGCTGCAAGCGTGCAACTCTTAACATATTTGTATTTATTTCCTAACAATTCTGTCTTTCCTTCCGTCGGTGCTGTACTCTCCAAAGCAAAGCGCAACAAACTCGATGCAGGATATTTTACACGGCAGCAACAATCGTCATCGCCCGACTTTATCTGCTTTTAGATTCCTCTATACGTACACGACAATAATTTACAAGCACAAACAAGCCTTTCACCGAAACATCTAAACACAAAAGCTTTTTTAAAAAAAAGCGCAAATCTCTTCGCCGACGATCGATCACCACCAACCCGCCGATCGAGAGCCTGCCTGCCTAGTTGAGCCCGAAGTAGTCGCTCATGGAGAGCAGGTCGCAGAAGCCGGTGGCGTTCATCTGATCCATGCCGTCGTCGAAGTGCTCCTGGAACTCCCAGCAGCTGGCGCCGCTGTCGCCGAAGCCGTGCAGGGACACGTCGACACCGGACGGCCCATCCACCTGCACGGACACGGACGACGCCTGGCTCATCCACCCGTGCTGATCGTGATCGCGATCGCCCGCGCCAACCACCACGCCCGCCGCCGCAGCGTCCAGACCAGGTGCTGCTGCGACCGGGCCACCACACCCGAGGTAGTCCGTGTCCATGTCCAGCCAGTCCGCGAACATCACCTTGGGCGCCACGGGCGCGTGGGGCCTGCAGGCGGCCGCCGGCGGGCCCGTCAGGCAGCTCGAGTCGGCCGACGACGACTCGCGCGGCTCCGACGAGCCGCCGGAGTCCGCCGGCGCCTCCTGCGCCACGGGCTTGGCGCACTGCGAGTCCTCCGAGTCGGTGCCGGAGCTGGTGGCCACCGGCGCGGGCGAGCTCGGGCCCTCCTTGCCCTCGACCCTCTTCTTGAGGTACGAGTTCCAGTAGTTCTTGACCTCGTTGTCGGTCCTCCCAGGAAGGTGCCGTGCGATCCTCGACCACCTGCGGCAGAAAATCGGCGCGCCAATTATTAAACCATTTTTTACGAACTAATTATTAAACCATTTTGTTTGCTTCGTTAGAAAGAACAGAACAGTGAGGCTCGCATGTCCGTCACGCACAGCCTTGCGGTTCACTCAAGCCGGTTTCTGTCGGTGGGGTTAGTGAGTGAGTGGAAAAGCCCGGCTTTTGCATTACGAGCTGATGGGGTTTCCTACTCCCTTTTCCCCGTGGCGACGGCTAAAGAAAAATGTGTCCCTTGGGTTGAGAGTGACAAGCGTGTACGTAGTCTATTCACGTGGGCCCCCGGGGGCTTTGATTTTTTTGGTGGGCATAATTGCGAGGCCCCAATAAAGAATCTAATCTTCTCGTGAGCCTCCTAGCTGCTACGTGCCAGTTCGGATTTTGTCAAAGCAGATGTTTTCATTAACTCGCAGGCCAACACGGATTGGTCCAAGTAGCCGACGGCGTGTTATCGTCGCTGTGCTACAAATCGAAAGGACGGTGTCACTAATCCCCGATTCCCTGTTCAGCCAATAAAACAAAAGGGATAAACAAATTCAAACAGGCCAGCAAACAATAGAAAAGAAAAATAGAGAAGCCAAAACGGGTTTGAGATAACTTGCTGCCGGACGCAACTCACCAACAACGCACTGTATGGGATTTAGCGTTTCCGCGCTCCCATTATTTTAGCCCGGCCAACTTGTCCCTGTTGCGCCACTAAAGAGGTCCACACTTTTTCCGAGTAAACAAATATATCGCGCCAAAGAAAACGGTTCTAATCATGCAACGTGCACTCTGGAGCGGGAGGAGCTAGCACGAGTGAAAGAAAAAAAAAGATCTCCTCCAAAAATTCGAATGTGCAGCGTCGCGGAGCGTGCGCGTCAGCATCGGCTCCACTAGGGGAAAAGGCCCCTCGGCGTCCATCGTCACCGGTTTTCCCTTTCGATTCCCACTGTTTTCTTGTGCGTGTTCCAGAAGCGCTCGCCAGCGCGGCCGCTGCCGAGCCGGGACAGACAGGGACAATCGGAGGATGGGGAGAGCGGCAGCTACTCCTACCGTAGCATAGCAGCGTGGAGAAAAAATGCGCCAGCAAAAGCGAGAGGCAGGCAGGGCAACGTGGAGAACTGTGTGTCGTCTCAATCATTTGCGTGGCCGGGGAGGGCCAAGCAGACGGCGTCAAGCTGCAGTAGTGCTCGGGAGGGGAGGGGAGGGTTTGTGCTTGCTTACTTGTTGCCGAGCGTGGCGTGGAGGCTCATCACCGTCTCCTCCTCCTCCGGCGAGAACATGCCGTGCTTCAGCCCCGGCCGCAGGTAGTTGATCCACCGCAGCCTGCAGCTCTTGCCGTTCCGGTGGAGCCCTGCACACCGACGCCACGGGGGGAAATTCTCAGTTCCGAGAGACCGAGACCAATGCACATTTGTTTATCATAAGATGAAGCTACTAGCACTACTACATGTGAGTATGTGACAAAAAACGTCAGGCCACAGAGCTTTCTTTTTCAGAAATAAACCGGCCAGTTCAGAGTGAGCCGGCCAGAGGAATTCCCTCGGACAACGACTCTGTTCTTGCTTGCCCTCACCCAATTGGGCAATTGCCGCCGCCCAAGCTCTGAATTCCGGGTGCAATGCACCCAGACCCTCCTCAATTACGCTCCCCTCGCACTCGGCGGAAATGCAGACGAGGTGTTTGTTTGTTGGTCTTACCGGCTTTGGCGGGGAGCGCGCTCCAGCAGCCGTGGCCGTGGCGGAGGATGTAGTCGCGGAGCTTCTGGTCCTCCTCCGGCGACCACAGGCCCTTGCGGTAGTTGGGCTTGGGCTTGTCGCACGCCTTGCACCCCATTGCCGGAGAATGCCCCCACCGGCACGAGCTAGCTCGCCGAGCCAAGCTCCGACTCCGAGCAGGGTCAGGGAGGCAGGCAGCAGCAGAGGATAGAGAGGGAGGCCCGATACACGGCTACAGGAGGGGCTTCGGCTACACGCCTTCGGAATGGAGCGCTCTGGGGTCTGTCAACAGGACGCGCAGTTTGGTAGGACCTTTTATAGGCCCAAAAGGGGTCCCTGGAGGTGAAGGCCCCCCCGTGCCCTCTCTCTTCTTTCTTATTTTTTTTTAAATTTAGCCGCCAATTAAACAAGAGGCGCTGTCATCACAGCAAAATTTTCCTCGCGTTACTTGTTTGTTTGTTGCATTACGGAAAAATCGAGACGTTGGCGACGACAATCAATTAGCGGCTCTCTGAATTTCTGCGTCTGCTTTCAGAGCTTCAGTACTCGATCACAGCGAAGCATTAAGCGTGCAGCGTGCGATGCAAGGCCGCCATAGGAATTAGTCACGGGGCTGGCTGGCACAGGAACACGAGCGGAGGCAGGCAGGCTCAGCTGCAAGTGATCCGCTACCAAGCAAAGGCCAGCTGCGAGATGAAGATGATGGCCTTTGTTTGAAGTGCAGAACAAGTAAGAACTGGCCGCTACTACACTTCAATAGCGTTGGAAATTTTCCAGTAGAGGCTGGGTGACGTAGCAGCTCGAGACGCGCCCGGTTGTGGGGGGAGCCTACCTGTGACACTGAGCCTGCCCTGCCTGTGACGATGACGACTCCGGACTCCGGAGGCCGTCACTTTCATCGGCTAATTTTCTCCATACTGGACGTGGGTCACTTTCTACATGACTGGCAGCTACTACGCTTGTCTACGCCCATATCAAACGGTAAAATCGGCATCCATGCCGTAAACGCGAGGACACCTGTTAACCCGTAGGCTGTCTGTCTGTCTGTAGCCCAGAATCATGGTTGAATTATTCTTCTACGCGCGCGCTTTTGCATTTCCCCCCTCATTTGCTCCTAAAGCGCGCGGCGGGGGTCTAGAAAGCAAAATATTTATCTGACTTTGCCCCGGCCTCCCCTTTCCTTTACAGCAGCGGAAAGAGACCGACTTGCTTCAAATAGAAGCCAAGAATGTAACAGGAGCTGGAACAGGTTAGCCAGCGGGCCAGGAGATGTCTCGCCCTGCATTCAACGCGGGCGTGCACCAAGTCAAGGCCGTGTTTAGTTCCCAATTCCGGACGCCGAATTTGGGACTGACGCGGGTCGCGTCGCCATAAATGCACACTGTAGCATTTCGTTTGTATGTGCAAAAAATTATCCAAAAATTTATTAATTAGGCTTAAAATGTTCGTCTCGCAGAGTACAACAAAACTGTGCAATTAGTTTTTAATTTCATCTACATTTAGTACTCCACGCATGTTATGACATTTTGATGTGATGGGGAATCTTCTTTTTGCATAGTGTATTTGGGAGTAACTTTTTGGGAACTTTTGGTATCTAAACAAGGCCCAGGGCCCAAAAGATGGCGCAAATTGCAGCCCCCGGGCTTGTCACGTCCCCTGATTATTCAACGTCTGCAATTGCATGACAGATAATTCGAAACCAAGCTTTCAATCGGACCGTTGGGCTCGGGACGACGTCGCGCGCCCACCCCCCGCCATTCGCCGGCCAACTCCGGGCGGTGTGCGTGTACCGCCGGTGGTGCGCTCCACCTCCACCCCATTAAGCTAGCGGCCGTGCCCGCAAGCGCAAGCGCGGCTAGTGCCAAGTCCTCGGCGGCGGGTCCGTGTTTAGGTGGGGGCAAGCGGAACCGACCGCCGACGCGCGCACGGCACGGCCGGCGCGCGGAGCCGTACGCCGGTACGTGTTCGCACGCACCTGCCCGAGCCCAACAAACCAAAAGCGGCTGGGGGCGATTTTTTTCTATGAACTTGGTTAAAATTGGGCATGTTTAATTTATAACAAATCTAAAGTGGCATCTAGTTTGAAACCATGGGAGTAGTTTTGTAATGCACTTTTTGAGGCATGTATATGATGTATATCAGCATGCATGCGGGGTATATAGAAATGGACATGTGCAGTATACTGTCACAATCTGGACGATACACTTAACGACCAGAAATAATGCTAGTCTTATGGACGAATGCATTTTCTGCAAGGCTATTGTCGGCTACAGAAAGAGGTGTGACTTTCACATATATATGTACGTATGCAGACAATAAGCCAAACATACCAGCATCCTTTTCTCTGTGTAGAGTGAGATCACGCGAAGAGACGACAGAGAGAAAAAAAAGGTTTGCAACTTGCAAATTAATGCAGCATGCATGTTGCAAGCAAATTGTAGCAAGAAGACACAGCGGAATACTACGTTGTCGTCGGTTGAGATCGAGACCCCACGAATCTGTTCTCCACCATGCACACTAGGTTTTGACAGGATATATACACTGGGATGGAGGGAATGCGACGAACCGTGAAGCTGTTGGATCTGCTGAATGGTGCTTGAATTGAAGTTAACAATAAGCTCGAGGAAGTATAAAAAAACAATAAGCTCGTGGATTAGGTGCCTCGCTTTGATTAACCCATGAAAAGTTTCTTAGGGAGATTTGCTAGCCAATGTAACTATTTTTTTTTTAAAAAATTAAATGCCGCATGCTTCTCATGAGCAAGTGTAGGAAAATTCCGCCAATAAGACGACAAATTTTGAAGCCGGCCGTTGAAATAATTTTCTGATTGGTAGTTAACCTTAATATAAGCTTGTGGACAAGGTGCCACTGCGTTGCTTATGACGTACTCCGCGGATTGGCTAGCTGCATATGCCTGTCATGATGAGCAAGGGAGAAAATAATCTCACGTTCGTCCAAGTTTTTTGAACGATAGATTTTTTTTGGAACGACACGTTCGTCCAAGTTGACTACTATTGATTGGTTGTATATCTAGACGATGCAGAATGATTATTGTCCTTATATACTTGTCAGTACCTAAAAGTGTATAGATTTTTTTTGTTAGAAAATGTATATAATTGGTCTTCCGCAAGTTCTTGCCTAATCAATTACCTATGTGGTACTCTTCAGTTGCGTCAGTAGGTGGTTGACTGGTTGTCAAGCTGCAATAGCCTTCTCAGTTACAGTTTTGCTTTTCATTTCCTTCAGTACAAACTCTGTACAATACTCCCTCTGTCCCAGATTAAATGCATTCCTAGCATTTGAAATGCAAATTAGCATAGTTAGGAAATGACAACAATGCCCCTATATCAAGGTAACAAATGGTCTATAAGTAGCGGTAATCATTACAGCAGAGAGGAGATTTGGGTGTACGGGAAGGCAGGGAGGCGCTGAGGTGTTCCAAGCAAACCTGGTGTGCGGCAGAAAGAAACAAGCGGAACAAACTAGAATCTACTCCCTCTGTCCCTTATTATTTATCGCCGTTGGTTTTCGTGCCACGATTTAGATTCGATTTGTAGAAAATATATGCAACATTTTAATCTTCAAAAAAATTGTTAAAAAACTAGATCAAAAGATTTATCCAATGATACTTTCATAATTTTTTCAAATAAGACGAATGGTCAAACGTGAAGCACAGAAGTCAAAAGGTGCAAATATTTTGGGACGGAGGGAGTAATTATGTATCATAAATTTTAATATATTTTAATATAAAATTAATCAAAGTTATTTCTCGGGAAGTGAGAAAGACAGTTATTTAGGGACGGAGGGAGCACGTGAGAGAAATAGAATAGGGGTGCTAAACAAATGGATGTCGCCAAATATCTGTACCTGTATGTAGGCTGAATCATTGAAAGTTGGAGCAAATGAGTACTTATTTTGGGATTTTTTTTAATCCTACAAATGCACTTAATGTGGGACGGAGGGAGTACTTTTTAGGCCCTGTTTAGATCCAAAGTTTCTACTCCTAAATTTACTATGCAAAAAGAAGATTCCCATCACATCAAAATGTCATAACATGTATGGAGTACTAAATGTAGATAAAATCAAAAACTAATTATACAGTTTTGTTGTACTCTGCGAGACGAACATTTTGAGCCTAATTAATAAATTTTTGGACAATTTTTCGCACATACAAACAAAATGCTACAGTGACACAATGATTACGATGTGACATCATACTCCCAAATTCACCCACTAAATCGGCCTTAATTGGATGAATGGCTGCACGCCCTTCTCCAGATTCCGTAAAAAAAGAAGAAAGATTGTGGCCTGTGGCCCAGCGTGGGTCCGGTACTGCAGTTCGCCTCGCCTGAAATGCGGCGACAGGCGCGCAGTTGTTCTTTCACGACTGTAGCCGATGATTGATGTCGCCGCAATCGCAAATTCGCACGGAGTCGGAAGCACAACTAAAACGAGCGACAAACTTGAGAGTTGCGTGCTGTCTCACAGACGTACGTCTCTCGAACCACAGTACCACACTCATTGACGAGAAGAACTTAGGCCGTGTTTAGACGTTGAAATTAGGTGGGTGAATTTGGGAGTATGATGTCACATCGTAATCATTGCGCTACTGTAGCATTTCGTTTGTATGTGCGAAAAATTGTCCAAAAATTAATTAATTAGTTTTTGATTTCATCAATATTTAGTACTCCATACATGTTATGACATTTTAATGTGATGAAGAATCTTTTTTTTGCATAGTGAATTTGAGAGTTGTCTTTTTGGAACTAAACAGGTCCTTAACCAAGCGACGGCTTTGCCGTTCCAAATTAAGCCACCGATTTTTTACTGTTGAGACGTGCCCCAAAGCATCAATTATTGGCGACGATCTCCGTCCGTGTCGATCACTCATCAGCTAGCACCGCACTGTGGAGACGAGACGATGCGTGAGATGCACAGCCGGGAGGGAGTAGGACTCTTGCTGTAGCAGCGTTGCCTCCGAAAGCAGCAACTCCATCTCAAGTCGTGCTGCAAGCGGCCTGGACCAGCAGTACGACGACCGTGCCTTGAAGCTCTCGCTGGCACATACATATCCGGCCGGTGACACTTTGCTTGTTCCATCTGACTTCGTTCTCGCGTGTTTCCTGTGTGACCAATGTGTTGCAGGTCGTGAGGCATCAATGCTCCTGAAGTTACTGCGCAACTTCATGAAAATGGCATGGCATCGAATCGAACCATCGCATGCATTCTGCGCCCATGACACTAGGCAAGCTAATAGTGATAACAAGGACTACGTCAAGGATATACTACATGGGGGTGTTTAGTTCCTAGAGAAAGGTAAAAAGTGAAGTGAAAAAGTTACATCGGATATTGTAGCACTTTTCGTTTGTTTGTGGTAAACATTGTCCTACCATGACCTAACTAGGCTTAAAAGATTCGTCTCGTCGTGTACATCAGAACCATGTAACTAGTTTTTTTATTTACCCACGTTTAGTACTCCATACATGAGGAGAGAGATTTGATGTGATAGGTGAATAGTGAAGTTTGGAGAGAGAATTTTTAGAAGTTTAGTGATGGGATGGGGAACTAAACAGGGCCATAAAGCAAAAACAATGCTAGTCTCTAGTACCATCTAGATGATCGAACTATAAGAGCATGTGTGACAATGGACAAATGGGCTCGTTTGGTGTCCATCTCGCCTTTTCCTTTTAGTACGGGACGGCCGGGTTGTGGGTAGGTAAGTAACAACTGCATACGCTGACCGCGGCAGTACCACTCGGACTTTGGAACTGCGCAGGCTCTAGCTCTACCTAAACACTGATCCCGTAGAGATCAGAAGTGATCGTATCATGCATGCATGCCGGATATATATTCTAGGGTGGTGGGAGAAAGTACGATCGGGTGCTAATTCATTTACACATCGAAAGTACGATCGTGTGCTAATTCATTTACACACATCGCTTGCATTGTAACAACACCCATTGTTTTATGAGTGGTGCCTAGACGGATACACATACACACAACTGCTGCAGCGAAGCCAGCAGATTATTTGCTCAAGTCAGCCAAGTAGTAGCTTGGTTTTGTATTTTCGTACCGGAACTGAATGGACCAGGCTGCGAACAGAAAGAGCTCATGTGACTAGTGGGAATTAATCTGTTTTTTTCTTCTTATCTACCACTATTTATATTTATTAAGGTTAGTGTCATTACGAAGTACACTACAATTATCCATGCGACAGATTACTACACGGCAAAAAGTGGTACCATGTTGAATTTTCTTTAAAAAAGCGTGCCCTACTAAATTATTATTATATAGAGCATGTATTGGGATATTATGATGCAAAACGTCACGGTGAACCAAATCTCCGTTATAGTAAGCTTTGAAACGGACGGAGCTGACACCCCCATCAAGTTGTTGTTGAACACATTTGATGGAATGAGTGCCTGCTGCTTCCAATCGCTGGCCGATGATTCTACCGACTACTACAATGTACTCCTCTTGCTTTCTTGGTGCATGTCAAATAAAATGATTTCACCTTTGTCAATGTAGCCACTACCTTGCGTACTTACAAAAATACCGGGTGGTATGTACCTCTCACTGCGAGTCACAGAACAGTGACCAGGTACTAGCCAGACAGTTCAGTTTTACCCGTCCACAAAATTTCTTGATCGACTTTTGCTTACATTTGGGCGACCGAAAAGGTTCCCAGAAAGTTACACAACTGTTACACTTAGGGTTACGTAGACCAAAGGCTCGAAGCTGTGGGTTATGAATGGCAAACGTTGCTGTTAATTACTACTCACTGCATGTTAGAATATACGGAGTAATGATTTCTGAGTCTGTTTTACGTTAAAATATGAAGAATTAAGTATAAAAATATAATTATTTTATAATAAATTTAATGATGCCCATTTGATATAATAAATTCTTTAACTACTCACGAATGCTCACACTTTGGGACAAAGTGAGTACCTTGGTGTAGCACTTTCCTGTACTGACTGGTAGACATACAATCTGTTATCACAGAAAGTTCTTTTACGATGATTAGAAAAGACGAATGTAAAGGTCTTTGCCCACTCAGGTAGTCAGGTTTATACGCATTGTGCTCTGATTGTAGTAGCCCTTGTTTCCTTCTGCGATCTCTTTTACTTTTAGGTAGATCGATGTGATATCTCTTCTCTAGACGTCGCCTCTTTTTTATAACCTGTGGTCTTTACTGGACTGATACACGAGAATGATGAGACTTGTTTTCAATGAGTTTGTGGAGAGGGTCAATGTCTAGGATGAAGAGAGCATGATGATAACGGATCGTAGGTTTCTTATGATGAAATTTATCCTAAAATTTTGAATTCTAAACTTAGCATAGGGTGCTTGCCCTTTTCTAGATTTATTATTAGAGGAATGAGCTATTTTACAATGATTGGAGAGGTACCCATACGCACCTGAAAATACCTAATATATTTAGTAAAAAATTAAATTAAATAGAAAAAGGGCATTATGGTAATGTTGTTTAATTGGAAATATCGTATCAACATGTGTGTGCCGCACAAGCATTGTTATGTTTGAGATCATTTTTCTTGTAACTGGTAGGATTATTTTTATATTTACACTGATATTACTACTTATGTCTCCTATATGTTAGATTAAATTAGCAACACCAACATTTTCGCAAGTCATTTCTCAATAAAAAATGATGACAATGTTACCCACGTACGAGAAATCAACCGTGCCCACGGGTAATTACCCTTATGCCCTTTTTTAAATTTAAAAAAAATATTAAATCAATAGTGGGTCCCACCATTTTTGGTGGCTGGTCCCACGAATTTGGTACCTCTGGGTACTTCTTTTGTTTCCACCGTCTGATTTCTCGGAACCAATGGCTCTAATTAATTCTAATCTTGTATTATTCTAGAAAACTAACCTAGGGACACACGCAAAGAAAAACCCAACAATATGTTTTTGGTAGAACTCTCTCTCTGTCTTTCTCTGTCTCTCCCTCTGTCCAAAATTGACGAACCCCAGAATCCTACGCTACTGTTCCCCGGCTTGAGTTGGCATGCTTACATGCAGTGCTCCGGTTCGTGATTATGCATCTATGATCGTGTACAAACTCATTGAAGTTGCGGCCAGTCCTAGCATCAGTGAGCCAATCCTTCCAGAGCCACGAAATTATGATGTTCACTATATGCAGATGACGCTGCTCTTTTTGCAAATCCAGACCGGGTGGAACTTCTATACCTTCAACGTATCCTTGATACTGTTGGCCATTGTTCCGGGCTCCAAATCAACATGCATAAAACAGAAAAAATTCCAATAAGATGTACCGCTGGAATCATAGAGGGAGTACGAGCTGATTTTCATGGAAGTATTTCTGCCTTCCCCTCCACACGTGCAAACTTAGAAGAGTAGATATCCAACCCCAGAACCCCTCATCGATGAGGTTGGAGGGAGATTGCGAGGTTGTAAAGGCAAATTGCTCTCATCAGCTGGGAGGGAGACTTTGGTGAAGTGCGTCTTAACGTCACAACCTAATCACCTACAGTTTTCCCAACTCAAAAATTCTTCATCAAACAAATCGACCAGATGAGAAGAAGTATTTTACGGAAAGGGAATGAATCAGATAAAATAAATGGTGGCCACTGCCTACTGAACTGGCCAACTATCTGCACACCAAAGGAGTTGGGAGGACTAGATAGCTAGGTGTCTGGACCTTGAGCGATTGGCATGGGCCCTTCTTCGATTATGCTAGCTTTGGTTTCATTGAAAGATGACTCTAGACCTTGGCTTGGCCTTGATATTCCTTGAGACAAAAGTGACAAGGACCTCTTCAATGCATCAACAGTGGCGACAGTGGGCAAAGGAAATAAAAGAAACTTCTGGCATTCTAGTTGGCTAAAATATCCTGTACATGTTCAAGATAGAACTCTCATGAGTTTCTTGTAATGCAATAAAAAGGGGACTGATGTAGTCGGTAAAGGACACAGAGCATAACATACCCTTAATCCTTCTTCTGAAGGTAAAATATCAAAAAAGCAATACTAGCACCTGCAACCGTGTATGAGTTGGAGTAGCTTTACCGAGACTTCTAAGGCTTAGAGCAACTCCAGCAGGGGCCTCGATATGGGCCTCTACTCTAAAATTTAGAAGCTTGGAGCAAAAATACAACTCCAGCAGGGCCTTTAAATGGACCTGCATTTTGCTTATACCTCTAAATCTCCCCACCAAACCTCCATTTCTAGAGACCCTCCAATTCCCCCTCCAACCATGGATCCCACTAGATATTTCTCATCCATTTGGCTGACAGGTGGGCCTACGGAGAAATAGAGGCCCGAGTTCATATGCCCACTGGAGTTGAGTGTTTACTTTGTGCCTCTATTTTTTAGAGATAGGCCTGTAAATGAGTTTTGGAGGCCTCAATTTGAAGGGCTCCACTGGAGTTGCTCTTAACGCCGCTTTTCATGAAAGCAGTCATGCCTTCTTTGAGTAGTAGGAAACTACCCTGGGCCTGAGTTTTCTAAGCTACAAGCTTCACACAGGGTCTCTATAATGAGAGTTGTTTTAAGAGGGTAAGAGCGACACTGCAATTTATAATTGACAGAGAATACTAATTTTATTGAATATATGATCATTAAGAATACAATAAAGATGCTACCTAAACCCGTATTACGGGTAAAACTTCCTCAAGTGCTCAACATTCCATAAATTTGGTAGATCTTCTTCTTCCTGAGTCTGGAGGCGATATGTTCCAGCCCCAATGACTTGCTTGACGAGAAAAGGTCCTTTCAATGTGACATAAGCTTGTGGAGGCCATCAGTCTTTTGCATGCGTCGCATCACCAAGTCTTCTATGACAAAGGAACGAGGCTGGACAGAACGTTGGTGGTAGCACCGTAAGCCTTCAAGATGGCGAGTATTCTGGATAAGAGCCGCTACTCGAGCCTGTCTCAAGCTCTGGTCACGGCGCAGGAGCCTCCCAAGCGCCACCTCAAGCTCTAGTCGTGGGAGCAAGAGCTCGATGATGGGCACATCCGTGTGCACGGCCTCCCCGCACCCTTGCCAAACATAGCGGATGGGAGGTGCACTGAGGCACCGTGCGCAGGGAAAGGGGCGGTCGGGTCGACGTGGAAGGGAGCGGTGCCAAGTCGCCGCGCGGGGGAGGGATGATCGTAAGGTCAGGAGCAAAGGAGCATGGGCAAGATGGTCCGGTCTGAGAGAAAGGAGGAAAAATAAAAGAGAGAGAAAGAAAGAAAAAAAGAAAAGAAGAGAGGCTGACGGGTGGGACCAATCTATCATAAGAAAAGTAAGGACCATGAATTAGAGGATACTGCTGGAGTTATAAACAAAATTTAGACCCTCATAAAGTAGGAACAACCCCTACTCGATAAAGTAGGGATTAAATAAGAGCTATTGTTGGAGTGCTCTTAATTATATTTTATTTTTTTCCTAATATAAAAATTTGACAAAGCCTTTGTGGTCCATTAAAAAAATCTAACCAATTAAATCAGGCTCAATCCACAAATTGTTGATGGAATGAGAAAAAAAAGAACAATTGTTGTTTTCAGGTATTTTTGGATGGCCACGGTCGCTTTCTTTTTGTCCGTGCTTTTGGCTACTATCAAACTTGTTTATTTTTTCGATAAAATAAACTTTATTAATGTTAGCCAATTTCATCGAAAAGATACAATTACACTAAGATCATTCCCGATCTCTGCACAGCTAAGATGCACACAACCTAAAAGAGAAAAATAAAAGAGAAGACATAAAAAATATGTCAAAGCAGACTACCCATATGACTTAATCTTCAGTTTCATACACCAACAAAGCAGCATATGTACTACGAGAAAGGCTTTTCTAAAAACAACACCTCCAACAAAGAAACAGCACACGCACGCGCACGAGCCATCGTTGCTATGATCCAATCATTTAAGATCAGATCATCGATTTTTACCGTAGAGAGCAATCTATCGAGCTCCAAACAATGCTTCAGCAAAACCATTGTCAGGTACAACCAACTAAGGACAGACCTGAAATCTGAACCAAAAAGGTATTACCAATTTAAAGTCCATCAATACTATTTTCACCCTCTTACCAAGCTAATACCCTCGTACTAGCCAATTTTGACCAACATCGATCAAACTTGCTTAGAGCTCAAAATTACAATAGACCGGCTAACAGGGAGATAAAAAGGCTTTAGAAAATGTGTGCGCTAGTCCATGTGGCCTCCGACAAGGGTGGTTATTGCAGCAGCAGCGAGTGAGGAGGCCAGGAGGGGGAGGATCTCCTGGACTGTAGGTGGGGAACTCTTTTGGACATTGTTCAATTAATAAATGGTTTGAGAAGGATAGAAGGGGATTGAGAGAGGACATGATGAGAGTCACAGGTCACAAGCTAGAAAACATGGGGGCTGTTTGTTTCAGCTTATGGCTGATTTTGAATGCTTGATTATGGAGAATCAGATGACTTCTATAATCCATAATCTATAATCCAGCTAGATTCTCGGTTATGGATTATGTGAGTCATCTGACTTTTGAATTCTCCATAATCGAGTCTTAAATCAGAAATAAGCTCAAACAAACATCCCGTGGTCGTGGTCGTGGTCGTGGTCGTGGTCGTAGTGCAGTCTTACTTATGTGAAGCACATTTCATTAATAAATGGAGACAAACTTTTAAAACAGACCAAATAATCGTATTCCCGGATTCACTAGCTGTCATGCATTCTCTCAAACTAGAAACTGCTCTGCGGAGAAACACTCGTCGTTGATTCATATTCTCGTGGAGAGACCACAGGTCAGTCAAAAAAAAAAAAGTGTTACACCGGGAGATGTCACATCCAACTGAAAGTAAACAAGACATCGCACAACAAAATAAAAGACCGCGACGACAATCAGAGCACAAAGCATATCAACCTGACCGCGCAAAGCATTTTTATGTTCGCCATTCTTTAACAATCCACGGCGTTCGAGAAAAAACATTTAATCCTCGTACTCCGTACAAGTCCTTTCCATTATAGAAACACCGTACGAGTTAGTACATGAAATTGCTACTCTCTCTATGCTAAAATAAATACTTTTTTCTAGAAATACAGCACAAAGTTACCTCTATAAACACCTTGATCGACTGAGCCGGCTAATACAGGGATTGATGATGTCAGCACATACATTAGACATATCGTTTTTGATGGGCACATAATCTATTACCAGAAAATAACAATGTTAAATCTAGAAATAATAAATTCAAAAAATACTAATTTTTCTAGTTTTTGTCCTAAGTCGATGGTTCTAAATTTGACCAATTCTACACAAAAATATATCAATGTTTATGATACTAAATAAATATCTAGATTTATTATAAAATATCCATCCGTTTCGATAATTCGGATGGTGAAAATAAAGGAAGTACCTAGAGGTATCTAAATAGAGAGGTACCCGGAGGTACCCAGAGGTACCAAATTCGTGGGACCAGCTATCAAAAATAGTGGGACCCACTATTTATTTAACATTTTTTTGAAATTAAAAAAGGGCATAAGGGTAATTTCCTGTGGGTAACATTGTTGATGGTTTTTTTTAAGGTTGATTTCCCATACGTGGGTAACATTTTTGTCGTTTTTCTTTTTGAGAAATGACTTGTAGAAATGTTGGTGTTGCTAATTTAATCCAACGTATAGGAGACATAAGTAGTAATATCAGTGTAAATATAAAAATGATCCTACCAGTTACAAAAAAAATGATCTCAAACATAACAATGCTTGTACGGCACACACATATTGATACGATATTTCCAATTAAGCAACATTACCATAATGCCATTTTTCTATTTAATTTAATTTTTTACTAAAAATACTAGGTACTTTCAGGTACCTATGGGTACCTCTTCAATCATTGTAAAACAGCTCATTTTTGTAATATACCTGTTTGATGTAAATGCTGATACTCTTATATATAAATATGCCATATTTGAAATAGTTTAACTTAGCATAAAACTAGTTGTGTAAGTAAACATTGATATATTTTACTAAGACTCTTTATAACCGACAGCATGAGGCCTTTCATCCAAGTAACAGACTTTCTTGAAACTTTCGGAGTGGGTCGTCTGAATGTAAACATAAGTCGTACAAGAAATTTTGCGGCGGGTAAAACTGAACCGTCTGGCTATGTCAAGTACCTGATCACTGTTCTGTGAATCGGCCAGAGGTCGTACATGCAGTTAGCAGATCCAACAGCTTCACGGTTCGTCTTCGTCGCTTTTCCTCGCAGTTTGTATATCCTGTCAAGACCTAGCACGCTCGAGAAAAAGATTCGTAGGTCTCGATCTCAACCGACGATGCCCGTGTTCCGCTGTGTTTTCTTGTTATACGATTTGCAACACAGGCATTCTGCATTTGCAATTTTTCTCTCTCTTCATGTGGTCATGATCTCACTCTACACAGAAAAGGATGCTGGTATGTTTAGCTTATTGTCTGCTTACGTACATGCAGTAGGAAAGCGAAAGCCGTTCCCCTTTTTTAGCGGACAGCAGTAGCAGGCTGAAAAATGCGTTTCTCAAGACTGCATTTCTGGTCGTTATTAGAAATCGTCCAGATTGTGACAGTATACATTCCCAAAAAATAAACGTCGTCTTTGACACGTGTTTCGGATATATAGGTACAATTTGTTCTTATTTTACTAAATATTTTCTTTAATAGTGTCCATGTTTCTCAACTCTAAAGACCAGGGAACTTTATGACAATGTCTAGCATCTTAAGAGTGCAGCCTATGGTTAGTAACTCCGAAAAAATGCTGCAGTCTTTCCTCACTCCTTTCATTAGGTTGTAACAGCGTATAACAGTACATTTCTGAATAAGAGAGAGTTCGTGAAAGAGAGGTCCATTACCCACCCGTAAATCTAAGAAAAAGGCCCATGAGACTATGAAAGTTCACTTTGCGGCCCATACAAGCTTACTGGTTTCTTAAGGGCCATCAGCCCATCACAAATCCCTGGACCGCACGCTCGGCCCACCGTCCTCCCATTTTTTCCCCAAAATAAAGAAACAGGGAAGAACTGCCCAACACGACCACGGAGAATTTGGCCGCCAAAAATTTAACCCGCGGCACATAAAATGAATTTGGAGCATGTGGCGAGTGCCAATGGCGTCGTAACTTTGGCAACAGACCAAACGGGTAGTCCTTCATGGGGCGTTGTGGTGTGAAACCTGTTGCGTGGTGCGGCAAGTTTTGGTCGAGAACCAAACACACCCTTAATCTTACCAATTATGTAATATAAGGAAACCGATGCAGATTCGGTAACTGGATATTTTAAAATCATGGATGATAATATATTTATATATGTTTATATAAAAAATAAAGCCCTCAATTTTGCTTAAAAAAATAAATAGAATGTTTGGGTGGCAGATGCCTTTCTTTTCTTGAAAAAAATATATACGAATTTTCTAAGGGATTTATGTAAAAGATTTATGATCTATAATTAGGAAGATCTTCACGTATCAGACATGAGTTACTAGACATACTTGTATTAGACAAGTACTCCGTATACGGCAAGCCATTAGCGAAGATTGGAGAATACGGGGAGATTGGAGAATAGAATAAGGCCGGGGCACAATTTTCCTTTTCTGGCGAGTAAAGAATGATGGGCTACGGTTATCAGCTGGCCACTGGGCTTTTTGTTACTTACTAGACGAGATTGGGCTTGGGCTGCCGGTAATTAGGCTCTTGACCTCCGTGAACTCGGTCGAGTGGGTGCAAAGATTTTAGCTCGGGGTAACAGCTGCTTTCTGTTTTTGCGTGGGTGCAGCCGCACCCACATGCCACAACGTGGCTCCGCCCCTGGCTGGCGTCAGTGCGTATATCTAGCTAGAGTCAATGCAAGTATTTTTCTGTTGTTCTGCGTTGCCATGAGTTTCGGTATATTCTCGCAAAAAAAAAAAGAGTTTCGGTATCGGTATGTCTGTATGTGTTCGTTGTGTTAATTAGTACAAGTATATACTAGCTTGATACGGACAATGCACCGTACGTCTACGTCAAAGCTAGGCTCGTTGTTCCATTAGTTGCCCGCCAACGATGCATCCATGGAACGGCTTCAGCTGGAGTTCGCGTGTCTGTTTTCAGATGCCGTTGCAATTGAACATCCCCAGTTGACTATGCAATCTTATGTAAAATTTGGACAGGGGAAAAAGAACTCTCGTTCAGTCACTACACCACCAATATTTCAATCATCGAGATAAGATTGCAGCTTGATCTAGTCGGTTTTCAATTTGGTGCATGCATTTAAGATATGAAGACCGAGGTTACACTCAGGTCTTTTCTTGACATATCATCTTGCTCGGGATATGAAAACTAATAAGGATACATAATATGGGGGCATGAAAATAAAGATGATGGAAGTGTTATGTGCGGCAAACTAAGTGTAGCTCAGCTGGAATTTGACTTTGCCCTTCACCAAAAACGTCGTCTTTGACACGTGTTTCGGATATATAGGTACAATTTGTTCTTATTTTACTAAATATTTTCTTTAATAGTGTCCATGTTTCTCAACTCTAAAGACCAGGGAACTTTATGACAATGTCTAGCATCTTAAGAGTGCAGCCTATGGTTAGTAACTCCGAAAAAATGCTGCAGTCTTTCCTCACTCCTTTCATTAGGTTGTAACAGCGTATAACAGTACATTTCTGAATAAGAGAGAGTTCGTGAAAGAGAGGTCCATTACCCACCCGTAAATCTAAGAAAAAGGCCCATGAGACTATGAAAGTTCACTTTGCGGCCCATACAAGCTTACTGGTTTCTTAAGGGCCATCAGCCCATCACAAATCCCTGGACCGCACGCTCGGCCCACCGTCCTCCCATTTTTTCCCCAAAATAAAGAAACAGGGAAGAACTGCCCAACACGACCACGGAGAATTTGGCCGCCAAAAATTTAACCCGCGGCACATAAAATGAATTTGGAGCATGTGGCGAGTGCCAATGGCGTCGTAACTTTGGCAACAGACCAAACGGGTAGTCCTTCATGGGGCGTTGTGGTGTGAAACCTGTTGCGTGGTGCGGCAAGTTTTGGTCGAGAACCAAACACACCCTTAATCTTACCAATTATGTAATATAAGGAAACCGATGCAGATTCGGTAACTGGATATTTTAAAATCATGGATGATAATATATTTATATATGTTTATATAAAAAATAAAGCCCTCAATTTTGCTTAAAAAAATAAATAGAATGTTTGGGTGGCAGATGCCTTTCTTTTCTTGAAAAAAATATATACGAATTTTCTAAGGGATTTATGTAAAAGATTTATGATCTATAATTAGGAAGATCTTCACGTATCAGACATGAGTTACTAGACATACTTGTATTAGACAAGTACTCCGTATACGGCAAGCCATTAGCGAAGATTGGAGAATACGGGGAGATTGGAGAATAGAATAAGGCCGGGGCACAATTTTCCTTTTCTGGCGAGTAAAGAATGATGGGCTACGGTTATCAGCTGGCCACTGGGCTTTTTGTTACTTACTAGACGAGATTGGGCTTGGGCTGCCGGTAATTAGGCTCTTGACCTCCGTGAACTCGGTCGAGTGGGTGCAAAGATTTTAGCTCGGGGTAACAGCTGCTTTCTGTTTTTGCGTGGGTGCAGCCGCACCCACATGCCACAACGTGGCTCCGCCCCTGGCTGGCGTCAGTGCGTATATCTAGCTAGAGTCAATGCAAGTATTTTTCTGTTGTTCTGCGTTGCCATGAGTTTCGGTATATTCTCGCAAAAAAAAAAAGAGTTTCGGTATCGGTATGTCTGTATGTGTTCGTTGTGTTAATTAGTACAAGTATATACTAGCTTGATACGGACAATGCACCGTACGTCTACGTCAAAGCTAGGCTCGTTGTTCCATTAGTTGCCCGCCAACGATGCATCCATGGAACGGCTTCAGCTGGAGTTCGCGTGTCTGTTTTCAGATGCCGTTGCAATTGAACATCCCCAGTTGACTATGCAATCTTATGTAAAATTTGGACAGGGGAAAAAGAACTCTCGTTCAGTCACTACACCACCAATATTTCAATCATCGAGATAAGATTGCAGCTTGATCTAGTCGGTTTTCAATTTGGTGCATGCATTTAAGATATGAAGACCGAGGTTACACTCAGGTCTTTTCTTGACATATCATCTTGCTCGGGATATGAAAACTAATAAGGATACATAATATGGGGGCATGAAAATAAAGATGATGGAAGTGTTATGTGCGGCAAACTAAGTGTAGCTCAGCTGGAATTTGACTTTGCCCTTCACCAAAAACGTCGTCTTTGACACGTGTTTCGGATATATAGGTACAATTTGTTCTTATTTTACTAAATATTTTCTTTAATAGTGTCCATGTTTCTCAACTCTAAAGACCAGGGAACTTTATGACAATGTCTAGCATCTTAAGAGTGCAGCCTATGGTTAGTAACTCCGAAAAAATGCTGCAGTCTTTCCTCACTCCTTTCATTAGGTTGTAACAGCGTATAACAGTACATTTCTGAATAAGAGAGAGTTCGTGAAAGAGAGGTCCATTACCCACCCGTAAATCTAAGAAAAAGGCCCATGAGACTATGAAAGTTCACTTTGCGGCCCATACAAGCTTACTGGTTTCTTAAGGGCCATCAGCCCATCACAAATCCCTGGACCGCACGCTCGGCCCACCGTCCTCCCATTTTTTCCCCAAAATAAAGAAACAGGGAAGAACTGCCCAACACGACCACGGAGAACATCTTATCACGTCGTCGTCTTCGTGGCTCGCACACCCCACCCTTCCCTCCCTACAATGAAGCTAGAACGAGCATTTCGCCCATCCAGACACGCCCGAAGTAATCGGGAGGCAAATGGCAGGTTTGCATATACCAAAGCTAAAAAAACACAGCCTTTGCGCTTGACTTTGTCCGTGCGGTTTACAGCCCTCGCACCTCCTACCTTTGCTCCGGAGCTCACGCGCGCCCTGTCCTTTAAAGCACCCATCTCGCTCGCGAGACGTCAACGTTTGCGTCGTCTCCGAATCGAGATCGAGCGAGCCTCCCATCCACCCGCGTCGTTGTTAGTTGGTTTGCTCGATCGTCGCCGGCCGGCCGGGGGACGCGCGGGCGCCTGAAGCGAGGAGCAGCAGGCCAGGGCCGGGAGAGTCTCGAGAAGCACCCATCTCGCTCGCGAGACGTCAACGTTTGCGTCGTCTCCGAACCGAGATCGAGCCTCCCATCCACCCGCGTCGTTGTTAGTTGGTTTGCTCGATCGTCGCCGGCCGGTCGGGGGACGCGCGGGCGCCTGAAGCGAGGAGCAGCAGGCCAGGGCCGGGAGAGAGGCTTGTTTGCCCAGGCCGGCGTCGAGGGGTCGCCATGTCTTTCACCGGGACGCAGGACAAGTGCAAAACCTGCGACAAGACGGTGCACTTCATCGACCTCCTCACCGCCGACGGCGTCTCCTACCACAAGACATGCTTCAAGTGCAGCCACTGCAAGGGCACCCTCTCGGTACGTGTGCATGCATGGCCGAAACTTTGTCCTGCATTTGCATTGGAAGGAAGCAATTTTCTTCCTCTTTTAATTTTTGATTATTATGTCTGAAGAAAAATGTTCGTTTGCATTCCCTATAGATTAGCAGCTACTCTTCCATGGATGGTGTCCTGTACTGCAAGACCCACTTTGAGCAGCTCTTCAAGGAGACAGGGACATTCTCCAAGAAATTCCAAGGTAATGCCGTAACAGAAATCAGAAAAAGGAAAAAGAATCAACCTTCTGCTACACCAGAGTATCTTGTCGAGCATTCTGACCATTCTTCTTCTTCTTCTTCTGTCATTCAGGTGGTGCATCTTCAAACAAAAGTGATCAGGTTCGGTTCAGCAAATCTGCTTAGATTGATGATTCAAATTTCACACAGTCCTAAAACAATACCTGGTCTCATCATCAGTTAAAAATTGAACAATTTTTACACTGAGAAATTGATTTTTTTTTCTCTGCAGGCAAGAGCACCGAGCAAGCTATCGTCTGCATTCTCTGGAACTCAAGACAAATGCGCAGCCTGCCAAAAAAACAGTGTATCCATTGGAGAAGGTACGACAGAAACGCTGTTCTGCTACTCTGACAACAAAGCAGTATACATGCTATCAGGCTGTTTACAGTTGAAGGGCCTGGGACTGCTCCGCTCCACTTTTTTCAACTATGCTCCCAAACTACCCAGCCAAACGGATCCAACTCTAAAAACTCCGCTCCAGAAAAAAGGTGGAGTTGTGACCCAACTCCACGTTTTTTAGGGAGCTCCTCAAGGGGTGCTCCATGCCAGAGTTGGGAGATAATTACCCACCATGCCACTGGTTACACAGGTAACGGTTCGTTCTTTCTTTCTTTTCCCCTCCTCCCAACGCACACCGCCGCTCGTCCTTCCTCCCATCGACGCCCGCCCGCTAGATCCAGCGGCGGCGCACGGCGGGCGGCCGGCAGCAGCGCGGCGCGCGGCTCACAGGTGGAGGTGCGGGCGGCCGCCAGCGAGGAGGGGCGCGGCCGCCGGTGAGGCGGCACGGGGCAGCGGCGCACGTGCGGTGAGGGGTGCGGGCGGCCGACGGCGAGGTGGCGCGGGGTGGCCGGCGCGAGGCGGCGCCGGGCGGGGAAGAAGAGAAGTGCTGTGGCCGCGCGAGGGCCGAGCGGCGGTGCAGCGCACCGGCGGCGTGAGTAGCGGCCGGCAGAGCCGTGCCGCGGCGGCGCGAGCCGAGCAGCGGAGCAGGGCTACGGCGGTGGTGGAGCGCAGCAGCGAACGGCGCGGGGCCGAGCGGCTGGCGGCGAGGCGGCGC
This sequence comes from Echinochloa crus-galli, assembly GCA_900205405.1. Lineage (NCBI taxonomy): Eukaryota > Viridiplantae > Streptophyta > Magnoliopsida > Poales > Poaceae > Echinochloa > Echinochloa crus-galli. The sequence goes on along the minus strand of OAMR01000248.1, from coordinate 1,602,428 downwards.
GGGCGGGGAAGAAGAGAAGTGCCGTGGCCGCGCGAGGCCGAGCGGCGGTGCAGCGCACCGGCGGCATGAGCAGCGGCCGGCGGAGCCGTGCCGCGGCGGCGCGAGCCCGAGCAGCGGAGCAGGGCTACGGCGGCGGTGGAGCGCGGCAGCGAAGCGGCACGGGGCCGAGCGGCCGGCGGCGAGGCCGTGCAGGGCGGCGCACGACCAACGACGAGGCCGCGTCGCGAGCTACAGTGTCACGAGGAGGAGGTTGAAGAAGACCTTACATGTGGGCCCTACGTATTTCAGGAGCCGGAGCTAGATCGGTGCCAAACATGACATTGGCTCCAGAAACTCCACAGTAGAGTTGCTCTATGGTGGAGTTGGTAGAGCAGAGCTGAAAATATTAGAGCGGAGCAGTCCCAAACAGGGCCTAATCATCTGATCAAATCACAATTACTAATGCCAGCACGCCTGATCTTCTCATTCAGATGACATTGGAAGGCGAGTCGTACCACAAGAGCTGCTTCAAGTGCTCTCACGGGGGCTGCATCCTGACCACGTCCTCCTACGCCGCGCTCAACGGCATCCTCTACTGCAAGATCCATTTCTCGCAGCTGTTCAAGGAGAAGGGCAGCTACAACCACCTCATCCAGACGGCGCAGAAGAAGAGCGAGGCCGCGGAGGCGGCGCCGGAGCCACCGGCGGATGCAGGGGCGGCAGAGTAGCAAGCGCCGGGCCCCACGAGCGGAATAGAACAACCGTTACCCGTAAAGCAAAGAAAAAAATAGAACCATATATCTATCTATATACACGATCTCTGCAATTTTCAGCTAGTAGTTTGCAAATATATGTTCTTCGCCTGTTCTGCCTCTGACAGCTTGGTTTTTGTCAGTCTGGGATTGTAACACGTGCATGTTGAATTGCTTATTCTGTACTATGAGGATCTGGATTCATGATGATGAAATGAGAATATTGGTGTTAACATTTTGCTTCATTCCTAGTGCATTTGTTTCCATTGCATGAAGTTCTGCCTGACATCCATAAGTATGGAGGGAAAAGAGTCTACCAGCTTCTAAAATTTGCCCTCGTTTGTCAGTATCCCAACCTATATCTTAGAATCTTATAGAATCTTAGGCTCCGTTTGGATCCATCAGCTAAATTTTCAAACGGGGGCAGCTAAAACTTAGCTAAATTTTAGAGACATAATTGCTAAAATGTATATGATTTTTTTAGCTGGTTGAACCCAGGTAAAACATGTTTAAAGATAGAATTGCCCCTCCTAAATTTAAAGACGATCATACTATACTACATAATAATAGATATAAATAACTTCTTAAATGATTCAATTGTGACAAAATTTTATTAAGTTAAGTTGCATTGGATATAATATCGATAGCTCCAATTTGATTTGCAAAAAATGAATCAAAATCAATATTATAGAACTTTTGCAAATCAAAGTTAATTAATCAAGTTCAATTAAATTAATTATCAAAAGTTCAATTAAGGTGCTATGTAAGTTGTAAGGTCGATTTAGAAGCCCCATGCGGCCACGCTATCCTTAGACCTGTTACGGTATAGAGAGAATGAAAGGAATGAAATGATTCTCTTGATTTGAACAGTGAATGTTTACATATATATACAAGCTCAAGGGGCACAAGCCCAAAGGGCATGGGTTGCCATCCGAAGGGACATATCCCTTCTGAGAGGTCCTTTCTATAATACAATTGATCACTAATGTCCTAAACTATAATATTCGTAACAAGACCTATGCAACTTGCAACTTAATTAATGCTTTTTTTACATAAACATAAGTATTTTTTCTATGCAAAGAGTTGTAACATGGCTATGTTTCTGCAGATCCAAATAACTTAAAAACATGATCTTGGTAATTCAAATATGCTTGATTTCAGGAAAAAAGAGAAAACACCACATAGCAAAGTAGCTCATAGAGGTAGAGTTGTGTGCATGTATTCATACATGTGACTGTACGTGTATATATATATAAGTGTCTATGTTTTGTAAAAAAAAAGCAAGCATGGGCAAGGTATTTGAACAATAGAAGGCACCACATTGTAGCCTCCTAAATTAATCCATATACATAATAAAACATATAGCTGCAAGGAATCGTAACCCCGCACGAATACTATAGCATGCCTTTCCGATTGACTACCATTATTTCTTTTGAAGAGAAGCCGGTATATGTATGAAGTAATCAGGAAAAAAAATACAAAAATGACAACACACAACACCACCTATGACCAGTAACACGACACACAAAACCCACCATATCACAGTAGAGGTTTTGCAGTTGGTGTTGGTTGATTATGTAAATCTGTAATGATCGAGTAGCTTCAAGTATATTACACGAACGGCGCGACCTCTGTGCCGTTCAAATACCCACCAGTCATGCCTCCCTTTGGCGCCAGCGCCATCATGAGAGCTCCCCTTGCGCCCTCCTCGACTGTTAGTTCTCCAACTTGAAAGCTCATGTCCGTTCGGACAAAACCAGGATGCACGCAATTGATACGCAGCGATGGATTATCCTTTGCAAGTATCCTGGAATAAGCATTCATAATAGCCTTCGACACTTTGTATGCAATGAACCCTCCTTCCGTAGGCCATCCGCGATGCTCCAGTTGGCCATCCTTGAAGTCCTTGAGGAACAATTCTGACAACTCATCCAGTCTTTGTTCAGATAAGTTGTCGATGTTGTTCAGCTCCTGTTTGAGTTCCTCGCTACCGAAAAACTGGAGAAGGATGGAAATATTATTGTTCTATTTTGCAACGTTTTAAACTTATCCTCTTTTACCAATATAAATGAAGCAGGATGGAGATATTATTATTCTATTTTGCAATGTGCTGAACTTCTCTTTCACAAATCTAAAGGATGCTTTGATTATATTATGAAGATGAGTTGTAATATAACTATATAAAAGATAACTATATATGTGCCATTTCTTGTAGGTATAGTAGTTACCCTGAGTAGTCCATAGCGAGACGATATGTTAACAATTCTTCCATGGGATGAGGACTGTAGGAGAGGAAGCAGTGCTTTTGTGACAGCTTTGATCCCATGATAATTGGTCCTCAAGCACTCTTCTGCTTGTTGGTAAGGCTCCGTCATGTGCTTTCTGATTCTATCAACCTTTTCGATGCGATCTAGGCCTGCGACCTGTTTTCACGCAACAAATTTTGTTATTGCTTTTATAGTTAGATTTTTCTAATAGTGAGAAAAAGATACTACTCTCTGTAGTAAACTGTCATTTTTTTCTTTATAAATATGTACATCAATACACAGTTTGAGGATTGCATGCTGAGAAGTAATTGGTTCACTAACCTCTTGCCGGAAAGCTTCTAGGTTGCCGATGTCATTTGCTGTCCCAGCAATTGCTGCATTGTTGACCTATGAAAGCATAAAGCCGACAAGAACCAGTAATATGAGCTAAAATCAGAAATGAAATCCCCATTAGTCGCCACATCTTTTATTTCCACCGCAAGCTTTGCAGGACAAGAAAGGGAAACCATACGGCCATACCAATATATCCAACTTGCCAAACTTGTCCTTGACAAAATCAGCTAAACGCAAAGCACTCGACGGATCGCTGACGTTCAACTGACAAAACAGGACGTTGGATAGCCCAAGCGTTCCTAGGATGCTGACTGCTTCGGCACCCCTCTTCTCATCCCTTGCTGTCAATACTACTGTGACTCCATTGGAAGCCAGTTGCTTGCATATTTCCAGCCCAATCCCTCTGTTACCTCCTGTAACCACAGCGACCCTATAAAAAGAAAAAAAAATGATATTGGTACCACAAATTGCGTGTGAAAAAAATTATGTATGAATTAGGCATTGCTTATAGTACTACTGCCTGCCTAAGAAATTTGATGCTCACTCAGATTGGTTGCTTGTGTTTCCTGCCATGTGTAACGCAGAGCTGATCCTTGGGCAAGATGGTGTAAAACATCCAGGTGAGTAGTAGAGATTGAGTATTAGAGAGTGGAGACACGATCACACGAGTTAGGTTACTCAGCTTTGGCGCATCCAGTCCACATATATAGTGCCGGTGGTCTGCATGCTTGGAGGCTCTGCTTGTCTATTTCATTGAGGTCACCCCTCTCGTCACTGGCAGTAGTAAGGTCGTATCGCTTTCATCTTCTTGGCCAATACATCGCTTTCCGTTGAATTCTTTCTAACCCGTGGAACAACACGAGTATGCAGGGGACGCCACCGCTTCCGTCACGGGTGCTAAGTGCCCGAAAGGCTGCTAGCAATCTTGAGAATTGGTTGGTTTGTTAATCTTGCAGATTGAGGCCTCCTTTGGTACATAGGGTGTTTTTATCTATCCTGCTGGAATTGAAATTATTCTTATAAATTCTGAATTACTGAAGGTCTTAAAACGTGGAACCAGAGCTGCTAAGCAGGATCACGCAAGTTGGTCACACACAATGGTGATATTATCACCCTACAACTAGGGATTAAATGGATATCCAATAGTATTTTTTTGGGTCACCTAATTAATTAAGAAGTACGCCGCTCTAGTTCATTTCTGCTCCTAAATATATTACATGAACTCATTCTAGTTCATTTATAAGCTTTTAGGTTGATCTAATGACCTAAAATGTTTATGATTTGCATCCCTGCCGTCACAGGTACTTGCCAGAGCTAGCGGAGCAAAACCAGAGAGATCCGGATGAGGCGTTTTAATGCCTCGTTCCAAATACTTGACATTTTTATCATTTTCTCAGCGGGGAAAAAATACTTGGCACCTTAGGTTACCCAAAACATATCTTTTCATTTTCTCCCTGTAAAAATACAATATATAAATGTTCTAAAAACACTTTAAAGATAACTTTATGATAGCATTTTGGTCATAACAGTTTTGAGTTTTGACTATTGCATGATAGTAATTTCTAAACTTGTGAGTTTGTGACAATGGCTGGACTAGTTTGGACCTATCTGAAAATTCATTACATATTTAATGCTTTGAATTTGCCATTTGAAATTTTGTGATCCTGGAAGAAAATCTACGTTAAATCTAAGGGGGCAATGCCAAACCATTCTTTTCTCCCAATAGACAGAGTAACCTTGATTTTGCATAGACAAATGCAAAAGTCCACCACGTAGCAAAGTAGTAGCAACCGTTTATCCTGAATAGCCACAAACGCCACCTAACCCTATTAAGAACTACTCCCTCTGATTTCAAATAGGAAAAAGTACAAATTACTCCCCTCAAGTATAGTCAAAGTTTGGATAACCCCCTAAAGTAATTTTTGGTTCAGTTTACTCCCTAAACTATGTCATTTAATTCAATTTACCCCTTAACGCAATTTGTCTTTTTTTTTTCTCCATGCACAAGTGGAATTTAAAGTTTAACTTTTGCAAAATTATAGCAGACAATATAAGACATGTTAAAAAATATATCATAAATTTTTTGTCACTGTTTTGATAGGGTAATATATTTAACAATAAAGTTATCCTTAAAATACAATATTATATGGAAAGTAGTGATGAAAAATTCATAAAATATTTTCTAATATAGAGTATGATGCTCACTACCTTCCTGCAAAGTCTCAAATTAAAATTCATCTTGTGCATGGAGAAATAAAAAAGACAAATTGATTTAAGGGGTAAGTTGGACCAAATAACATAGTTTAGGGGGTAAATTAAACCAAAACATAGTTTAGGGGGTTATTCGGACTTTTGCTATACTTGAAGGGAGTAATTTGGACTTATTCCTTTCAAATATAAATCCATTTAGACTTGGCACCAAAACTAAGGTGAAGGGTACAAACACTTGAACATTGTTAGAGGTAAGAAGATGGTTGACAAGTATTTTTCATTTGATCATATGTATTTAAGTAGGAAAACATATGTAAGAAAAGAGAAAAATGTGCATTCAACTCATCATGGACTTGAATTCGGTACATTTGAGAGAATGCAGGATAGACTTATATCCGGGATCTGAGGGAGCATGCACAAACGCGAAATAAAATACACAAGTGTAAGATCAACTGTGGAGGAAATGCGAAGGTGCATCGTGCATGAGATTAGTGCTACTCAGCACTCTTTTCTAATACAATGGTGTGAGTAGTTTGCAAGAATTACACAAAGGATGCGGCCTCTGTGCAGTAGATGTATGCACCAGTCATTCCTCCTTTTGGCAATAGGGCCATCATAAGAGCTCCTCTTGCGCCCTCCTCCACCGTCAAATCTCCGTTTTGAAAGTTCATGTCCGTCTGGACATAGCCAGGGTGCACGCAATTGATACACAGTGATGGATGCTCCTTTGCAAGGATCCTGGAATAGGCATTCATAAGAGCCTTGGATACTCTATATGCGTAATATCCTCCATCTGCTGGCCATCCACGAGGCTTCAGTTGGCCATCCTTGAAGTCCTTGAGAAACAATTCTGATAGCTCATCCAGTCTCTCTTCAGATAGGTTGTCAACATTGTTGAGCTCTTGTTTAAGTTCCTCACCGCTAAAAAACTGGAGCAGGATGGAAAGGTTAATGTTTTTGCAATTGTTTATGATGAAATTAAGTTATTTAAGCAAACGTAGATACTGTATTTTCAAGATGGCTCTCTCTCTTGTGAAGGCAGTTTACCCTGAGCAGTCCATAACGAGATGATATGTTAACAATCCTTCCATGGGATGAGGATAGGAGGAGCGGAAGCAGTGCTTTCGTGACAACTTTGACCCCATAATAGTTTGTCTTTAAGCATTCCTCTGCTTCATCATAAGGCTCTGTGGTGCGCTTTCTGATCCATTCGAGCCTTTCCATGGGATCAATGCTTTCAAGCTGTTTCCATGCAATAAAAGTTATTTATCCCCTTTATACCGAAAACGATAAGAAATATACTAGGTGCTCTCTTTTAGTGAAACTTTTGTGTGTAAACTAAAACTTTAAAGGAACATGGTTAGATGACACGTGTGTATTGCTGGGAAGTTACCTCTTGCCTAAAAGTCTCTAAATTGCCGATATCTGTTGTTGTCCCAACAATTCCAGCATTGTTGATCTGCAAAAAGCACAAGACCAATAATCATCAATGATGCAATATGGAATAAGCACATGAATCTTCAGTTACTGAAAAAACACAGGATCCATGATAATCACATCTTAATTGTGTCACTCTTCTGATCATTGTTTCTCCGATAACTTCTCACATGAACTAACATCAAGGCTAATTTTCAGCTTTCAAATGCCATATTGTCATTCTATATAATAGATGAGCCCATTTGTCGTTCTGTATCTGAATGTATTGGACTCGCGGATGTATGTTTAATTGCAAATTGGACTTATTGATTTCCACCCCAACTCAGATTTTTTTTTTAATTTGAACTGGTGCACCCGATGAATGCTGGTCGCTGGAGAATAGATAGCCAGGTGAAAACACATGGGAGCTTTAGAATTCCTGTCCTCTTCTTCAGGGTAGTGTTTGATGCATTCAGTGTTGGGCTTTGCCAACCACATACATTTTAGAGGCTCCTGTTCAGGTGGTTGGGGCAAAAGATGGTAATGTTTTAGCTGAAGCTGGAGCTCATTCTGTATTTTTTATAAGAGAGAATCGTGGAAGGTGTCTAATTGTCTCTTGGAAATTGTTCAAATCAAATCATGATGCTATTGTCACTGCCAACAGTAGACCTAGTCCATTGCCTTCATTCAGCTGACAAAAACGTTACTTCAGTTCCCATTGGCAAAAGTTCTCCAAGGACCAGAGCAATGGTTGCACAAGTAAAATGGCTCTATAAAATCCTAAAAAAAAACTTTTAAACTATAAAGATCAATATGAATATTACTTAAGATACAAACATATCATTATTGGTTTAAACAAATGGCAAACATCTAGGCACAACTTCATATTAGTTGGTTTTGACGGGTGAATGAATTCTACAGTATTTGATCTGAATAGATGAATTTAATAAACATTTTTTCCTCCTTCGAAGATCAAATGGGCACACCTCAGCATTAACTGGGTAGTATAGAACTTTTAATAATGGTCTTGTTAACATCACCGTTAATATTTAGTTTCCATTATAATAGGGATACATTTCCAAGTAAGTTTATTGAATTTCTGTTCTTCACTTTGCAGGATACGAGACCTGATGTTTTCAAGATAAAACATGTTTAGGAGCAAAAGTTCACTGGAAATGAACTAACCGCATTAATCCAGAAACTATTTTCGGCTTTCAAATGTCGGACCATATTTCTATACAATAAATTAAACTAAATTTAAAATGGGCATCTTGGAGATTCAAAAGGCACAGGATACGCATGAATTTAAATGCTATATTCTGATGGTTCAACATTCAGATCAAGACTTTGTGTGAATCTGTCCTAAAATCACTTTTGGAGATTCATGGAGTTTCTAGTATATCACTAAAAGCAGCCATTGGACTTGGCGCCTTGGCCACGGAAAAATATTCCTCATTGTATTTATTTTACTGAAGAGATCAACAAGCAAATATTGTTTGTTACCTCAGTGTATTAAAGGCCACTATGGTAGGCTAGCAGGCGTGGCACCCTAATTTCTAGTCTTTATCTAAATTTTCAAACAACAGCTGTATTCACTAGTACACTCCATGAGCCATATGTAGATTGCAGAAAGATAAGGGGAAAACTCACCAATATATCCAGCTTCCCAAACTTCTCCTTGATAAAATCAGCTGAACGTGCAGCGCTTGATGGGTTGCTGACCTCCAGTTGATGAAACACGACATTGGATAGTCCGAGCGCTCCAAGGGCGCTGACTGCTTCCATACCCCTCCTCTCATCCCTTGCTGTCAATACTACCGTGACTCCACTAGAAGCCAGTCGCTTGCATATTTCCAGCCCAATTCCTTTGTTCCCTCCTGTAACCATGGCAATCCTGGTGGAAAAACAGAGAGTTCTGACATTATGAAATTTCACGAATGAGACATACAAAATTATATCTTACTCCAAGAGAGAATGTTATATTCTACTAGTCATCACAGTACCCATGTATGTTTGGTAAACCATTCGATGCACTGCAAGTATGCATGTGAGAAGAAAATGGAAATGCTCACCCTTTTTCCGGTAGGCTTCGTATGTTTGCGTCCATGTGTAACAAAGAGCTGCATCTGGAGAGCTGGTCAATGGACAACAATCTAATTAAAGTTTGTATAAGTATGATTTAACTAAAAATTCTAAAAGTATGATTTACATTCACTCTTTTATTACTCAGCGCCCCCCTTGCCCTGTTCCCAGACCCGCTCCTGAAGAGCTTGTCAATGGAGAGGAGGAAATATTTGGATTTGAGTGTCGGTAACATCCGAAAAAAAAAATCCACCTAAGCAAAGCTGAGATTAATTGGAAAAAGAAAGAAATCAATCACGAGTTCAGGGCCCGATGGATCCTATAATCCTTGCACATCAAAGCCGCAGGGAGCGAGGCGTGCCAGCTCGTCCACCCTCTACCGTCGCCGCCGCCTCCCTTGCCTAACCACCTACAGCTCCTCGCCTCCTTCAGTACCTCGCGCTCAAGCGGCCGCCCTTGCTACTGCCGCCTGCCATGGCCGAGCCACTGCCCGACCTGCCGCTGCACACTGCTGCAGCCCCATTTACCACCGTTTCCTACTCCACTGCGACCGATTTCAGGTGACTTGAACTAGATTTGTGAGGGGTAGGGGAGGATTTGGGGATTTTTTTTTTTGGAAATAGGATTTGGGGATCTAGCGAGTAGGCGACCGGACCTGAAGCTCGGGAAAGAAAGATTTCTGTTAGATGGGGGATGATGAATGGACCCCAACGCTAACGGCCACAGAGAGATATGCACGGGCTATATTGTCATTTTGTGTTATAACGTGATTTTTTTTCTTTTTAAATTATTTTTGAATTATTAATTCTTTTTAAATTCGTATGGACTCACCCGTTCTACTGGGTGTGAAAAGGCTTTTATTTATTATTATCTTTTAACGTATACTTACCTTTATAAAACATCTGATCCCAATATCGACGAAGTTACTACGGACGTCTTCGAAAACGTCGCATGCTACTGTAAATTTAGAAAAATACGACACTCATTGACAGATTAACCTGACCTACTCCGATCAGTTCACAAACGAAAAAGTTTCAATCTTTAATTATTTTAATATTTTCAATCTATAATTCTTATGAAAAAGTGTAAAACCCCGGGTTATTGCAGACAAAAAGGACTGCAGCGTCATGATTTTTATAATTTGCTCGTACAAGGGGTTTGGCGATGAGACTGTCAGCATGTTTTGTATTTGTCATATCAAATAGTGTGACATGACTGGCTTCATGGTTGGTCAAGCCTATTGGCGTGATCAACTTAAAAAGCCACACAAACGCTATTTAATTTAATCAAAGAGTAGTTTTTAAAAGTTTAGTTTCACATGATGCCACTAAAATGTTGATTAAAAATAAATTTAAAAATTTGTTATGCCTATGACCACGACGTGGACATAGTGGGAAGGGCTTCTAAAAATTAGACTAGATAAACTCCTACACATACATCATTCATCATTTTTGTTTCTTACAAACCTCCGTAAAGACATAAACACATACATGTATGCATACTCACGTTGCCCCTATAAATGTCCACAAAAGATTTGTCATATCGCTTTCTGCCTCTATAAATGTCTATGAGTGACTTACTATATCACTTTATACTAAAAATACTTAGTTAAAAATACAATGCTCTTTTAGAAAATACCAAAGTTTTCTAGATTATGAAAAATAACCAGCCTCGACATTCCCAACAGAATGCCTACCCCCAACATAGAGTTACAAACACAACCCTTAGACCAACATTTGCCATAAGTAATACACAAAAGGTGAGACTACCAGCAGAAAACTGATAGGCAACAACGTTTTCCAAAAACAAGCATAAACTTCAGACCACATAAATTAGGCAATGATCCGAGAAAACTTCTCATGTAGATCGACAAAACCCCCTAACGACTTGTAACTCTTGTGAAATGACCCACTTGACTGATGGCTACTGCAACTATCCCTGATATGAGGGCCCAAACCGAAAAGTGCTCCGGGGACAATCTAACTAAGGCCCTGTTTGGGACTGCTCCGCTCCAATATTTTCAGCTCTGCTCTACCAACTCCACCATAGAGCAGCTCTACTGTGGAGTTTCTGGAGCCAATGTCCTTTTTGGCACCGATCCAGCTCCGGCTCCTGAAATACGTAGGGCCCACATGTAAGGTCTTCCTCAACCTCCTCCTCGCGACACTGTAGCTCGCGACGCGGCCTCGTCGCTGGTCGTGCGCCGCCCTGCACGGCCTCGCCGCCGGCCGCTCGGCCCCGCACCGCTTCGCTGCCACGCTCCACCGCCGCCGTAGCCCTGCTCCGCTGCTCGGGCTCGCGCCGCCGCACCAGTCAGT
>OAMR01000248.1:1571968-1590911 GCA_900205405.1 Echinochloa crus-galli | reverse complement strand
ATAGCAGATGTGTATAAGAGACAGCCTCCCGCCACATGCCGTACGTCCGCGGGCCGCAGAGCTCGGCTCGCCGCTCGTCGCCTCCGCCTGCGTCGGCGGCCTCGCCCCTCGCCGCAATCCCATCCGTCTCCGGTGGACAGGGACGGCGCGGGATCTGGCGGGCGGGCAGGAAGCGCCGGGAGGAACGGGCGGCGGGCGTCGCCGGGAGGAAGGACGGGCGGCGGTGTGCGTTGGGAGGAGGGGAAAAGAAAGAAAGAACGAACCGTTACCTGTGTAACCAGTGGCATGGTGGGTAATTATCTCCCAACTCTAGCGTGGAGCTCCCCTTGAGGAGCTCCCTAAAAAACGTGGAGTTGGGTCACAACTCCACCTTTTTTCTGGAGCAGAGTTTTTAGAGTCGGATCTGTTTGGCTGGATAGTTTGGGAGCAGAGTTGAAAAAAGTGGAGCGGAGCAGTCCCAAACAGGCCCTAAATCAACTAGAGGTCCTTTTGCAAAGTATGGTAGAAAATTTGTAGGGGAGAAAATTAACAGTGCCCAACCTCTCTGAAAAGATACATTTGACGTTGGAACCGGGTTATTGCAGACAAAAAGGACTGCAGCGTCAACATGGTGTAGCAGAGCCATAATTCAACTAGACTGGAGGCCAAATTTTGCGCGACACACATTTGGATTTGATCAGAGATTTCAAAACATGAGAGTGTAATTATAAAATGATTATTTTCAAAAAAATAATTATAAAATGAAGATGCCTATTTTGCAAATCTTCAGCGTACATTATTTTTGTCACAAACTTCTCCAATACATATATGGTTGCTAGCCCGAGCACACATCATCTATCTTACTAGGAACACACAGACGCAAGATTTATCCTTTCCTGGTACAGAACTACACTTTATTCAAAAAAAGGTACAGAACTACACGAAGGGTGCGACCTCTGTGCAGTCCAAGAACACTCCAGTCATACCTCCCTTGGGTACGAGAGCCAGAATCAGAGCTCCCCTTGCGCCCTCCTCGACCGTGAGATCTCCGGTGTGGAAGTTGACGTCTGTACTGACATAGCCAGGATGCACACAGTTTATGCACAGTGTTGGGTGCTTCTTTGCAAGGACTCTCGAATAAGCATTGGCAAGAGCCTTGGACGCTTTGTATGCAGGGTACCCTCCTTCAGCAGGCCATCCATGGGGTTCCAGTTGGCCATCCTTCAAGTCCTTGTCACCTCTTCTCTGACGGCATGGGGATGGCTCCTTAGATATATAAATTCTGCAAACAAACATAATCGGAAGTGAAGTTTAAATTGTTTATGATTACAAGCTATAGGCCTATAGCTAGCTAACCTCTTGCTGAAAAGATTCTGGGTCGCTGATCTCTGTTGTAGTCCCGACAATTCCTGCATTGTTGACCTGAAAAGAATCAAACCAGAAACTACGAATTATTCAGGATAAATTCAGAACCAGCATCCTTCAAATGCAGTGCAGTTGGAACAGAAACAAGAAGGCAGTACCAATATATCCAGCTTGCCATACTTCTCCCTGATAAAATCAGCAAGACGTGTAGTGCTCGACCTATCGCCAACCTCCAGCTGATGGAACACGACATTGGATAGCCCGTGCGCTCCAAGGGTTTTGATCGCTTCTGCGCCCCTCTTCTCGTCCCTCGCTGTCAATACTACAGTGACTCCTTTGGAAGCGAGTTGCCTGCATATTTCAAACCCGATCCCTCTATTCGCTCCTGTAACCACTGCAACCCTGAAAAACAGAGAAATAGCCAAATAGGTATCTCATCAAAGTTTTAGGATATACGGAAAATTAAGAGGCTAATGTCTACATAGTTGTATGGGCTCGTTAGGTTATCGACATCGTCCTGTTAGATCACTATAAACTGAAGTGAAACTCTTTTTGTACAATCAATATATTAGCATAAGTCTTTATGTCGTATGTTCTTTTGAAATAGAAATTGCCTATACTATTCTGTAAAGAGATCGATCCACGGCGTGCAGAGCACATATATGCATGTAAGAAGAAAACGCAAATGCCGAAATGCTTACTCTTTTTCATATTTGCAGCGTACGTTTCCTTCCATTTTTGTGACGGGTAGCTGAGATCTTGTGTAACTCAGAGTTTGTGAGTTTGTGGAGAGACAGGCGGAGCTAGCTAGTTGCGTGATTGTAATGATACACGGCCACCAAGCTCGTTGCCTATATATATACGCGCTGTTCGTTTGGCTGGTGGCCGGTGGCTGGCGCTGGTTTTTGCTGAGAAAAAAACACTGCTGGCTGGTTGGTGGCTGGTGGCTGGCGCTGGTTTTCGCTGAGAGAAAAATACTGTTGGCTCGCTGGAAACAATCCAAACGAACAGGGCGTGGTGCCGCCTGGTGTATATAGACACGTATATTAGGCTCCCATGCACTCCTGGTGATGTCACCCCACTCGTCATGCAGATAATTTTACGCACCAAGTGACACAATGCCCTCGCTTAAGTCATGGCTGATGATCGGTTACAACGAGTCAACGACATTTAGTAAACCGGAGTTTACCCGGCTGGTATTTTTAACCCTCAGGTTATCACGTTTTCCAAAACAGAAATGCTTGCAGTCGAGCGTCCGGACAAACGTCTCCCATCGTACGACGGAACACGTGGCACAATGCCATCCATATAACCTCCACTGCCTCATCCATATAACCCACCCATACTCTCGGTCAACCTTATCCATATTTCCATCTCCAAACCTCATTCCCCAATCTAGTGCTGCCGCACGAGCTCCGTCAATGGCCATGGGGGAGTGGCTGTCCGCGCCGCCGGCGAGCTCCGCCACCGGCCACGGGGAGTGGCTGCTCGTCCATGGCCGCGCCGCCAACGAGCTCCGTTGCTTGACGAGGGGAGCGGCGGCGCTCTGCCGGTGAGCTCCACCACCGGCCGTGGGGAGTGGCTGCACGCGTCCATGGCCGCCGCCGGTGAGCTCCGCTGCTTGTCGTAGGCAGTGACGGCCCGCACCCATGGTTGCGCCACTGCGAGCTCCGTCGGCTTGCAGCGGGGGAGCGGCGGCCTGCACCCAGGGCTGCATCGCCGGCGAGCTCAACTGCTGGCCATGGTGGATGTGCGAGCTCTACTGTGTACGTACGATGGTGGCTCGAGCTTGAAGAAGATCCTGTGTTTTATGCTTCGTGACCCTATGTTGCAGTAGGCTTTTTATGGTGTTGCAATGGTCTTCTTTTGATGTTTCATGAATTTTAATGTTGAGATGGGGGGGGGGGGCGCAATGTTGCAGCTGCATGAATTTGTCCTGGCCGCTGCCAAGCCACTCCTCCACGGGCGACGGTGCTCTGTGCTCGTCCTCCTCCTCGTCCTTCAGTTCTCATTTTTATGGCTAGGGTTTTTGCTGCATGTTTCAAGTGTTTATATCACATGTTTCGGATGTTATAGAAAAATGTTGCAACTATTTGATGTAAATATTGCAAAAGTAGATCTGAGATGTGTGATGTTGCCTATGTTTCATATGTATGTTGCAAGTGTTTTATTTGGATGTTGCATTTTTATTGGTTATTTTTTTGACTGCTGTCGTCCGCGGATAAGAAGTTGGGAGCACATTGTTTTTTAGTGTTGCAAGTGATAAGTATTTATGTTGCGGATATTATTGTTTGTTGTTGCATATGCTATTTTTGGATGTTACAAAAAAAAATATGTTGCATGCAACATCGTACTCATGTTGTGGTGGGAGTTTCAATTGCTACAGTACCGTTGGGGGACAAATATTTGGCTCAGATTGTGCCACGTCACCCGTCCGAATTTTTAGCTAGCGACGGACGTCCGGGCGCTAGCACATCCGTTTCCCAAACCCAAAGTCCACATTTCCTACAATCACTAACCCCACCACGACGGAGAAGTAATTATCACAATGCATCACACATCACCGGCCCTGTCTTTTTTCCCCCTCTCGTCTTTCTCTGTCACGTGGCAAGGCTTCGTCGTGGCTAGGATGGAAAATTTTTTATGGATTTTTATATATTATATAAGGACTTAAATAGAGAAGTATACGAGCTCTAGGCTTTCTTAATGTGGCATCCGGAGTGTTTAATAGGTCTTAAAGGTGGGTCCTGCATATGATAAGACCAACCTTTGTTGTGTATAAAACCTCTAGGGTCTGAAGCATAGGACCCATATTTCCAAATAAAAAATGAGAAAAAATATCACTTCTTCACTTTACATGCACCCGATGCTGCTACCTTTATTTTATGGACGCGACTATACGGAGAGCCCTCTCCCGTTAGCGGTAACTGGAGAGCCCTCCGGTAGTTACTGTATATGAACGGACGGAAGCTAAAAATGGAAGGTGGAGTGCATGTATGTCCACTTGCGGGAAAGGGCGTCAACGTCCACTTGCGCTGCGTGGGGACGTACACTTTGCGTAGAGCGCGCCCACAACTGGAGTAGCACAGACACGCTAAGCACTCTGGCCACACATACAGCATGGGTGATGCTGGCCATGGCAGCGCTGATGTCTTTCCTAAGTGCCATGGCTGCAGAATAGAAGTCGGTATAAAGCCATGTATACAAACAAAAAACATGGTAAATCAGGTGGAAACATTATGGGGAACAATACACAGATCAAAGTATTTGCACTGGGCAAAACAGGAAGGTCCAGGTGCAGATTCTTTTCACTCAAACACAAACGATTCTTACAAAAACTCAACAGCAGTGATTTTAGATCCAGTGGGGTTAACTAGCGCATTATCCAAGAGTATGAGTATTCCAAATTCTAGAAGCATATCTTATAACACACTGTGTAATTGTTTTGCCCTCAAACTTAAACTGATTAACACTGTGCATGAAATATTTGCATCTTCAACAAGTAAAATAAGTGATGCGTACAGAGCATCTGTCCTTCTTGTCTCCAGAAAAGGTACTTCCTGAGGGCCTTAGATTTAGGCCGCGTTTAGTTCCCAAAAGTGCCAAAAAGCAACTCCCAAATACAATATGCAAAAAGAAGATTCTCCATCACATCAAAATGTCATAACATGCATGGAGTACTAAATATAGATGAAATCAAAAACTAATGGCACAGTTTTGTTGTACTCTACGAGACGAACATTTTGAGCCTAATTAATCAATTTTTGGATAATTTTTTGCACATACAAACGAAAATGCTACAGTGATGCAATGATTACGAAGAAACATTCAACTCCTAAATTCAACCTCCCAATTCTCCATCTAAACACCACCCTAAGAGAAATCCCGACTTGGGCCGTCCTAAGTGCCATGGCTGCAGAATAGAAGTCGGTATAAAGCCATGAATACAAACAAAAAACATGGTCAATCAGGTGGAAACATTATGGGAACAATACACAGATCAAAGTATCTGCACTGGGCAAAACAGGAAGGTCCAGGTGCAGATTCTTTTCACTCAAACACAAACGATTCTTACAAAAACTCAACAGCAGTATTTTAGATCCAGTGGGGTTAACTAGCGCATTTCCAAGAGTATGAGTATTCCAAATTCTAGAAGCATATCTTATAACACACAGTGTAATTGTTTTGCCCTCAAACTTAAACTGATTAACACTGTGCATGAAATATTTGCATCTTCAACAAGTAAAATAAGTGCTGCGTACAGAGCATCTGTCCTTCTCGTCTCCAGAAAAGGTACTTCCTGAGGGCCTCAGATTTAGATATGTACCTGATGGAAGACAAAAGAAATCATAGTTACCAACCATTTCATGAGATTACAAGAAGTAAAAATGACTTTAAAAAGATAGTAGAAAGTAACTTGCACTAATGTAAAAAGTAGATGCACAATCGTGATAAGTAACTACTATGAACAGTGTGTTACTGTATAAAAAAGCGACAACACTTCATTGTTCTTTACATATGCAAAAAGACCATAACTACAAAGATGTAACAACCTTTTCTAATTGTGGTTTCTATATGTATCATACATATCGCATGATGAATTTATTCATCGACCTTAATATTGCTACATCAGAAATTGTTTGGAAAGCATTGGAAATTCAAGAAAATATGACTACATCAGGGAATACATGTAGTTTGAAAACATGGAAAAAGTAACATTGAGTTTCATGTAATTGATAGATAAGATACCTGCCTATGTGTTAAAAAAATCTAGGACAGACTACTTTGTGTCTTCAGTAATTCATGATAAGTTACTTCATGTTGAGTTTCAAATCTGGGACAAGTTACTTCCTGCCTAGTGTAAATTAATGTTTAATAACTTCCTATATGTTTCTAATCAAGGACAAGTTACTTCATACCTCATGCACATCATGATAAGTTACTTTCTAGACGAGATTAACAGTGACATATTACATGCTAAATCAAAATAGATAAAGGAATGACATACACCAAGTTTTTCTAACTTTAGTGATGACCAGATTAGTAGTGACATGTTGAGCTACATCAAAATAGCAAAGCAACTAATAAGAGCACAAATTAACTTGCAAAAATATTAAGGACACAACCATCATTTAGACTTTTACCATTCTAAGCAAGTTAGTACTGCTACTAATTGGCCAACACATAAACTTGGTACTATAGAATTAAAACTACTGGCCAAACATGTATTAGATAGCAATGAAAAGGATTAAATAAATACACCACTAAAAACTACAGCCGGCCATGCAAAACTTAATTGATAAAAAAAATAGAGCAAGCAATGATAGCCTAATTATTGGATATTGTAGCATGGAAGTGATAGTCCATGAAAAATGAATCTTCTATGAACCGAACTAGTTGATTACCTGATGTTGGTGCCAAAGAAAATGGCTGCTGCTCTATCTGATATGAAATAGAACATTGAAAGCTTACAAACTAATACTGAAGCTAATATAGGATTACTCAACTGAACGATCACTATAGCATGAAAATAACCCTTCATAAACTTAAACACATAAGGCATGGGCTACTGATGTACTACTGAACATATCAAGCATGTAAATATTAGGCTCATAGGAAAAGAATAAATAATGGAGGCAATGCTCAGATCACTAGTCAATGTAAGTGAAACTACAGATTACATATACCTGACCTGTTGCTGAACCTGTAAGGAGAAATTGTCGAGCTGACCTACAAAGAAGAAACGCAGAGCCTGGGCACTGTACAACTAAAGCCAACACCCTAAATCGACGCCGCAATGGGGTAGGCACTAGGAGACATCATATACGTTTGACAAAATGTTTCATGGGACATTTCAAAGGTTGTGTCATCCTGATAATTTACATTTAATGTACATAAATAGTGCCAAGTTACTTTATCTGATCATTAAGCATCATGATTCCTCTATTGTGCAAATTACTGACAAGTTACTTTCATTCTCGTGTAAACTATTGATAAGCTACTTTCTCATTCACAGAAATAGTGCCAATTTACTTTTTCTGGTTACTAAAGCATTGAGAAGCTACTTTCTCATTGGTGCAAATTAATGGCAAGCCCCGAGGTTCTTTTGTCACCAAATGCCTAACCCTGATGACAAAGGCAGGACACATATTAAACTTACTTGGTTTCACATATTACCAACTAATGCAAACTAAAACAAACACGCTCATGACATGCCAAGGACAATAAGCTAAAAAAGCACATCAAATGCTTCAGCAAACACCATAACTCGAGATAGCAACATGACAGGCCAAGGACAATACACTAAAAAAGGATGTAACCTTAGATCCTACCAGAGAGAACAACAAGAGGATGCCCGCAATTTATACATTATACAGATTTTGCTCATGTAGCAAGGGATAAAAAATATTAGAATGACAATAAGTACGATAAAATATCTATTATTTACCATTCCTCATAAAATGAATGAAAATCAGAGGTAAGCATCACAACAGGACACTACGGATGAAAGGAGAAATAGTTAGAATGAAGTTACTTGCTAAGAAATACAAATTACGGGCAAGTTACTTTCTATACAGTGTAAATTAATTCTAGGTTACTTCCTACATAGTATAAATTAATTCAAACAACCACAAAAAACTAGGAAAAAACATCTAATTGCAACCCACCAAATTCCTTGGTCTTGCACATGCTAGTCGGTTTGCAATGGTGGTATAGACAAATGCTACTGGACCTTGTTGCCCGATGTATGCAGACAACAGACCTACTGATTAGTGATTAGACCACGAATGCCAACAAAACTATATGAAATTGCGTGTGATTACACTGTTGTTCTTTGCTGATTTGAGAGAGATGCAATTAATCAATTTTTTAGTTTGCTGGTGAAGAGATAATTCAAGTGGAAACCATCAAGTACACAACCGTGATGAACTGATGATACAAACAAATGTGCAACACTGCAAACATGGAAAACCCATCTTAGTTCAGGCTTGTAGAATGGCCAAAAGAAATTCATTTCGGTTCAGACTCCTAAAATGCAGACGAACATGACATAAAAGAATTTGCATTCTTCCTAAAATTAGTGATAGTCTCTACAAGTTTTCAGGAATTAGCCACCCACATGTAGTTCATACTGACAAATTCTCAGTAGACCACAAGCATCACTGATAAAGCAACCATCACCAAACGAGTACTGTTATGGAGGGAGAACTAAGTAGGACACATGACAACATGACCAACACGGTAATATGCATGAAACCTAAACAACTCCTACAGAACAATGATTATCAGCTTAAGACTTAAGGCTGGAAAACTACAACATAACTACCATACTAGTAGTGACTATAGTAACCCCAACTTCATGATGGTGGCTATGATTGTATCTAGTTCCAGATTTCAAGAGAAGTTACTTCCACTATGTTTCAAACCAGTGACAAGTTACATTCTACCCCATTAAATCAATGATATGTTACTTCCTATTGAGTTTCAAATCAGATAAGTTCATAAAAACAAAGAGTTACATGGTTTATCATGCAAAAGTTTCTCACAAGATATTTTCTATTTGTATCAAGTCAGGTTGAATTACTTTCAACATTATGTAAATCAATGATAACTCAATGGACGTCTAAATCAGATAATATATGAGAGTTTATCTTTGGTCCTTGAAACTTCATCATGCACTTCAAAATAATTGCAAGCACCAGTAAAAACAGGGCCAGCACCCCACACTTGCAAGATGACGAGACCATGAAAAGAAAAGATATGTAAGTGCAGTTCATCGAAGACTTGTACTACATATTGTCATCTACAACCTTTGCGCTATCAATCACACGTACCATGAAAAGGTGGTAGGTCTAAAAGCCGTGTCAAAAATAATAAGAAGTAAAAAAGGTAGCTATGGTAAAAGACCATATGCACCTGAACCCTGTTTTCAAGTAAAACCCATATTCGACCAGCATAAGAAACATGGAATTTATTTAATAAATAAAAAACTGTTGCATTACTCGTGAACTGACTTATTGAATAGATGTATGTATAAACGTAGCAGACTTGAAACATCATGGCAATCACAGTTTAACAAAGAGATATCACCACATAAATATCACACAAAAGAGCATTGCTCTCAGCATTTAAAAAACAATGCATCATCAAAGCTGCTACTTCATATTTTACTCAGCAGATTCCCACATAGATCATGCAGCAAAAAAAAATGTAGATCCGCGTAACTAGATTATAGACTAAAAAAATGAAGCATAACAAATATCATCCATGGGTACTATATTATAGACTAAAAAATAAAGCATAACAAATATCAGACCAAAACAGGAATAAGTTAATTATTGTCTACTGTAAATTAATTAATAAATTATTTTTCATATAACTAGATATTAATATAAGTTACTTTCTACGTGTTTGAAACCATTGTTAGGTTACTTTCTATATTATGGAAATCAAGTTATTTATTTGACCATATAAAATATGTTTCTCCCAACTGCCTGACCCTTGCAACAGAAGAAGAAAGTATAAAAGGTGACTTGGTTCAGTAATTTACCACCATACAAAAAACCAAAAGCATATGCTTTCCTAAGCTTATTATGTTAAGTTACATGTCCACTCTATGTTCAACTAGTAGGCACATAGAAAAGCTCAATCAACACCAAAAAATTGAGATAGCAACATGAAAGTAAAGAACAATATACATAAAAGGATGTAACCATATATAATCAAAGCATTTCTTGTTACTACAAACAAGTCATTTTACTACTCAAATCTACGATGTTGAGTAATCTTAACCCTAATGCAACATAAGCTTTGCTTGAGGATGCTTGACCTAGAGGCATCACCAAACCATATACTACACTTGATGAGATAATATGCAGTATAATTACCAAACCCTGGACTAGACTAGTAGATAAACCAAATCAACCTCCACAAACCAAATCGTGCCATGTTTCATCTTGCTAAAGATCTAAATAGCAACCAAATCAGATACTAGTTACTACACCTGGTTAGAAAGGAATACCTAAACGAACAAAAGCAGATATGTAAGCTCGAGTGACCACTGACCACCCTTGATGAAATCGCCGGCACCTCGTCGAAGCCGCTCCCTCCCGCATCGGCTTGTCGGAGAAGACCCTCCCCTTTCTACGGGATAAAAACTCTAGTTGACATACTTGGATGGAATGGTGGAGCTGCGCCGCGGCGCGCTGCCGCGCGTCGCCTCCCCTCCTCCAGTCCACATACCTGGGACGGAATGGCCGAGCTGCGCTGCCACGCTTCGCCTCCCCTCGGCCGCGACGGGCACCCCCTTCGCTAGCCGCGCATCTCCTCCCATGGGCGTGGCGCGGGGCATCGTGTGGCGCGGGGCATCGTCGAGCACCAGGGAAAAGAACGGAAAGAGATAGGATCGAAATGTGGTGGGGAAAAGACAGGAAGCAAACGGTAGATTTGGCGTCGATTGGATAAGAATCAGCCGTGCAAACGTAGGGTGGGAGATGTACGGT
Source organism: Echinochloa crus-galli (assembly GCA_900205405.1). Taxonomy (NCBI): domain Eukaryota; kingdom Viridiplantae; phylum Streptophyta; class Magnoliopsida; order Poales; family Poaceae; genus Echinochloa; species Echinochloa crus-galli. Next base: position 1,580,064 of record OAMR01000248.1, on the reverse strand, counting down.
GATTAGAGGGGCTCTCGCAATAAGGTTAACCAGAGAGCCCTCTCCCCATAGAATTTGGGTTTTTATATAACTCCTCCAAGACTCCAACAAAGGTGTTCCGTCAAAAAAAAAAAAGACTCCAACAAAGGTACATAGTGAGTTTCAAAAAAAAGGTACACAATGAGCCATGGCTAGCTAGGTTGGATTTGGGATTTTGAGGTTACGATTATTTTTTTTATTTTTGCGCGCGGGGAGTTCGCAGCGGGGCAACTCAAATAAAGGTTAGCCTGACGACAACGGATGCAGCAGTGAGAGCTGCCAACAAAACTAGGAGCGGTTAGAGCTGGGGTGACTGGGTGAGCACACGACGAACGCCTGTCAATAATGATTAACTGGAAAAAATGGGTAAAGGATGATCCGGAGGTATATCATTCTGTGGCATAATAAAGTCGGTACTAGTGACTACACGCGCAGATAACGATTGAATTGAAACCTGTTGATTGTACCATGCCAAGACGGCTTTATGAGCGAAGAAAGGTCTCATTTATTCAATGGCGGATCAAGAGAGAACACAATAATTACAAAATAGTACAAGGAAGATTCACTCCTCAAGATTTTGAACAACAAAATTTTCATTTGATTTAAATTATTTAGGCTGGTGATCTGATATTAACTTACGTTTCTAGTCGCGCTACAAAGGCATACTAAAGCAAGATATTAATGTAACAGTTGCTTTCTCATTACGAGAAGTATATACTCCGGAAAGGATTACACAAAAGATGCTATTTCCGTGCGGTCAAAGTAAGCGCCCGTCACGCCCCCCTGCTCGGCGAGAGCGACGGCCACGGAGACGCTGGCGCCTTCCGCGGCCGTCAGGTTGCCCGTGTTGCAGTTCATCTCGGTCTCGACGTAGCCCGGGTGCACGCAGTTGACCCGCAGCCCGGCGTTGTCCCTCGCGAGGATCCTCGTGTAGGCGCACACGAGCGCCTTGGACGCCTGGTACGCCGCGTACACCCGGTCGGCCGGCCACCCGCGGCGCTCCAGCTCGCCACGCCTCAAGTCCTCCACGAACAGCGCCGCGAGCTCGTCCAGCCGCCGCTTCGTCAGCGACTCAGCGTGCCGACGCTGCTCAGCTCCTGACGGAGCTCCTCGCCGCTGAAGAACTGGACCAATGAAAGAACCGAGATGCATGTAAGAATTTGGATGGTTCTGTAGATTATTTTATATATTTCTCATCCAAGTGCGATGATCTGTGTGTGATGTAGGTAGGGCAAGTACCCTGAGTAGCCCAAACGATGAGGTGACGTTGACGATCCTTCCATTGGAGGAGGATTGGACGAGTGGAAGCAGCGCTTCGGTCACGTTCTTGGTGCCGTGGTAGTTGATTTTCAGGCACTCCTCTGCTTGCTGAGTGTTCTGCGTGGTCCGCTGCTTCAGCCATTCTGCAATCTCGTTCTGATCCTTGCCTGAACGCTGTTTTGATGCAGGGACACTGCGTCAGTGTTTAGCACCAAAAGCACGGATGCTAACATGCTGATCCAATCATATACTGATTTATTTTTTTGTAAATTTCTAGTACATAGCAGAGGGAGGAATGGAGGAGGGTTCTGTGACTTACCATTATTTCCTTGATGGCTACCTCGTCGCCCTCCATGGTCACCCCCATGATCCCAGCGTTGTTGACCTGCAGCACATGAACCGATTAGAACACCATCAAACCCGTCCTAGCATGCAATGAATTATATCCACGCCAAAGATGACAGTCAGAAGTGACAGACTAACTGTCAAGGAAATAATTAAAGTCCAAAGAGCGATACCAGCACGTCGAGCTTTCCGAACTCGTTCCTGACGAAACCAGCCAGACGAGCGGCGCTGGCGGGCTCCGTGATCTCCAGCTGGTGGAACACGACGTCCTCCAGCCCGAGCCCGCGAAGCCTGTCGACCGCCTCGGTGCCCTTCTTCTCGTCCCGCGCCGTCAGGACGACGGTGAGCCCGCTGGACGCAAGCTGCCGGCATATCTCGAACCCCATGCCCCGGTTGCCTCCGGTGACGAGGGCGACCCTGACCAGAAGGGAATGAGCCGATAGTTAGGAACAAAGGCACATCAAAACAGCAGGGAGTAAAGATGCAACGCTCAGCCGCTGATGATCACTGGTCGGACAGAAAAATTATGTTGTGTTCTTGCACCTCTTCTCTGAAGGCATGGGGATGGCTCCTTCCATGATCTTTGGCTGATCCGGCACAGGAGCAGAGCAGTGGTACTGTGGTAGTCGAATGGAGACAGGCGATCAGGCTTGAAACGATTGCATTTGCAGGCAGACAGGTGGTCCGTTTATATACTGATATGGGCGCTTGTAAAACTTGTGTTGACGAGAGGATGCCGGGTCAGCAGCATACACTGGGCAGGTCATGGTTAATTTGGGGTTTGCTTGACCTTTCCCCTCTGATGTTTCAGCTTCAGAACCGGCTGCGCACGCGCACATGCAGGTTCTGTTGTCTCGTCAAGGCCAAGGGTAGCATCATGCATTAGCGCATTGCATCTCTTCTCAAAGTTGAGTTTGCCAACCTCGGGTTGCTTCTTTGTTCTTTCCTCACGCAAATTAGCAATGATTGACCCAATGGGGATTTCCGTTTACGTGTTTGGAGTTTGGACCTGCGGTTGTAGGAAACGGTTTGGAATCCAATCAATAAACCGATTACGATCCCTCCCGAAACTACTTGTTTTTGGAAACTCAACGAGTTTTTCGAAACTAATCAAAGTTTTTGACAAGATTAGCAGCAACGTGATTTCTGAACTTTTTTTTTTCGCATTTTTCATTAAGAGGAAGAGAATGATTTCTGAACTTACTTCCAGGATCTTTTTCAGATCTTGTGTTCTGTGCAACTCCCTCAGTGCCTTGCTTCTATGAAACATGCTGCACGAAACCAAAAGCATATATATGTACAATGCACACAAAATCACGGCAAGTACGTACGTTGCAGATGATTATTCATAAACACTTGTAATGAACACAAATGTAGCAGAACTGCAGAAGAAGAAAAAAACAAAGTACTGCCAATGCATTGGGGCAGATAAATTAACCAAATAGTAATCCTACATGAGAGACACTATCAAGTGTCGACCATTATTATTATTGCACTTCTATCTAAATTCTAAAGACCAATAAGCCCTACGTGTCGAAAACAACCGACACGACCGCGAAGTTGAGGCCCAGATCTTCGAACGTCGCGCCGCCGCCCTGCTGCACCTCCTGAAATCCGCCGCCGGCGAACCTCATGATCCGGAACGCCTTCTGCTCCGCCTCCTCTCCGCCACGCACCGCCGACGCCGACCTGCAGAACGCGAACAGCGACGCGACCCTGCGCTTGCAGCCGAACTCCTTGTCGACCATGGTGCCATCGGGGAACCGTATCCTCAGCTTGTACATCTTCTCGCCTTCCATGGGCTCGTCGTCGTCATCAACCGTCTCGGTCTCCGGCGCCGGGACAGGTCCCTCCTCGCTGCAGGCACCGGCGGGTTCAGAGTTACAAGTATTTTCAGGTTCTTGCACGCCGGTTTCAGCAACAGGAGCAGAGATCTCAGGCGCTGCGGGTTCCTGCTCGACGCCTGCCCCCTCAGATACGGGGGTCCTCCTGACGAACTTGGGCTTGGACATGGTGCTCGGCTTCATCTTGGTGTACTCGTCAGTGTACGCCACGAACTCGTCAGGCGTCATGGGCCCACTCCGCCTGTCCAGCAGCTGACCCGTGACCGGGTCCAGGACGAGCACGGCGGGCAGCTGCTTCTCCTCGAGCCTGTAGAACGTGGACACCTTGGGGCACTCGTCCGGGCGCGTCTCGTCCCGGCACAGCAGGAGGAACACGAACCCGCCCTTGACCACGCCCTTAACGGCCTCGTCGGACCACAGGTCCCGGTTCTGCAGCTGCGACGGGAAGTCGGTCGTCTGCAGGTTCACCAGGAGGAACCGGTCCTCCCTCGCCGCGCGCACCTTGGCGTCGTGGAAGGACCCGTTGACCATGAGATCTAATGGTGGCCGGTAGAGGTCGGCCAGCGATTTGAGCCCTTGACGCGGCGGCGGCGGCGCCGGCCGTGGGTGCTCCCCGCCGGCACCCTTGCCCCCCGTGCTGTGGGAGCCATCCGCTATGGAGGAGTCATAGTACGCGTCGTCTTCGTCCACCTCGAGGTTGTAGTCATCGGAGGCCTCGCTGTCGTTGTCGCTGTAGCTATAGCTCATGTCGCCGTATTGATCTACGTTGTGGCTGTCCTCCTGATCGCTGCTGCGACGGTTGTCTTGTTGCTCCTCCGTGTCGTCGTCGTCGTTGACGACGTTTTCCACTTTGATTTCTCCGCCATCACCGGGTTCATCAGCGTCTCCCCACCCGGTCGCTTTGATTTCACTTAGCGATGGTTGTATAGGAACCGCCGGCACCGGCGCTGGATGCGGCGCCTCCCAGATGGAGGCGGCGGCGGCGGCGTCGTTGGAAGTATTATGATCGCCGTAGTAATACGCGTCTTCATCGTACAACGCTTCAACGCGGGCGGGGATAGGATCGCGTACGTTGTCGTCATGGTCGCCGTTGAAGCCGCCGACGATTCCATCGTCGTAGTCTTCGTCCACCCAGTCCGAGATCGGGGCGGGCGCAGCTGACGGGCCGGCGGCGGCGCCGGCGTTGAAGTAGAGATCGACTGCTTCATGGAGGTTCCAGCGGCAGGAGTCGAGGTGCTGCACGGCGTACGCCTGGGACTCGCACGACGTTATCTCCATGAACGTAGACAGCAGTTGATCCATCTTGTGGGCACGCTACGCGCTCCTCTCTCTCCAGGCCTGAAGTGCCGACCTCTATATGTATAGAGAGTATATATTAAGGGTGACGGTAGATTCCAGTTGGGTCCGAGTCGGAGTCCGGTTGGGTATATGAGAGGGAGTCAGAGTCCGTAACAAGTAGGAGTCGGTGAGGGTTGGGATCGGACTTGGGTATAGGTAGCGTCGGCCATCAGGTATGTACCTTGGGAAGAAAAAAGGACAGCGTTAAAGCGCGACCGGTCGCGCATTAGGGAATCGCGCGACCGGTCGTCGGAAGCCCCCCGCCGCCGGCTTCTTTCCCGACTCCAGCAGCTCCCGCCGCCTCCGTCGCCGTCCACAACCGCGGCCGACGCTAACCCATCAGCCGCGTTCGCCGCCGGTCCTTTCGCCCCCGCTGCTCGCACCTCTCTCTCGGCTCTGGCAGCCTTCGCCGCCGTCCACTACTGCAGCCACGCTAACCTCGCCGGCCGCCGTCTCCTCTTCCTCGTCTCCTCCCCCGCCGCCGGCACCGCCCACCGGCCGTCTCCCACCACCCGCTCCGGCGGCCTCTCGGCCACCTCCGCCTCTACCCAGCGCCCGTCGCCTCTGCCGGGCCGGCCGCCGCCCCCTGATCTCTAGGTCCGGCGACGACCGGAGCCCCAGGTAACCCCGCCTCCCCTAACCCCGGGCCCTAATCTGGTGGTGCCCGGCGCCGGAGAAGACGGATGACGGCGGCGGCGCGCGGGTCGCGCGGTGCGTGTTCCGCGCGACCGGTCGCCTGATAGAGGGTATAAGAGGGCTGTAAAGTGCCCTCCGTGCAGCGCTGCCTTTGATAGCCGCCGTATGGACGCAAGAGAGATCGGACACACCTGCTGCCAGCTCGCGCTCCCCGCACGGATTACTTCGTGGCTCGGCTCGTAGGGTTAGCTTGTCCGGTTCTCTAGTCTTCTCCCCTCGGCTCATAGGAATAGCATGTGTGGCTCGGCTCATATGGACTGAAGCTGGCCTTTTTCCCCCCAAGCCATCGCCCCCAATCTTGTCCACCCGCGATGTATCGCCGTCGCCGCACCTTCGTCATCTTCCCGCGCGTGTGCGGGAGGCCCTTCAGAATGGTCTCTTTGCAGGTCAGCGAGGATGCCTCCGCCTTCCTCTCCTCTCCCTAAGGCCATCCGCACCGCAGTCGATGGGCTGCACCAGGAGGATACGGCGTCCACCATAGCCAGTGGCTTCGCGAAGTTGCTGCCTTCGAGATCCACCTTATGCAGGCACCTGCGTCGATCTCCTCCTCTTGCTCTCTCTGTCACAAACCGTTTGGGCAAGAGTTAATTACAGATTTCAGAGATGTTTTGATTCGTTGCAGTAAGAAAGAAATTCATAAATAGCAGTACCCTGCTCAGGTGCCGACTACTGAGCAGAGCATCGTCGATTCCATAGTTTCAGTTGTTGTGCTTTTAATTCTTTGACCAAGTTTCATATTGTGCATTCACTGCTGCAGGTCTCAAACCCAACTTTCATTCAGTGAAGACTTGCCTGCAGGTCGTGCAAACCAAATTCAGTAGATGGCAAAACAAACACCATTCTATAATTCAATAGTCGTGTCATTCAAATTGCTTCACTTTATATAATGCATATGTCCTGCAGTTCTGGAAGAAGCAAAGGATATGGCAGAGATGCATTCGCTGTGGATATGGACACTAGCAATTTGAGAATTTAGTTTGTAACTAGGTACAAAAGCCTGCAATTCTGGAAGGAGCAGGAGATGGTGGAGATGCATCCGCTGTGGATGTGGACACTGGCAAATTGAGAATTTCAGTTTGCAACTAGTGTAGATAAGCCTGAAGTTTTCTGTGGTTCAAATGTCTTCCTTTTTTATGTGAGATTTTGTATCGACATAGTGCACGATGTGTGCATATCCAAGATGTTTTGGAGTGATAAAGTGTCAATGTAAAGAGATTTTAACAGGATCGATATACAATGTATCTTTTTTACTGAAATAGATAAGGATGTTTTGAAATCAACAATGTGTTGGATGTGATAAAAAATGTGAATGTTTCTTTGTTTACTTAAAAATTGTTGTGTGAAGAAGATAAAGGACATGTTCATGTCAAGAAAAAGGACAAGTTTATCTGATGTTCTATAGACAAGACGACAAGTTCGTGTGAAGAAGAAAAATAGTTCATACAAATTGTTCTGGAATATTGTGTTATCTGAAATAATGTTATCTGAAAGTGAGGTATATAAAAGAATGGCAGGTCCATATGGAATATAGGGTAATGTGATCATTGTCAAACAATATGAATGAGTTACATGTTCCCAACTGACATAATACAAGCGAAAATAAACTCAGTTTAACAAAGCAAGGTTACATGTTTCCTTGATTTGACACAGTATCAAAATTTATTTTCTTAGTAGCAGATTGTGATGAGGCAGCTCGATCAACTCCAAGCATGAGATTTGTATATCCTCCTTGGATATAAGGAGCACCAATGGTAGAAGAATTGTTGTACATATCAAAGTGCGGTAGTATGGCATTAGAGTATCCATCTTGCATCAACGGAGCAGCCATGGATGAAGATTGCCCGTACACATCATTTGTAGAATTTGGACCATCAATGCTACCATCATCAAGATCCTGTATCACAGGATATGCATCTAAGCAAATCAATTATTAAAAATAATTAATCCAAGACATGTGGCTTATGTTAAATTGCTCCATATCAACACCTTCATACCCTTCACATCCGATGCTAGAGTACAGGAGGGCACTCCAATGGCCGTATCATTCTCCTGGCCTCCTCCTGCCATGGTGCCTGCATCGCCCTGGGCGACGTGATTGGAGTTGCACTGCTGGCTGGACGTCCGAGATTGGAGTCGCGCCGCCGGCTGGACGTCCTAACCGTCAAAACGATCGTGAGAGTATGAGGTACTATGGCCTATGGGCTGCCGATTGCCCCCCTAAGGCCCTAAGCCTCCTGTAAGCCAAGCGCCGCACGTTTTGGTCCTGCGAGCCGAGCTGTGATGATTCCCAGTCAAGCCTCAAGCGAGCCGCACCTTGCCGAGCAGAGAGCCGGAGCCACGAAGTCCTCCGTGCGGGGGGGGGGGGGCCAGATGCAAGGCAGCGCTGCACGGAGCGCTCTTTACAGCCCTCGTGCACCCAATTTTTTTCCGTAACTTGGGCCCATGTCGCTAGAGCCGGTAGACTGTACGCAGTTGTTTCTTTTAACACCTGTTTTGGATAAGTGTGGACAAAATCTATATTTGTTTTGTCTCCAAGCACATTGTTATTTAGGTTGAAATTTTATGCTATAATAGTGAGAATCATAAATTATATTT
>OAMR01000248.1:1530875-1561635 GCA_900205405.1 Echinochloa crus-galli | reverse complement strand
GCTCTCTGCTCGGCAAGGTGCGGCTCGCTTGAGGCTTGACTGGGAATCATCACAGCTCGGCTCGCAGGACCAAAACGTGCGGCGCTTGGCTTACAGGAGGCTTAGGGCCTTAGGGGGGCAATCGGCAGCCCATAGGCCATAGTACCTCATACTCTCACGATCGTTTTGACGGTTAGGACGTCCAGCCGGCGGCGCGACTCCAATCTCGGACGTCCAGCCAGCAGTGCAACTCCAATCACGTCGCCCAGGGCGATGCAGGCACCATGGCAGGAGGAGGCCAGGAGAATGATACGGCCATTGGAGTGCCCTCCTGTACTCTAGCATCGGATGTGAAGGGTATGAAGGTGTTGATATGGAGCAATTTAACATAAGCCACATGTCTTGGATTAATTATTTTTAATAATTGATTTGCTACCATATTGTTTTATGTGTGACATTTAGAAGGGAAAACGTTGAACATACTATCTTCAAGTATAGACAAAACCCAGATAACCCCTAAAGTGTATTTTGATTTATTTTACACCCACAAGTATCTCAATCGGTCCAATCTACCTTTTACAAAATTTGTCTTTTTTGTTTCTTCATGCACAAATGGCGTTTTAAGTTAAAATTTTGTGAGAGACGATATATGGTCACATATAGTATTTTTTAAAATATAACATTAATTTTTCATAATTATTTCTTGTAAAAATTCATGTCAATATCATCGTTAATTTATTATTACATATCATAGTCTTTCCAAAATAATGATTAGAAAATCAAAATATATTTTTTAAAATATAATTTATGACTCCATGTATTACACCACAAAATTTCAACTTAAAACAATACTTATTTTTGGAGAGAAAAAAGACAAATTCAGACTTTGTCGATACTTAACCAAAACAGTTACAGTTACAACACTTCGCATAGTCTGGGGGCCATGGCCCGGCATTCCACCCTCCTATATATGTTGGCTCACATTACCGACTCCCAACTCTGACCGACTGACTCCAATGCTGCCCTGCACCCGGAATCTACCCGTCAAGGTCACGCTAATATATGTTTAGAGGTCGGCACTCCAAGCCCTGGAGAGAGACATGCGCCGCCAGCCTTGCGCACAAGATGGAGTAAAATTAGAAATAGAGGGATCTATGTAAGTTGGATAGGTGAGGTGCTCAATGTGTTATAACATTGAAGACATAATTAGAAAATTAGTATTTATTTATTCATTTTTAGAGACCAATACATTACAAAATTGCATCTCCTTTTCTAATTATGTCTTCAATGTTATAACACATTGAGCACCTCACCTATCCAACTTACATAGATCCCTCTATTTCTAATTTTACTCCATCTTGTGCGCAAGGCTGGCGGCGCATGTCTCTCTCCAGGGCTTGGAGTGCCGACCTCTAAACATATATTAGCGTGACCTTGACGGGTAGATTCCGGGTGCAGGGCAGCATTGGAGTCAGTCGGTCAGAGTTGGGAGTCGGTAATGTGAGCCAACATATATAGGAGGGTGGAATGCCGGGCCATGGCCCCCAGACTATGCGAAGTGTTGTAACTGTAACTGTTTTGGTTAAGTATCGACAAAGTCTGAATTTGTCTTTTTTCTCTCCAAAAATAAGTATTGTTTTAAGTTGAAATTTTGTGGTGTAATACATGGAGTCATAAATTATATTTTAAAAAATATATTTTGATTTTCTAATCATTATTTTGGAAAGACTATGATATGTAATAATAAATTAACGATGATATTGACATGAATTTTTACAAGAAATAATTATGAAAAATTAATGTTATATTTTAAAAAATACTATATGTGACCATATATCGTCTCTCACAAAATTTTAACTTAAAACGCCATTTGTGCATGAAGAAACAAAAAAGACAAATTTTGTAAAAGGTAGATTGGACCGATTGAGATACTTGTGGGTGTAAAATAAATCAAAATACACTTTAGGGGTTATCTGGGTTTTGTCTATACTTGAAGATAGTATGTTCAACGTTTTCCCTTCTAAATGTCACACATAAAACAATATGGTTATCTCTGATTCTGATTCCTGAGTGGTTAGCAGCCTGATAATATTAGAAAAACTAGGTCAACTATACAGTAGGGTACAATCCCTCCCATATATTGTCCACGCGCTCCATCCAAGCACGCTTAAATGGAAGAGGCATGGAACGATGGTGATGATAGTGTCCGTAAAGGGAAAAAAATAAAACACATGCTCATTGACATAGCTTCACTGAACTGTTTATAATATTCTTATCCGTTCACGTACTTAATTTACAAATATAGGAATGGTAGTGTTACAAAATTAGTATTTATTTATTCATTTTTAGAGACCAATATATTACATATTTGCTTCTCTTTTTCTAAATATGTGTCCAATGTTATAACTCATTGATTTTCTATTATTACCTTAGCAAATATATATATTTTTTTTGAGAATGACCTTAGCAAATATATGAAAGTAATCATCATACCATTAAAGAACGGAAGATAATTATTTTTGTGTGGTTTGTTTGCTTTAGTCATTGACCATCTAGATCCTTGTGGATGTAGGATATTTTTAGATGATGGAATATAAAATATACCATAGCCTCTATATTCATGAGATGTTTGTGACCATACTTACTATAAAAAAACATAGAACACGTAGAGGGGTTGCAAATCGAGATATCAATAATGTAGAAACTGTTCGGTAAAAAAATAATGTAGAAACTCCAACTCTTCCAACAACAAATGGGTCAACTAACAAACGATGTAATGTTTTACAGTCTTACTATTACTAATTGGAGACTCTTGTTGAAGGCTTCACGTTAATCCTTACAAGAAGCACTAGAAAGTACATAAATCCTAAAAATTCTCGCAAAAATTACAAATATCTTGCCATTAATCTATGGTAGTCTAATCATAATAGACATTAGATCTAATATGTTTTGTAAAAAATATGTAAATGGTCTAAAGTAATCCCTAAACCCATATTAAAATTACGTACCAACATGTGCCGTTACCTATTTCGTCGTCGTAGTCATCGTCCACCCAGTCATCGTCGTCGTCATCGTCGCCGCTGTAGCAGCCGGAGACTCCATCGTCGTAGTCATCGTCCACCCAATCTGAGATCGGAGCCGGCGCCGACGTTGAAGTAGAGATCTATTGCTTCGTCCAAGTTCCAGCAGCACGAGCCGAGGTGCTGCACGGCGTACGCCTGGGACTCGCAGGACGTGATCTCCATGAAAGTGCTGCATGGAGTACGCCTACGACTCGCAGGACGTGATCTCCATGAAGGTAGACACCATCTGTTGATCGGCACGGCTGGCGGCGCTCCTATCTCTCTGGCTTGCAGTGCCGACCTCTAAACATATATATTAGCATAACCGTGGGTAGATCCCGGGTTGGGGGCTAGAGTCGATTAGGATTGAGAGTCGGTTAGAATTGGGAGTCAGTAGCGTCAGGTCGTGAGCCATCAGGTCTCTAACCCGGGCGGGCCAGAACTGGCCTAGGACCTGTGCTGAAATATTGGTTTGTACTTTGTCCACAAATGAAGCTAACGCTCCTTTCAACACACGAGTGCTTAAGTCAGGAGACGCGTGGGCTAATATTGCTTGCACTTGTGGTCTCGATTTATGAGAGCTTCTCCTACTTGAAATTCTATCTTTTTTTTGTTGGGCAACTGTTAATCAACTGACAATGCCGTGAAATATATATATATATCTTACTTTTTATTATTTCATTTCATCCAGCCAAAAAATATTTTTTGTAAAATATATGATTTTGAGATATTTACAATATTCTTTGGCTACAAGATCCTACAAACAAAATCCAAAACAGAATGTTAATCAACTCAACAAAATTGCCCAATGAGTAAGGTCTTTTCCAAAAAAAAACATCAGCTAACACATTGCCTACACATCAGCTGCCTACGTGGCATCATTTTGCCCGCATGTCGTTTTGTGACTTATTTGCACGTATATGTCAAGTTGTTGCTTCTAAATAAATAATTAGAGAGATGATGTATATAAACGCACCCACCCGCTAAGTTTATGTATTAAGATGCATTTAACTCATTACTAGCAAAAAGACCCGTGCGTTGCCACGGATAAATATCATGTCAATATATTATCGAATATTTCTACTACTATTGATATTATACAAACTTTAATATTTGATTTTAGCGTGGATGCGCCATCAGAGCGTTGGTACATTTCCAAGGGTCGTCAAACCCAAGTGATAGGTAGCACATAGCTTAGCATAGCTTGCCAATGTTTATTAATATTATCAGAATGTATTGGGATGTATTTATGATATGGCTAACTATCGTCATTGCACTGATTTGCTCATACGTCAAGCGTGTAATTCATGCATGTCAAGGCCAAGTTTACATTGTGTATGACATGTGAATTAGACCCGTACCTATATAAAAGGTGGTGGAATTCTTCTATGTTTACATACTAACTTTTTTAAGTTCAATTGAAACCAACATAGCATCTATCTATGAAATAAACCAACAAACAAATACCAAGCTTAGGACTATTTTCTAGACCCAAAGGAAACACTGGGCCTCCGAGCATGCAAGATGTTAGTAGTGAAATGAAATGTAAAAGGTAAAAGAGAATGAAAATGCTCACCACAAAAAGATCTTGACAACTAAGCTAAATTACCTTTGATCCTTCACACATCTTCCCCAAAACATCTATTAGTTTCCAGATCACAACTACTTTCCATACAATCGATAAAAGGAAGACAATTTAATTACATCTACTGCCGCTAGTGCTTCTATCATGCGGGCAGCAGGCTGTTTATATCAGAAATCAAGAAAACAGAGGGCATCCTTCTTCTGCATCTCTCACATCCCGTCCGAGTCGCCCCCGTCTCGGGCGACTTGGGCGGCGACCTTCCCCTCCGGCGAGCGCCCTCTCCCCCAGCTCCCCTCCCTGCCGCCGCCAGAGGAGCCGGCCGGGACCCCGCGCGGGCTCCAAGGACGGCGGCGGCGGGGCCTTCCTCTCGGTGGTCGCGCCCGCACGGGGCGGCGGTGCGGTGCGGTGGCGCCCTGCCGGGTCGGTCGCGGCCCTGGAGGCGGCTCCTTCTGGTGGCGGCTCGGCGCGACGACGGCAACGTGGCGCGGCGACGACGGCTCTGCGCGGCGGGGACGGCTCGGCGCGGCGACCAGCCACGTCCAGCCGGCCTAGCGGCGCCACGGTGCGGCGTCCAGCTCCCCCCTGGTGGGCGGAATGACGCCTTGGTGGCGTGGTTCGGCCCCCGGCGCGGCACCGTGGTGGTGTCGCGGCCGCTCGCCCCGCGGTGAGAGGTGCGGCGCCACGGTGGCGTTTGTCTCTCTGCGTCGGTGGCGGGCGATGGGATTTCGGCTGGCCGCGGTCGCGAAGATGCTACCATCTGGAAGAGCTGCGGCGACTGCGTTGGCGGCGGCTGGTGTTTGCCGGCCCGGCGCATCATCAGGGAGTGGGGACGGCGACGGTGCGATAAAGCCTCGGCGGCGGGAGGTGGTGTGCTGCGACAGAGATGTCTCCCCACCGGCGGTGACTACAGGGGTGGCTAGCTGCGTCGATCGGTCGCAGCAGGATTGCTCGCTCCGGGTGAAAGCCCTAGCCAGATTCTTTCTGGTGGGTTGGCGGCGGCGCCCCTGGGCGTCGCTTTCCCTGCTGAGGGCGCCACCTTTGAGCGGCAATCCTGCTGCATGGCCTCTGGATGAAAACCCGGTCCAATTTCTGGACGGGCGATGGCGGTGCCTGCGGGTGCCGTAACCTCCCTGGAGGTGTCGCCTTAGAGGCGCCATTCACTTCGCTAGCACACCCGCTCTTCGTGGTTACTCCGGTTGGTGGCGACTTTTCTCTCGTTTGTGTTAAGGGGGTTGCTTTCCTTCAAGCCTCGACATCGGTTCTCTGGTTAGCGTCCGGTGGTCTTCTCTCGGTTGCGGGTTTCAGCCGCTTGCAGCGTTCCGCGGCGTTCGGGGTTGCTTGGCAATCCCCGGTGCGGTGCGAGACAGCGTCGATGGACGACGCTTGCGGCAACTGCAGTCAGGGGAGACTTAGTCTGCAGCGGATTGCGGCGGGGTCTTTCAGCATGGCTGGAATTTCCCGGTGCGGTACAACGTCGGAAGACGGCGCGGACGACATTTTCGGTCTTCTAGCTCGAGGGCGGCGGCTTGCGTGAGGGGGAAAGCAACTGGATGATTTCGAACCTCTGTGGTGGTCTGCAGCTTGATTCGGTTCCTGAGGGCGGGGCACCTCTTTGTGCTACTGTGACGGCTATCTTTAAGACGAGTCTGGAGCGTGGAGCCGTGCGGCGGGTTTGGGTCCCCGCGCACGAGAGAGAGAGGCGTGCTGAGTGGCGGGTTGGTGGTCCCCGCGCACGCAAGTGTTGCTCCTGACTCGGTGTTCCGCATGCCGCCCGGTGACCAATTCGGGTGCAACAGCACTACAGCGTTGGGTCCTGCATGGCGGTGGCCCTTTCGGTGTAGTGGTGCCTGCCCCTCCGTCCCCTATCTGCGGCAGTCTTCGCTTCAGTGGTCTTGATACTTGTATGAGAGGGTGGAGCTGCGATTTTGCTTTATTTTTTCTGTCGTCGTTGAGTGTACAGTTGTGACCGAGTTGACGTCCCAATCCAACCGGCTAGTACTTACAGTTGTGCGGTAACCCGTGTTGAGGTCCCAATCCAACCGGACGAGAGTGGTGACCCGTGTTGATGCCCCAATCCAACCGGGTGTGCCTGTTTTTTTTTCTTCTTTTCTGTTTCCTGCCTATGATCTTCTAGGGCCGTAGTCTTGTATTTTTCTGCTATATTAATAGAAACGCACTCGTCGAGTGTAGTTGTTCAAAAAAAAAAAGAGGGCATCCTTCTCGAGGGATAACGGATAGGAATGCGAGCAGCTCCAACTCGCATCTACATCCTCCGCCTTTCCTCTTGGCTGCCCGCAGCCCGGCCAGCGCTTGGGAGACAGGGTCTGCGGCCAGCAGGAGGCGCCCAGCAGGCCCGGCGGCGGCACGCCTGCGCCCAGCAAGCCGCTAGCGGCAGGTCGGAGCCAAGAAGGCCCGGCGGCGGCGGCCGGTGCCCAAGGCTGATGGAGGTGCTCGTCTGCATGCACACCTTGGAGGGGGCCGCGAGGGCGTCGGTGCAGTCGGAGGAGGCGAGGGACTGCCGGTGGGCTCGGCTATGCCGGGGAAGGCGTGCGGGGGCCAGCACGCGGTCGGGTCGACGCCGCAGGGGATGCGGATGGCGCTGGCCGCTAGAGGTGGGGAAGCATGCGGGGCAGGGCTTTTTTGGGTTTTTTGAAAAAAAAATGGACCACGGGATAATTAACAGAAGTTTTAGGGTCTATTTTATAAAATTATGACGTACCGCAGAAACAATCCTTACTTTATAATTTATATACTAGCAAATATGCTCGTGCGTTGCAACGGAGAGATAGTCACCACTTCACTTAACCTAATATAAAAAAAAACCCTAAAACTCAGATGATAACTGTGACGGCGTCAATTGTTCCCAAGTAGAAATTATACTTAATGTACGTTTTTTAAGTGGACTATGACTTATAATAGAATCAACACAAATGATTTTAATTAAATTGCAAACTCCATAATCTATCCATATGAATGCAGAATGTAAAGTTAGCACAACTTTTCAATAAACAATGCGAGAACATCATATATTTATGTTACTTGTGTAGACATACTTAGATACAAACAATACAATAAAAATTGCTGAATAGTCAAGTTTTCATTTCTCTAGAAAATGAAGTTATTCTCTAGAAAGAATCTATCAATCTGAATCCGATGAGTTATACAAAGGGTTCTTCATTGCGATGGAATTTTTGCTAGGAGTGTTGCGTCATATTGCACGGTGTACTTTTTCATGGTTTCTCTTTACTTATTTTTGCTCGGATGTCATGTTTGCATAGACCAATTTCTGGCGGTCACATATTGCTTGCCTTTGTTCGGGTGTTAAATTTGCATAACGTGCCCTAGCATTTGCACGTCTTGCTACAATTGCTCGAATGTGCACTGCAGTACTTTGTTCTGTTGACGAGCTTCACGTCTTTTTTTTTAGTAACTCATCCTTCTGCTGCTTAGATAATTTGCATATCGATCCTTTTCTCGTTGTCATTTGCGTTCTCTTGGATCTATGAGTCGCGGCTGGTCACTGGATGTTGGAACCTGTTTTTATATGAAGAACCTCATATAATATAATACTAATAAAGACCATGTATTACACCACGTACCTTTAGACCGGAGGTGTACAAGACCATCTGATCTGCAGTGGTGCTTTCGTTGGGGTGGAGAGCGAAGAGGACGGAGGGCGGCATCCCGAGTAGCAGCCTGGCTGCTACTGCAGGACCAGAACCTTCACGGTCGCGTGCGTGGCCCTTGGAGCCTTGACGTCCGCCACGCGCAGCTGCGTCGTCGGGCGATAATTTTTCAACACACGGTTGCTGTCGTCCTCGACGTTTTCCCCCACGGCCACAGCAACACTGAGAGGGACTTGAAGAATAATCCCAGGAAACACCGTGTCCCACGGTGGCAGCGGGGAGTTTGTGAACCTGCAGCGATTGCAGGTAGTGCTCCAACTCCTTGATGAAGTCGATTGCCCCTTCAACTACAGACGCTTGACGTCGAGTAGAGTGACAGAACCAAGGGTCAGGGGACGTCAATGGAGCCCCCGCCTCGAAGAACCCTGACCTCGCCGGTGTTGTAGGACGGGTTGGAGATGACGGTGTAGATCGAAAGTGGCTGCAATTCATAATCGGTGATGATTTATGATTCTGCGCTCCACCGGACTTCGCTGTATTATAGTTGCGTAGATGTCGCCGCATAATCCGGTTGCGACAAAGATTTGAATCTGACTCGGTCCAGACTCCAGAGTCAGCTCGATTTACGTCGATTTTTTTCCACCACCGGACATACGACGTACGAAGAACAGGAGAAGGCACAAGGCAGAACCAACTGTTTCCGTGCTTGGTAGAAATATATAGACCAAATTGTTTTCTACAAAATTAGATTCAATCTCTTATGTTTGCAGAGTTCGATTCAATCTCTTTCGTTTCTGAAAAGTCTGATCCAATTTTTATTTTTGGCAAATCTTATCGTCGTGGCACTCGGAAACAGAGTCCTCATCAAGGACGGAATTCCACCGTGAGGGTGAATAATAAAATTTTTAGGGTCTTTATGTAAAATTATGACGTATCACTGAATCAATCCTTACTTTATAATTAGGTAGAGATAATTAGGTAGAGATATATTTGTATGTACTCTCTATCTCAAACCGTATTGTTTATTAGAGACATCCGTGTGTCAGCCAACCCAACCATAACTCTCATTCAGAACTCGCGCACATCAAACAGCTCAAAACCATAACTCTCATTCAGAACTCGCACACATCAAACAGCTCAAAGTTGAGTCCGGAGTCGCCGGGCTCGTCCCGAAGGGCGAGCACGACGGCCGACTTGGCTCCCTCCTCCGCTGACACAAGCCCCATACCATAGTTCATGTCGGTCCTTACAAAGCCCGGGTTGACGCTGCAAACCACCACCGAGGGGTGCCTCTTGGCGAGCAGCCTCGAGTAGGCCGACGACACCGGCAGCCACCCACGGGCCGCTAGGTTACCGTCCTTGAAATCAGTCAGGAAGGCGCTGATGACTTCCTCAAGCTTATCCTCTGAGAGGTTGTCGATGTCGCTTAGCACCTTTATGACTCCCTCGTTTGAAATGAACTGAGAAAAAGAAAACACTCAGAACGTATTAATTTTGTTGTTGGGTTAAGAGAACTCGTGGAGAAACAGGAATGTGTAATGAATTTGTTCAAAATTATTGCACAAACTTCTATTTTTGTGTAATGTTCAGTGTCTGATTTGCGAGCTTAGGTGCAATTCTAAAGGCCCTCGATATTTTGTTGGTCTGTGAAAGCACAAGACAGTACGAGTTACAGCTGGTTTGGTGGTTAAGTTTACCTTAAGTTGTGCAGCTCGTGAAGAAATATTCACAACCCTTCCTGAATTGGACAGCAGGAGGAGGGGGATCAGACAATCTGTGACGTCCTTTGTGCCATTGAAGTTTATTTCCAGGCACTCCTTGGCCAGCTCATAGTTCTGTTGCAGACTTCCCATATAACCACCCAAAAAAGCTCCTAGATCTTCCTGCACCGACATGTTAATACGGTGTATCTTAGCAGTTGGACTCATCATTTCCGAAAGAAAAAAAAGGACTCATCGTCTATTTCATCCCATCCACACCTCAGAGACCAATGTATCCTTGCAAAATGTAAGGAATAATTAACCAAAGTAATTTCCCAGAAGACTACTTGCCTCAGGATTCTGCTTCTGGAGATCTTTTAACCTTTCAGGATCGATTGTTGTTCCACCAATGGCTGCATTGTTCACCTGCAGAACAGAAACAGTAAGACTGACTGAACCCCTGTAACGAGGAACCTGAAAGTACTGCGCTAGAGAACTTGAGGACACTCACCAAAATGTCGAGCTTGCCGAACTTGGCCTTGACGAACTCCGCCAGCTGCGTGATGCTTGCCCGGTTCGCGACGTCCAGCTGATGGAAGACCACGTCGGATAGGTCGGACCTGTGCAGCTCCTGCACGGCCCGGGAGCCCTTCTCCTCGTCTCGCGCTGTCAGCACGACGAGGACGCCGCTGCTCGCGAGCTGCCTGCAGATCTCCAGCCCGATTCCTCTGTTCCCACCGGTGACCACTGCAACCCTGAAGTCAGGTGATGATATGGCCGTCAGAGAGAGGAGGGAGAGGCATCTCCAAGCTCTGTTTAACAAGCAATCTTTTGCATGTGCAATGAGCAATACCTGGTCGCCATTGCTGCTACCTGTACTGGTGAAGGGTGATGAGATGAACCGTGAGAGGAGAGTGAGATGAACCGAGGAGAGAAGTGGCAGGGCAAGTGGGCAACTATATATAAATACTAATACTAGAAGCGCAGCTCTTACCCTGCTTCCCGGTAAGTTACTAAATTCAGATTAGTGAACAAGCCACTAGAGCATCGATGATTTCATCGACTAATGCTTTGTTTGGTATACACTTATACGAAAGCACTGACCGGAGCCTGTCTTTGGGAGGGCCAACCATGCTTTGTAGCTTTTAAACTTGCCCAAACTTATAACCTTGGAACCTCAAACAGGGGACTGCTGCATCCAGTCTGTTTGGGAGCATCTCTTTTTAAGTAGCTGTCTTCGCTTTTTCTACAGCGCACCAATCTTTGTTACAGTCTTTCACACCCGAATGAACTTACTGCTTCCGTTCCAAAGTACTATTCGTCGTTGCCTTCCTTTTTTATAACGTTTAATCATCTTTTTATTAGAAAATGTGCAAGTATTATTTATCCTGTTTGTAACTTATTTTGTTATAAAATATATTTTATGTATGACTTTTGTTTGTATATTTAGATTAAATTTTAAAATAAGACGAATGGTTAAAACTTATAAAAAAGTTAGCAGTGAAAAATAATATGGAACATAGAGAGTAGTTAACAGTATTACTTGTCCTGCCGTCTCTCCGGTTCAATTCATTTTCGACTATTGCCTTACCGTAGAGGTGGATGTTTCTGGATTACAAGGCACCCAAAAAAAATTGCTTTGGACAGCGACATGGTCAAAAAAAACTACTTAACCATTAATTACTGCCAGTATAACCTCACAAAAAACATTACTGATGTTGATGTGTACTCAACATAGATACTTGCACAGAAATTACAGCCAGAAAGAATGTTCAGTAAGTTGCTCTTGCAGTGTACAAAAAAAATAAGATGGCTGTCTCAGCAGCAGAATGTTTTCACTCGTCGTCAAGACCCGGTATGTACAGTAAGTTGACGTCGATTACGACGGGGCTGCTCGGAGGTACTATTGGCCTGCCTGGAGCTAAAGTAAGGCCCTTGGGAAACGCTAGCAACTCCTTTTAGCTCTTTCTTCTAAACTGTCCCCCCTTGATTCGACCTCACGGTCCGCCACTGCATTACTGCCATGTTCAAATCTTCAGAACAAGAAGCTCTTCTTTGTCAGGTTCTTAACATGTCTGTCTTTCAATTATGGTGAGGTTCGAAAATTATAGTAGGGCGAGGACTATACTACTTACTGGCGGCCCAGGTATGTACAACCGGAGTAGTCCTCCAACCTTCATTGACAAAATCCCTTCATCGAGCCCTTGCATCACCTAATGTTGCAAAACAGATGATGAGTGAGATTAGAAAAAAACTCCAAATCGCTAATTGAAAGGTGAGAAGCATTTTTTCCAGTGATCGGCTCGTCGGGGGAAGCTCGGTCGCTCTCGGCGAGCGGAACCCGCTCCGACCGCCGCTCCCCCAGCCCTCCGCCACTCCCTCCCGCCCCGCCGCCCCGCAGCGGCTCCTGGTCGCCCGACGCCCCCGCCTCGGCGCTCCTACCGTGGATCCTGGTCGCTCGGCGCGGCTCCCTGTCGCCGGCGACTGGATCTGGGCGGCAGCCTCCCCTGGCCCTTACCGGCGCTGCTCTGGTGGGCGGGTGGAGGCCGGCGGTGCGCGTCCCGGGCCGCCACCCGGCGGCGGCTTGTTCCTGCAGGGAATCCGGCCTTCGACGGTGGGGGGGGGGCCGCCCCACTCCCCGGTACCTGCTCGGTCTCTGGACAGTGCGGGGTGAAGGGTTGAAGATGCGTCGCCTGCGACTCCATCATGGCCGGTGGCACCGCCTCCGTTCTTCGCATCGCCAACGAAGCAGCTCCCGTAGCACTGTTAAGCTCCCGTCCTAGGTTCATGGTTTCTATCTCACTCTGTGCGGCACGGCGTCGTTCCATTGAGGGGACGACAGGAGTTTTGGGGCCAATCGGGGGTCCCAAGCCTTCCCGAGGTGTCGGTGTTGCTGTGCGGGTGTATATGGAATCTAGTGGCGACCTTCGACGGCGGCAATGGTGGGCGGTGGATGGAAGCGAGTGGGATTGGTACAGGTGCTCTCGGCTCGTCGAGCTTAATTCCTCAAGCGTAAGCTTCGACCTGGCTGCCGGGTCGGACAACGGCGTTTGCTCCTCCCTCTTGAGGGCGTTGTCTGCAGGGTCTCGTTCGACGGCGGTTCGTGAAAGCTCTCTATGGTGAAAACCAAACGCAGGCGCCGTTGCGCCTTTGCCTTCCTGAAGGAGTTGTGTGGAGTTCTTCCTGTAGCCGTTTGTGGTGGTGTTTTAGGCTCCGCGGATGGACGGATCCGATAGATGGTGTACAGGTCTCTTGGCCCTCTAGGGTGTTCGTCACGTCTCTGGTGCGTGGTCTAGGGGGGCCTCATTAGGATCTGTTGGATCTCGCTCGTCTTGCGGTTGTGCTTTATTGTAAACTGGTAATTCCAGTATTTCCTTTGCTTTATATATAAAGCTGGCTTCGGCCTTTCGAGGAGAAGCATTTTTTCCAGTTATTTTATCCTTCATTGCAAAGTAGATTTATGTATTGAACCATTGTTTATGAAGATGGGCACTTCAGAGAACAGAGTTTTTTATATTCAAATACGAAAAATATATCGTGCACCGGGCGGCATATGCCCACCCCTAACGTCGTTAGCAGCTTAGAGAGATAGTGTGTGTGTGGGTCCTAGGAACTAAAAAAGATCTTCCCATCTTGCTTCTCATTCATCTCTTGTTCTGACATAGCATTTTTCTTCTTCTGTCCACTCTTCTGATGAGGAACAATCTCACATGAATCAATCTCTCAGCAAGATGTGATTTGGAGTTTGAAGAGAAACAAATATGTGACGAAAGGCAGCAGTGGACCATCCCAATTCAACACCCAGCCAAACAATCTGAGATAAAACAAAAGACTGCCCCCCCGTGGGGGAAAAACAAGAACACAAAGAACAATAGCAATCCCCACGTGTTCTTTCTTGCTCTGATCCATTTAGGCTAAAAAAATCCAATCTAAATCAAATTTATACAGCTTTATGCTAGTTTTAGCCTAGATTTGGAAGATCCAAATGCAGCAACAATCTGACAGAAATTTGTCAGAAAGGCAACAATTTAAGTTTGCATATCTTGAATTGAGAACAGCACATCAGGTAGAACTTTGTTGCTTTGTAATCAAAGTACAGACAAAAGGCAACTCCGTAGCTGAATGTCACACCTCAAATGTCCAAATCTCACCTGTCGAATATCTGTCCATTTGGTACCATGGCAACATAGTTTGCAGCGACCTACTCCCTCTGTCCCTTTTTAATTGTCGCCGTTGGTTTTCGTGACACGATTTAGATTCGATTTGTAGAAAATGTGTGTAACATTTTAATTTCCAAAAAAATTTGTTAAAAAACTAGATCAAAAGATCTAATGGTACTAATTATACATCATAATATTAATATATTTTAATATAAAATTAATCAAAATTATTTCTCGGGAAGTGAGAAAGACAGTTATTTAGGGACGGAGGGAGTATATGGCAAGAGTGAAATCATCCGAGTATATATGGGTAGTAGAAACAGCAAAACATATTTGATTTCGATTCTAAAAAAACATATTTGAGTTCGCAATGGTCAAACGAGCAGCAACCTGGAAACCAACGGGTGGACTTGGACCTTCTCCCACTTTTTTTTTTGACCAACAACTCTTTTTTTATTATATTAAAGCAGCATTCTTACAACAAGGCCCTTGGCAAAGGAGCCAATTACATCGAGGTCCAAAGGACTCAAAGACAAAACCGCCACCGGAAGCAGATCGCCGGCGGACAGCTGCAGCGGCGAAAGCCGCGTGGAGCCGTATGAGCGGAAGGGCCTCGCGGAGCAGAGGCTTGAAGTGGATGCGGACGACGTCGAGGAAGAGCATCACCAGCGAACCATGGATGAAGTTGCAAGAGCAGTCGCCGACGAGAAGAAGGTCGCCGTCCACAGAGCCGGTGGGAGGCTCACTACCGAGACGATGACGGAGGGCGTTGAGCCAACTCGATGCCGATTGAAGAGTAGCTGCTTGGGGCTTGGTGGAGACGGAAGGGGAGACCGGATCTTGGGAGCGAGGCGAACAGGGCGAAGCAAGAGGGGAGGGAACAAGATCCGGCGGATGGAGGGAGGGAGGAGGATTATTTAGGCATACCTCGAAGGCGTCGACGGCGGCGAGGTGGCCGAGGAGAACCACGGCGACGACGGCGAGGACGACGACGAGCTCCGGTCAAAGCATGCAGCTAGGAACTACTATAACGAGCAATACTATTAGGAGCAAGTATAAACACTATACTACAGAGAGCAGGGGGCCCCACTCCTTCCCACTGCGACGAGCTCGCCGGAGCAAGCTCGCCGGAGATGGGAGGGAGGGGGCCGACGGGAAAAGGGCTGAGAGCGGCTGGGAGGTTCGAGAGAGAACAGTCTATCCTAACCCCCGCCGCTGAACTGTGGCTTCTGGCTCAGAGAGAGAGAATTAGATGGGACCTTACTTGAACAGGACCTTCTCCCACTTTGATGCCCTTGTACTGCAGACCGGATTCTGTGGTTACCATAGGAATCTGGATAACATGAGGCAATTCAAATTTAGTATTTCTCTTCAAGTCTTCTTTGTATCACAGAGTTTCAGTTGCAATTCAAAAAGATAATGCTAAATATTTTGAAACCTCAAAGTGCGCAAAATGAAAAGTAATTAACAAGTGATGTCGCATAATCACTTCGCACAGTTGTTCTCCCCACCTGCACCAGTGTATTTTTGTAAACAAGATCTAATACAGACAGGCACCCAAATTCTGAAACCAGCGTCGTCTAATTGTTCAGTCCTTACGCCAACCCAACTGAAAAAAAGAACTACACGCACAGACAAACTCAATCTACATTCTCGAGGCTCGAGCTCGCTTTCTCAGGCGGCGTCGCACTGTCGCAGAGCTTGGGCTTCTCCTCCGGCGGCAACCCCGCGCCGACGGCATCGAACGCGGCGAGCCCGAAGGCAGACGCTACCTGCAGGGCCACCCTGAGCAGCCCCCTTCTGGTACTAGCGCCACCACTCATCGTCAAATCGCCAGCTGCCGCGCTTCCGCCGGCGGCGGCTTTGCAGCAGCACGTGTCGGCCCTGCTGTTGAACGCGCCGCCGCCGCGGAGCCACGCCCTCGACGGACTCTCTACTTAGCTAGTGATCGTGACGAGCTTTATCACGCAGCATTGCAGTCTTGCAGACTTGCTATTGCTGGTGCAATTAGACGCTTGGAAGTTTGTTGTGTAACATGTAAAATTACTATAGCTGTGATCTCAATTGACTAAACAGCAGTGAAGTAAATCCTCACAACTTTGCCATCATCGTTTCGGCATTGAACTTGTCACTTTGTGTATAGCTGACTAGAGTTCTTTCTACTTAACCGATTGGAGTATAATTTATCGGCCATTAGATATAGATATGCCTCCGGGAGGAAGCGGCGTGTCCGGAACGCGGCGGGGCTTCGGCCAGCCATGGCGCGCGGCGGCGCGAACGGCCTGGCCGACCCGTGCGCGCGCCGGCGCGGACATCAGGGCGCACAGCCACGCCGCCGTGCCCGACACCGACAGCATCATAAAATGGATGCCTCCGGGAGCAACCGGCGTGCGTCTGGAACACGGCGGGGGAGCGGGGTTTCGGGGCGGCGACGGCGCGCGGCGTCGTAGCCGCGGCAAGGGGTAGTCGGTCCCCGGACCAGGGGTGGACGGTATTTGAAATACCGAGTTACCGACCACCCCTTGTGCCCCTCGTGGCCGTGCGATTTGACCCGGACGACTCGGATCGGACGTCGGGCAGGCGCACGCGGGAGCTGTCGGCTGTGGATGGCGCCACGGCGGAGGCCCGACGCGCGCGGCTGTGGTGGCGACCGGCCGGCTTTCAGTCTCCACAACAGGTGGCATGCGCTTGCGTCACGGTGACATGGCACCCTGCGGGCTGCGGCGCCGCCGTCTGGGCAACATCGACGATGAGAGCAAGCGCAGGTTGCACGAACAAGGTTCAGGACCAGATTCTTGCCACCCGAGTCTGCGGCCGGACAACATGCCGTGGCGCTTTATCTATCGCTGACAACGACGGCCTCCTCCAGGCAGCACGCCGAGGAGAACTCGTCCATGACCTGAACGCACGGCCTCAAGCAGCGGCGCGCCGGCGACGAGGCTGGCGATCTCGCAGGATGGAGCACTGGAACCAGTTCCACTTCCACCAGGGGAGCGGCGCCGTCGCCAACGGCCCTGCCGCCTCATGCGCGGGGCAATCAGGGCGCGCAGCCACGACGCCATGCCCTACGGCGTCACTAGATTGATGCCTCCGGGAGGAAGCGGCGTCCGGAACGCGACGGGGCTTCGGCCAGCCATGGCACGCCGCCGCGAACAGCCTGGCGGCCCATGCCCTGCCACGCCGACGTGCCCAGCACCGACGGCATCATTAGATGGATACCTCCGGGAGCAAATGGCGGCGTCCAGAACGCGGCGGGGGCGCGGGGCCTCGGGCCGGAGACGGCGCGCGGCGGCAAAGGGTGGTCGGGATCTGAAACCCCGACCAGGGTGGACGGTATTTAAAATACCGACCACCCCTGTGTCCTTTGTGGCCGTGCGATCTGATCCGGACGGCTCGGATCGGGCGTGATCGGCGCTCCGGGCGCCTCGTCCTCGTCCCCGCAAGCAGGCGCGCGCTAGTCCCGCGCGGGAGCTGCGGATAGGTGCCCATGGCGGAGGCCCGCGACGCAGGAAGGATGCAGTGCGCCGGAGAAGCTTCGGCTCGGCGGCGAGCCCACCGACGATATGCACGTACCTCGCCGGTTGCTTCACGTCTACGCCGCGGGTGGCGGTTCGACCTGGGCACCGACGCCTGCGCCGGCCTGGCCAACCCGCGGCGGGTCTGCGCTGGCATCACCGCGCCGCCATGCCCCGCGGCGCGGTCGTCACGTCGGATGGCGCCGAGTGCGTGGAGTACCTGGTCAGGCACACCATCGCCAATGGCGCTGGCGCGCTGAGTTCCTGCGGGCGTGCTTCCCGGCGTTGTACGACCTCAGGGTGCTCGCGGAGTGGATCACCCCGGCGGCGACCGCCGCCGTCGGCAGCCGGCTGCGGCTCGGGCGCCTTATTCCGCGCGTTCGTGGCATTTTTTTTTGAGGAAACAGGAGGGGTTGCCCCCTACTGATTAATATATTAATTTAAGCAAAAGACATAATTACAAGCAAAGAGGGAGGGAGGAGGATTTACATTACAGACTCAAGCCATTGTTCTATCTCTGGAAAGTATTTCTTCTTTGCTCGATGCAACATCAAAGCAAAGGTTTTCCTAAAAAAGGCCTTGCAGGTACTAATCTCTGGAGCAATGTTTCTAAAAATTTGATTGTTCCTTGAGGACCAAATGAACCAGCTCATAATAATAATAACTTCCATAAAGAAAGGCACCCCAAGCTGTTGTCTGAAGCTCTCTAGGGTCCTGAATGGATCCATTGGATCCACCACATGCAGATGCAGAGAAGCCCAACAATCCCTTGCGAATGGACAGTCCAAGAAAAGATGCAACAAGCTTTCTTCTATCAACAAATGGCAAGTAACACAATCATAAGATTGGAGTTCCATATTTTTCCTTTTCAGTAATCCTCTTGTGTTCAACCGATCAATCAGTAATAACCACAAGAAAACCTTATGACCAGGCTGACATGACGATTTCCAAACCCAATCAAATGCAGGATGAACCTCTCTGGTTACAGTTAAAGTTTTGTAAGCTTTGGCAACCGAAAAAATTGGGCTATTCCAAATATAGGTCCATATATCCAACCCACCATTCTCAGGTAGCAGATCCAAAATCTCTTGAAGCTCAATGTATTGATGAAAAGCCTCCTCTGTCAGTGGAATATGAAACAAGTGATGCAAATGGGGCAGAGATCTGACTTTACTAACAGAGATAACTGCATTTTTCGTAAAAGAAAATAACTCAGGATATCAAGTCTTTGGAATTCTGTTACACCACATATCTTCCCAGAAGGAACAAGTTCTACCATCTTGGACAGTAACAGCTGCCATCCCTTTGAAAGACTCTAAGAGTTTTAAAAGATCTCTCCACCAAAAGGAGCCTTTCTTGATCTGACCAGGAAACTTATGATTGGGGTAGTATTTTTCCCAAACAAGCTTTACCCATGGAAGGTCCTCCCTGTTCATGAACGTGTGCCAATTTTTCAATAACAGAGCCTCATTTTGTCGTTTCAAATTTATCACACCCAAGCCCCCTTCTGATTTTGGTAATGTAACTAACTGCCAAGCTGCTTTTGGGGGTTTCCTGGCATTGATCTCCGATCCCCTCCATAAAGAGTGTTTTCTGAATTTATCAATCTGCTTAATTACCATTTTTGGCAGGCTGAAAGTGCACATGAAAAAGGTGGGAAGAGCTGACAAAACAGAATTTGTGATTTCAAGCCTACCAGCTAATGAGAGAAACTGAGATGTACAAACCAATCTCCTTTCACATCTAGATACCAAAGGCCAAAAGTCCCCCACACAAGGCTTAGACAAACCTAGAGGCAATCCAAGGTATGTGAATGGCAATGATCCTTGCATACAGCCGAAAGCATTAGAAAGCTCAGAGAGCAACTCATCTGGCACATTAATGGGCACCATCATGGACTTCGAGAAATTAACTTTAAGGCCTGTCAGAGCAGCAAAAGATTGCAGGATTTCTTTTAACACTAGTAACTGATCCATTTTAGCCTCCATGACTATTAGGGTGTCATCTTCATATTGTAGCACAGGGAAGTCACTTGAGTGACTGATAGGGATTGGGAGAGTCAACAATCCCTCATTCTTGGCTGCATTGATCATACTTTGTAAAAGATCAGCTGCTAGGACAAATAGCAAAGGGGACAGAGGATCTCCTTGCCTAACCCCTCGTCTGCAATGGAAAGTCTTTCCTGGGACCCCATTCAAGAGCACAGCTGAGGTTCCTGAATTAAAGATTGACTTCATCCACTTTAGCCAAACTGAGCTAAATCCTTTGTATCTCATTATCTCCAGCATGGATTGATGTTCTATTTTGTCAAAGGCTTTCTCAAAGTCCAATTTAAGTATAATCACCTCTTTTTTGGACTTGTGACACAGGTGTAAATACTTGAAAGACCATGCTAGACAATCTTGAATGGACCTGGCCTTGATGAAACCATACTGGTTATTATGAACCAAGGATTTGATCACCCCTTGCAACCTATTAGCCAAGAGTTTGGTGATAATTTTAACAGATATGTTGAGAAGTGAAATAGGCCTATAATCAGATACCACAATGGGACCATCCTTCTTTGGAATTAAAGTAATGTATGATCCATTAATGCTCCTAAGACAAACTTCTCCTTTTTGAAAGGCCTCACACAAAGAATAGAAATCAGCTGCAACTATGCCCCAGCACCTCTTAATAAAATCGGTATTAAATCCATCAGGCCCGGGTGACTTATCAGATGGCAAGTTTTTGACAACCTGATCAATTTCTTCTTTGGTGAAAGGAGCATCTAAGCAATGAAGATCAGTAGCTTGATGGAGAAGATCACCCAATTTCTAAAAATCAACAGGCTCCTATATGACTCCCATAACAGTGCAGCCTTACCGTGATGATCCAAAAAAAATTGCCCCTCCTCATTTACTAAGGAAGTGATTGTATTTCTCCTAAATTTGATGGTGGCATTGGCATGAAAAAATTTGGTACCAGCATCACCACATTGGACCCACCTGATTGTACCACGTTGTTTCCAATAAATTCTTTGCTTTTCAAGCAAAGAAAGCAACTCTTCCTCTAAAAGTTTCTTGAAATTCCATTCCATAATTGTAAGGTCCCTAAACTCCTCAACAATCTCCATAAAAGACAGAACCAACTTCACATTATCCATAGTTGCTTTTAAACCTGAAAGATGGGTCTGCCAAGCCCTGATCACCCTCCTTAGATTCTTAAATTTTGCTGTTATGATTTTTGCTGGGTCAGTCTGATTTGTGTAGAGACCATCCATGTTGCACTACCTGTTCAAAGTCCCCATGCTTCATTAAATAATTTTCAAACCTGAAGATATTGCCCTGAGGGATCATAGTACTAATTGTTACCACACAAGGTGAGTGATCTGAAATTTCCATGACCATTGAGTGAACCGAAGTGTTAGGATAATTCAGGGTCCAGGAGTTGGATGTAAAGAGCCAATCCAACCTCTCAAGCAATGGGGAGGCTTGCTTATTTGTCCAAGTGAACTGCTTTCCCTGCAATGGTAATTCCACTAGGCCCAACGCACTGATTGCTTCATTAAACTGAAATAACTTGTTTGGGTCATAGCCAGGCTTGTTCCTGTCTTCAGGCTTCCTAATTAAATTAAAGTCCCCCATAACGATCCAATCAGTTTCCTCTGGCATTTGGATGTTTTTAAACCAATCGAGGAAGACTACTCTTCTATCATCAGTACAAGGCGCATAAATATTTGTTAACACCCAAAAATCACCATTCAACTTGGAAGTGAGGCCAACAGAGATGGCAAATTCATTGCTGAACAACAACTCCCCTTCAAAAATTGCACTTTTCCATAGTGTGATAATGCCACCAGATGCCCCAAGTGAAGGCAAAAACTGGAAGCTATCAAAATTCGGAGGACAAAACTTTCTAATAAACTGTAAGTCAAAATTTTCTCTCTTTGTCTCCTGAATGCAAACAATATCACACTGTGCCTGAGCAATCTTATCTTTTACCGAAGTACACTTTGCATCTGCATTAATGCCCCTAACATTCCAGCAAAGAATTTTCCAGGATTTATGTGTTCTTATGTGATTCATTGATAATCAGCAAATTTAGGGGAAACCATAGTTGCTCACATATGTAGAGCAGCTCAACCAGACCAACCACATCAATCAATAGAGCAACAAAATTAGAAAAGCATCCACTGATGTTTTCAAAGCAATAGAGCAAAGTCATAAGCGCACCCATATTGTGCCACACATCAATATTCTGAAAGGAGCTAATCATTGAAAAAAGACAAAAGAGATTTGCTGGAGCAAAAGCACATAGAGAACAGCAAGTTCTCATCATGGGGCAGGCTTCTTCCTGGCCTCATCTTGCTTCTTGGGTGCAGGCTTCTTAGATGGCCTCTTCACCCTCTGCTCATCTGTCTTCTTCTGGATGGATTTTTTTCCAATTGCTTCATGCTTCCTCTTAGCTAGAAGGGCTTCCTTTGTTAACTTTGCTGGGCCTATTTTACAGAAAGTTGCCCCAAGATTCTTTATCACTGAAGGTGAGATATTTGGCGGGGCTGGGCATCCCAAGCAATGCTTACCAGTGCATGAACCAGCTCTGAACCCTTTGTTGTTACCCTTCACTCTAATACTCCTTCTTAGACCAGTATCTACAAGTGGAAGCTTAGAACTTGAGCTTCCCCCCACCAAGGTGACCTTTGGTGAAAGAGGTGGGGTTATGTCTTGAAATTACTGCCTTTCCTTTGGAAGACGCTTCACTACCATCAGGAGGGCAGACAACCGAGCAGCCATTATCATCCTCAATTGGACACCTGTCAGGTAGACTAAATGCAATTTTGGAAGAGTCACTGCCAAAATAGTCCCAGGCAGCAGATGAAAGAAAAGTCTTTGCCAAGGAGAAGTGAGTTGGTGAAATAAGCAGAAAGGTGATAAAGTCAGACCAATCAGTGGGGACTTGCACTACTCTACAATCATCTCGCTGAGAGGAAAAGAACTGCCCCCATAAACCATCCAGCAAAGTATTTCTGCGAGAATTACCAGAAATAGCACACCTATCATGGAAACTCATGAATCCAGGATCCACAGAATGATAATCCAGTAATCTGACACACCCAATCTGAAGAGGCAACTGTTCTGCAGGGCTCCCAGAATTATGACTACCATCATCAGAAGAAGGCTGATGATCCACCAGCATGTGTTCAGGAAACTCATCAACAATAAAATTCTGTGGTGAGGGAGGATTGTTCAACATGACAGCAGGCAGACCCAAAACAATAGGGGCCCTTCTTCAACATTATTCAGATCCTCCTCCTGCAGGATATTGTCAGCATTATCTTCCAAGCCTACCTAAAAATTTTCTTCATCTTCCTCGTTTACTTGGACAGGGTTAGCCAAGACATTCAGTTCTAGAAGCTCCTGTCCCTGAATGACCTCATTGATTATTCCTTCCTGCACATCAGGGTTAAAAACTTCACCTTGAACTTCCTGGGCTGCATCCACCTCCATAGGTAATTCATTCAGATCAAGATTATTGCCTTGGCCATTATCAATGCCTTGGTCATTCTGCATATGATTTCCTCCCTGATTGTTCTGCTGGTTGTTGGGCCATGGGTCCCACTGTGGACCCTGTTCATTGCCATCTCCTATGTTATTCTGTGGCCCAGGCCCATGCTGGCCAAAACCAAAGAAGTTGTAAGGCCCATTTGGATTAAAGTCACCATCCGGGGTTGGATCCTCATCAAGTGGTCTTCCCCCCAATAATTCCTGCTGAACTATCTCACATTGAACACTCCAAGACTCTCCCTGAAACCCCTCAGCATCAGTCAGTAAAATGAAATGTGGCACAGATTCTAGGTCAACAACTCTTGCTCTGACCATCAGCCTAGCCAATTTCTTTGTATCTTTCTCATACGAGATGACTCTACCAAATGAGCAAATAGCATTATCTATGAAATCCTCTTCCCAGTAGTCCTGAGGGAAACCCATCGGTGCAGAGCGCGTGGTTCTGGTGGTGACGGTGGCGTATGTACAACGCGTTCCTCTGCGGCCTCGGCGCGGCGGACAACGATGGGCGGAGTACCTCGTCCGCTACAAGATCGCCAAGGAGGACAACGAGGAGAGGGAGAGACGGTTCAGCCGCTCAAGGACCTACTGCTTCGAGTACACGACGAGGCCTACGTCCAAAAATTACGTACTCTCTAATCAATCTGCCTTGTACAATCATCAGATGATGAAGATGAGCGGGAGAGTCGAGATTGGGATTAATTAGAGCCATCCATTTCGAGAAATTGGACGGTGGAAACAAAGGAAGTACCCAAAGGTACCTAAATAGAGGTACCCGGAGGTACCCAGAGATACCAAATTCGTGGGACCAGGTACAAAAATGGTGGGACCCACTATTGATTTAATATTTTTTTTCAAAATTTAAAAAAGGGGGCATAAGGGCAATTTCTCGTGGCGGAAAATGTGTTTTTTTCACCGTCTTTGCTTCTCCTCCGCCGGCGCTTGGTCTATGATTCCTCCCATGATTTTCGCCTATGAATCTTTCCACAAATAGTTTCCAATTAAGCAAGATTACTGCAATGTCCTTTTTTATTTAATTTTTTTATTCAAAATACCAGGTACTTTCAGGTACCTCTAAGTACCTCTTCAATCATTGTAAAACAGCTCATTTAGAGAAATTTAATGATTATATGTGTCCTAATTGGTGCAAAGAAAGTTTTACTTCCTTTATCTAAAAAAAGTACTTCAGTTGGTAGAGAATGTGTTTCGTAAGACTGTACATATATGCAAGACTACAGGTTAACGTTGATCCACAAGTCAATTTCGAGGAAACATTTCGGCATTCGAGGCACAATTTGGAAATATTGAATACTCCATCGATGCGTTCTCGATCAGAGATATGATGCGTTTGCATGCAGGTTTCACAACCATTCCCCAATCATTGCGTACGTAAAACAAAAATTGAAGGAAAGTAAGAAGGCCGGAGACGCGGTTTAGCACAAGTAGATTAGAATAAGGTCGCTTATAGGTCGATATAGAGAGTTCTAGATTATTTCGTTAGCAGGGCCGTATCTTTCATGGTTGACCGTGCAACGATGACTACGTCAGTTATGGCCTACATTATCCTCCGATCTCAACAGCGTTATTGCAACAATTTTGTAGGTCAAGCTCAAGAACAACTGAATAGACAATTCGTCGCTCATCCCTGGCCAATCTTTGGCATCTTGACACGTCCAAAGTCCAAGCAGCACAACAAACTAATCGTCTCTCCCGTCACTTGTCTATCAGAAGGGCGGCTTGCATTAAACCCTGGTCTAATCACACTGATTGTTTCTTCTTCCTAGCTCTTAGCATGTGATGTGAACTTCAGCAGACAATCGGCTGCCACAGCTAGCAACCGCTCGCCAATCATGCGCCACGCTCCATTGCTCCTCCTCCTGACTCTCCATCTCCTCCGCCTGGCGGCGGCCGCGGCGGTCGACCAGTTCACCTTCGACGGCTTCGCCGGCGCCAACCTCTCGCTCGACGGCACCGCCGCGGTCACCGCCGACGGCCTCCTCATGCTGA
This sequence comes from Echinochloa crus-galli, assembly GCA_900205405.1. Classification (NCBI taxonomy): domain Eukaryota; kingdom Viridiplantae; phylum Streptophyta; class Magnoliopsida; order Poales; family Poaceae; genus Echinochloa; species Echinochloa crus-galli. Next base: position 1,536,455 of record OAMR01000248.1, on the reverse strand, counting down.
CGAACGGCACGACCCTGCTCAAGGGCCACGCCTTCTACCCTTCCCCTCTCCGCTTCCACCACCGCGACGCCGCCGCCGACGCCGCCGTGCGGTCCTTCTCTGCCGCCTACGTGTTCGGCATCGTCAGCGAGTACGCCGACCTGAGCAGCCCCGGGCTGGCCTTCGTCGTGGCCAAGACCACGGGCTTCTTCTCCACGGCGCTGCAGAGCCAGTACATGGGCCTCGCCATTTTTTCACCGTCTTTGCTTCTCCTCCGCCGGCGCTTGGTCTATGATTCCTCCCATGATTTTCGCCTATGAATCTTTCCACAAATAGTTTCCAATTAAGCAAGATTACTGCAATGTCCTTTTTTATTTAATTTTTTTATTCAAAATACCAGGTACTTTCAGGTACCTCTAAGTACCTCTTCAATCATTGTAAAACAGCTCATTTAGAGAAATTTAATGATTATATGTGTCCTAATTGGTGCAAAGAAAGTTTTACTTCCTTTATCTAAAAAAAGTACTTCAGTTGGTAGAGAATGTGTTTCGTAAGACTGTACATATATGCAAGACTACAGGTTAACGTTGATCCACAAGTCAATTTCGAGGAAACATTTCGGCATTCGAGGCACAATTTGGAAATATTGAATACTCCATCGATGCGTTCTCGATCAGAGATATGATGCGTTTGCATGCAGGTTTCACAACCATTCCCCAATCATTGCGTACGTAAAACAAAAATTGAAGGAAAGTAAGAAGGCCGGAGACGCGGTTTAGCACAAGTAGATTAGAATAAGGTCGCTTATAGGTCGATATAGAGAGTTCTAGATTATTTCGTTAGCAGGGCCGTATCTTTCATGGTTGACCGTGCAACGATGACTACGTCAGTTATGGCCTACATTATCCTCCGATCTCAACAGCGTTATTGCAACAATTTTGTAGGTCAAGCTCAAGAACAACTGAATAGACAATTCGTCGCTCATCCCTGGCCAATCTTTGGCATCTTGACACGTCCAAAGTCCAAGCAGCACAACAAACTAATCGTCTCTCCCGTCACTTGTCTATCAGAAGGGCGGCTTGCATTAAACCCTGGTCTAATCACACTGATTGTTTCTTCTTCCTAGCTCTTAGCATGTGATGTGAACTTCAGCAGACAATCGGCTGCCACAGCTAGCAACCGCTCGCCAATCATGCGCCACGCTCCATTGCTCCTCCTCCTGACTCTCCATCTCCTCCGCCTGGCGGCCGCGGCGGTCGACCAGTTCACCTTCGACGGCTTCGCCGGCGCCAACCTCACGCTCGACGGCACCGCCGCGGTCACCGCCGACGGCCTCCTCATGCTGACGAACGGCACCACGCTGCTCAAGGGCCACGCCTTCTACCCTTCCCCTCTCCGCTTCCACCACCGCGACGCCGCCGCCGACGCCGCCGTGCGGTCCTTCTCTGCCGCCTACGTGTTCGGCATCGTCAGCGAGTACGCCGACCTGAGCAGCCCCGGGCTGGCCTTCGTCGTGGCCAAGACCACGGGCTTCTTCTCCACGGCGCTGCAGAGCCAGTACATGGGCCTCGCCAACGCCGCCAACAACGGCAACGCCACCAACCACTTCCTGGCCGTCGAGCTCGACACCATCGTCAACGCCGAGTTCGGGGACATGAGCGACAACCACGCCGGCGTCAACGTGGACGGCCTCGTGTCGCGGGTCGCCGGCGACGCGGGCTACTACGACGACGTCGCCACCGGCGCGTTCCGGAACATGTCCCTGCTCAACCGCACGGCGGCGAAGGTCTGGGTGGACTTCGACGCGCGCACCTCGCTGGTCAGCGTCACCATGGCACCCCTCGAGGTGCCCAAGCCCAGGAAGCCGCTGCTCTCCACCACTGTGAACCTCTCGGCGATCATCGACGGCGAGGAAGCCTTCGTCGGCTTCTCCTCGTCCACCGGCGTCGTCTCCAGCCGCCACTACGTGCTCGCCTGGAGCTTCAGGCTTGACGGCCCAGCCCCGCCGCTGAACATCTCGAAGCTGCCGGCCTTGCCGGTGACGAACCCCAAGCCTGATCTGTCCAAAACACTCAAGACCGTGTTGCCGATAGCGTCAGCGGCATTGGTGTTGGCACTGGCCATCGTCGCCATTGTGATCCGTCGCCGGTGGCACAAGTACGCCGAGCTTAAAGAAGACTGGGAGGCCACGTTCGGGCCCCACCGATTCTCGTACAAGGATTTGTTCCACGCCGCCAATGGCTTCTCCGACGAGCGGCTGCTTGGCATCGGCGGATTCGGGAGGGTGTACAGGGGAGTGCTCCCCGTGTCAAGAGTGGAGGTAGCGGTGAAGAAGGTGTCCCACGAGTCGAGGCAGGGGATGAAGGAGTTCGTCGCCGAGGTGGTCACCATTGGCCAGCTCCGGCACCGGAACCTTGTCCAGCTGCTCGGCTACTGCCGGCGACAGGGCGAGCTCCTCCTGGTCTACGACTACATGCCAAACGGCAGCCTCGATAAGTTCCTGCACCACCAGGACAGTGCCATCATCCTGAGCTGGGGCCAGAGGTTCAGGATCATCAAAGGCGTCGCGTGCAGCTTGCTGTACCTCCACGAAGACTGGGAGCAGGTTGTCCTGCACCGGGACGTCAAGGCCAGCAACGTGCTCCTCGACGCCGACATGAACGCAAGGCTAGGCGACTTCGGCCTCGCGAGGCTGTATGACCATGGCACCGACCCGCACACCACACACGTGGTCGGGACGATGGGGTACCTGGCGCCGGAGCTCGGGCACACCGGCAGGGCCTCCAAGGCGTCCGACGTGTTCGCCTTTGGCGTGTTCATGCTGGTGGTCGCCTGCGGCCGGCGGCCTGTGGTGCAGGACGAGCACGGCGAGCACCACCTGCTGGTGGACTGGGTGGCCGAGCAGTGGCGCCGGGGGACGGTCACCGGCGCCGTCGACCCGCGCCTCCGGGGTGACTTCGCCGTGGAAGAAGCCGGGCTGGTGCTCAAGCTGAGCCTGCTGTGCTCGCACCCGCTGCCCGGCGCGCGCCCCGGCGTTCGGCAGGTCGTGCAGTTCCTGGATGGCAGCGCGGCGCTGCCGGAGCTGTCGGAAGCTCACCTGGGACTCAACTTGCTGGCTCTGATGCGAAGCCAGGTGCTGAACGCGCACGCTTCGTCATCGACGACGGTAGCTGGCAACATCTCTGACATCCCTGCAGCAAGATGAATGAACTGCGTAGGAATCAATCTTCATTTTGGCATGGTGAATTGAAGACTTTTAGTAATTCTTTCTTTTTTTTAACCCTCAAGGGAAAATGCTCTCTCTATGTTCTAGGTCGAGTGAGAGGTTGATCTTCCGAATCTTCTTGTTCTAGGCCTCTGGGAGAACTAAATATTGACGTCTCTGGAAACACGCAAGGAGGCTTGAAATTGACTGCAACACCCGGAGAGAACGTGCTTACGGCTCTAGCGACGGCAACACGTACGAACTCTGAACCTGTTACGAAACTGTAGGCCTTTTGTTAGGTGACAAATAGGACCTTTGAAATTTGGGGCCTGTTTGATTGGGACGGTATAGGACACACTGGCACTGGCTACCAGCTACCACTATTTTGGAGTTTCCATAAATTAGGTCTGACATGATCTGCGTTGCTGGCTTCGTACACATCGACACAAGCCCTGTTTAGATACCAAATTCACACCCCCAAATTTACTATGCAAAAAAAAAATTCCCATCACATCAAAATGTCATAACATGCATAGAGTACTAAATATAGATGAAATCAAAAACTAATTGCACAATTTTGTTGTACTCTGCGAGACGAACATTTTGAGCCTAATTAATAAATTTTTAGACAATTTTTTACACATACAAACGAAACGCTACAGTGTGCACGCACCCCAAAAGTCCCAAATTTGGCTCCCAAATTTGGGAACTAAACAAGGCCAAATGCATTGCTGATCAACTTTGAGTATTGCTTCCGGCCCTAGCCATGCCGGCGTGCAGCGTTCATATGAGCACGCCGTTATCGTTGAAGTACCCTCGCGCAAGCGGACAGGAACGCAAGCAAATGAAGACAAGCAGGGCAGGTACAGGATCGATGTTATCTGCAGCGATGTAGACAGCACGTCATTCTTCAACGCATGCTGATCAGCTATGGTGCAGGATTAACGCTGGCAGCCAGTTGGGAAGAAAAGAAGGCCAGAAGCTCCTGTCTTTGGATTGCTGAGGTACCATGAGTTATAAATTGTAGCCTAGATTTTAATATTCAAGTACTAAACAACGGTACCTGATGTATACTTTTTTATAATTCTCATACTATAATCGATGATAGCTCTGGTACCTATTGAGCAAGGATGCAAGGGGGTGTTTAGTTTCTGGAAAAAAGGTAAAAAGTGAAGTGAAAAAGTCACATCGGACACTGTAGCACTTTTCGTTTGTTTGTGGTAAATATTATCCTACTATGACCTAACTAGGTTTAAAAGATTCGTCTCGTCGTGTACATTAAAACCATGTAACTAGTTTTTTTATTTATCCACGTTTAGTACTCCATGCATGAGGAGAGAGATTTGATGTGATAGATGAATAGTGAAGTTTGGAGAGAGAATTTTTAGAAGTTTGATGATGTGACCGGGAACTAAACAGAAACAGAGCCCAAGTTTATTTCTCTGGCTCTCTGGCGCGAGCCAAAACTCGTCCAACTGAACCAATCTGAACCTGATAGCACGAAAATTCATAATAAAATGGATTAGATGTATCCTCCTGTACCCACCCACTTGCATCCACACTCTTCAGAAAAAGGCTCCTTTCACATCGAGACACTAAAAAGGATACATTGGATCGAATTCAGACCATCTAGATGCGGACTTGTTCGATCACTCCATTCGCCGCAGAAGATTCAGAATGCACGAAGTCTTCACGTGGGCCGTATCTATGGTGATCTGAAGTGGAGTGAGGAGGAGGAGGAGGAGGAGGAGGAGGATTGAAGAAGAAAGAAAGAACAGCCCAACCAGTGCAGAAGAAAGAAAGAACAGAATGGGCTCCAATCGCACGGGCCGCTATCCTCACAAGCGCCTCCCAAAGCCCAATACTATTATTTCCCCAGCCCAACCATCGAAACCCCGACACACTGATTTTTCATGTACGCGAGATTCTGGATTTTTCATGGTTAAGTTTATGGGACGACCGGTCGCGCCAGCGACTCATCGCGCGACCACGCGATGATGGGCCAGCCCACGGACTCCCTTGAACCGAGGGTTGTACATAGAGACGGTGCTCCCATTCGTCGTCCTATCCCGGGTCCCAAAACAACATCCGTTGGGGAACAACAGGTTGCGCGACAGATCGGGGGATGAGCGGCGAGCGGCGGATTGTGGGCGAGCAGCCAGTGGCGAGCGGGGGCGAGAGGCAAGGACGGCCGCGAGGATCGGTGAATCGACGTTAAATGTGAGTACCCAACACTCCCTTTTCATTCTCCCTTTGATTTCTGGTCAAAGCGGAGGGTATCTGTTGGTCTGAGGGTTGGGTGGCTTGCTCTTGAGCGCGAGGTCCGGTGACTGGGTACCGACGAGGATGAGAGCAAGGACCTCATCAGATGATGAAGATGAGCGGGAGAGTCGCGA
>OAMR01000248.1:1500158-1517697 GCA_900205405.1 Echinochloa crus-galli | reverse complement strand
TACCTTTGCACTAGGGGAGTGAAATCCACTAGGTGGTGGAAAATAGGAAGGGCCTTCCCCAGAGTACAATCTAGTTTTCGAACTTTGGACTTCATGCGTTCTCCTGGAAGCTTCTCTGATAATAACCTTCACAAAATAATGGAACAGACAGTAACGAGTATCAGCTAAGAACATGTGCATGTGCTAATTTATGACTGCAGGAAATTCCAGACTGAATTATTATTTTCAAAAAAATAATACTATGGACATAAGATGGTATAACAGAGCAACTGGTACAAAATATATCATGTAAGGTTTTCTATTAGCAATGGCACACAGTAAATACCTTTCTTAGAAGATCTGCGTTATGCACACCATGAAACTGCAGTTCATCCACTGGAGCAGGCTTCCCATGGGCTATGCTTTCTATTCTAAATGTGTATAAGCTATAAGCAGATTGTAGACAGCCTGCATAATTGATTTTCTTTTTCAGAAACATACATACAAGGTCGTTTCACAACTTTCTATTTTAAGTTCAAGTATGCGAAATGGACTGTAAGAAAAAAAAGATATTCTCTTAAATATTACATAAATAAGTTTTAACAAATGAAATTCATTAGCACGTGATTCTTCAGTGAAGTTTAACAAATTAAATTCATTAACACGTGCTTCAGTGAAGTTTAACAAAAAATAAACAGCACATGACCAAAGTAGATACCACAAATTATATATTTACACAAATGAATCCAATAAGATAGCATAGAAGCAAATTAGAAAAAGTAGATGTTTCCAAAGCTTCATACCCATGAAGACTTGCAATATATAGTATTGAAAAGCACAATACAATATTCTCAGCATAGCAAAATGCAGAAGCTGTATTGCTACTATTGATTTGCCTAAACAAGAATTAAATATTAGCACTCGAAATCGAAATATGTTCTTATGCTCTCATTTACCTTGCTCAATTATAACATCAACTATCAAATGGAGAGGCACTTTAATCTCTTTCTTGACTCTCCCCATGAACGGCAAGTAGGAAGGTCTATTCGCCTGCAAACATTTCACACCCATTGAGCACCAATTTCTGACAACTCCAGCACAGCCAACCAATCAGTACAGCAGGACTAGCGTCTAGGGTTACCTTGTACACTACGTTGTTCTCGGTGACATAGAGTTGCCGGGACAGGATGTCCCTCTTGAGCATGTATCTCTTATACGGCAAGTAGAGGAGCAGGAGCAGACCGATCCCCCACGCCAGGGCAAGCAGCAGGGATATCAGAGCCCAGATAATGGTGTCGTACGTAGCCGGGCATCAGCTCCTGGAACGAGGCCCGGTACAGCACCCTCGCGACGGACTCGGCCTCCTCCGCTCCTCGTCGCCGGCCTCGCACGCGGCATCCTCGATCAAGCGCGCACCGGAGGGGCTCCTCTCGCTCAGTGTCACGGCGGGGCCACTCAACATGCCTTCCTAGTACAGTACTATTTACCAGTAGCCTACACGAAAAGTAGCAAATACTAGAACAGATTAACGAACGAGCTGCCCTCGGTTTGTAGCCCTCTCGGCAGTGCACAGTCTGCAGGTCTCGAGAGTGAGCGGCCCCACGTTGTTTTGTTGGGCCTAACGAAAGGTGAGCCCATCCGTGTCTCATTCTTCATGGGCTTTCTATGAAATCCAGTGAGAACGCCGGCCGGCCCGCTACGGCGCGGCGTGCCATAGTGCAGAAAAGGCTTACCGCGTGCCTGCCTGTGCAATCCCAGTCCCCGCGGACTCGCGGAGGGGTGTGTCTTCTCTCTGCAGTACTGCAGAGAGAAAGACTCCCCCACTGATGTGTGGGCCCCACCGGCGCCATGGCCCACACGTCAGTGACCCTGAGTCCCTCTGCAGTACTGCAGAGGATTTGCTTCCCTCGCGGAGAGCCAGCTGCCAACCAGGCAAACAGATCTCCTCAAAAAAAAAAAAGCTGCCAACCAGGCACATGGAAAAATCACAAGAAAATTCCTTATTTAACACTGCTTGAAAATCTTATTCCCTATATAGCACTAGAAATTTTAGCCTCCCTTGTTTGACATCAAAAATTTTCGTCCATTCCTTTCTTAACACTTCCGTTATGTTGGCTGTTAAGTGTGACGTAAAAAGATATATATGCCCCTAAATACATTTAACAGCTAAATATAGATCATTTAACGAGCAAAGATTGGAATGAATAAATAGTCTGACTTATTTTTGTCACACCCTAAAATTTTCCGATCTTAGGATGTGAATAATAAGCTCAACTAACACTACGGGAAACCGGGTATATGACCAGTGTCTAGTCGTTTGCCGAGTGCGTTCTATCGGGCACTCGGCAAAGAAAGAATTTGCCGAGTGTCCTCGACAAGGCACTCGGCATAGAGGGGACACTCGGCAAAGAGGTGTTTTGCCGAGTGTAAGGCCAGCGACACTCGGCAAACCATATTAAAGCGCACGTGCTCGTCATGCGACACGCCCGCCAACAGCCGTCCGCGGCCGTCCGCAGCCGTTTGGGAGGCCCCTGGTTTGCCGAGTGTCAGGTCACTTTTGCCGAGTGTTAGGTCAGGGACACTCGGCAAAGTTGCGGCACGTGTCCAGCACATGCCGCGCGCGCACATGGCCGTTGACGGCCGTTTGAATTGTCACAGCTTTGCCGAGTGTCCTCCAGGCGACACTCGGCAAAGAGGTGGCACGTGCCCTGCACATGTCCAGCCAGGCCCGGGGTTGGACTTTTGCCGAGTGCCAAAGCCATTTTAAAGTGTTGCATGTCTGAATACAAAGTGCCTACTGCCATAGGAGGATCATTCTTGTCATAGTATGCATCAGGTGGATCATTCTTGTGCAGGCTCTCTATCTTTAACAATTTCATCCTCCTCTACTCCATCATCAGACATAGATTCATCTTCTTCTACTTTATCTCCATCTAGTTCATCTTCCTCTACTTCATCATCTAACAATGTGTCTAGTTCAGATTGACTAGGAGGAATGGATGTGTTGGATGTTGGGGACCAATGTCAATTTACAAGCATTCATCATCAACACCGACATGCTCATTAGATGGGTTTAGGTTAGCCAGCGATTCAGTTTCTGCAGATTGAGTATGAGATACAAGGTTACATTCCCCTACAGCGTCCATCCTACAGATGAACAAGTGCATGCTCAGCACATATGCAAAAGCAAAGAACAGAGAAGAGAGAAGTTACCTTTAGAAAGAGCACTGCAAGAGGATTGAAGGGGCGGGCTTGGAAGTCGGGTGGGGACGGCGCAGGCGGGACGGAACGGGCGCCAGGGACCTTCACGGCTGGCTGGCGGCGTGGGCTCATCGGGCAGGGACAACGGCGCCTTGCAGGACGACGGAGGAGGGGCGGACGGCGCAGGCGGGACGGAACGGGCGCCAGGGACCTTCACGGCTGGCTGGCGGCGTGGGCTCATCGGGCAGGGACAACGGCGCCTTGCAGGACGACGGAGGAGGGGCGGACGGCGCAGGCGGGACGGAACGGGCGCCAGGGACCTTCACGGCTGGCTGGCGGCGTGGGCTCATCGGGCAGGGACAACGGCGCCTTGCAGGACGACGGAGGAGGGGCGGACGGCGCAGGTGGGGCGTGGATTTGCGGCGGGCCACGGCCTGGCCGGCGACCGGGCTAGGCCTGGCCGGCGACGGGGTTAGGGTTTGGCCCTCTCCTCCTTCCAATCGGGGACACGTCGGGCATGGGACGAGACGGGAGAGACCGAGAGGAACAACAAAGAAAGAGAGATGTAGTCAGGGGCAAAATGGTCATTTCACATTGTGAGGCCCACGTGTCAGGGCCGGGATCTGTTAAGTTCTAACGGAAGGTGATTCCAATGGCACACGGGTAACCAAAATAAAAGTGGATGACACACAGATGTGTAGTGAAAATTTAGTGGCATGTAAATATGAGTCACTTATTTTAATGGCATACAGATAAAAGTCTCTAATAACCAGGCCGCACCTGTGGTGCTCCTCGGGAGCCGCGCGTCGCTGGCCCCTCCACGGAAGTCCCACCAGGAGCCAGGATACCCCCTGAACTCGGTGAGATATTGGCTACAAGCAACTGCTAGTGGAAGTGCATCATTGATTGACGCATTTGTGCTTGCGGCGCTCGCCTCGCTTCATTGCTGCTCTCACGCATTTGTAGATATTTAGAAGACCATCAAGCACTTGTTTAGTTCCAAAGGTGTCCAAATTTTGGACTTTGCAATCATTGCACCACTGTAGCATTTCGTTTGTATTTGTGAATAATTGTCCAAATATTGATTAATTAAGATCAAAATGTTCGTCTCGCAAAGTACAATAAAACTGTGCAATTTTTTTTGCGAAAGAATAAAACTGTGCAATTAGTTTTATATTTCATCTACATTTAGTACTCCATGCATGAGCCGATATTTTGATGTGATAGAAAATCTTCTTTTTACATAGTGGAATTTGAAAACTAAACAAGGCCAAGTTCAAGCAAGCCTGGGTGTGCTCTGCAAGTCTGCAGTAGTATTTTTTGATTCGGACTCGGGAACGAGTGGGAAGAAATTGCGTGGGGGAGACGATGACATCAGCAAAAAAATTGGGATAGACGGCAGAACGAAGTAAGGAGAGCAGTTCGGATGTTTGAAGTAATACGTATAAGGAAAGAATACGTATTGCGGCTTGCGGGGGATATCAGGATCCTCTTCACTAATAACGGAATAAATACGCACATAGAAAAAGAGGAGATATCGAAGATAAGATCAGAAACTACGTAGGCGTCATCGCGCCAGGGAGATGCTGAAATTGAAACAGCTGATATCAGTGCAGCGGCAGCGTCGGCGGCAACGGAATCGGCGTGATCGCCAAATCCAAGCCCGTGGTAAGCCGCCTCTATCCCGTTTAAGAACAAACTTTAATTTAGTCTTCTTATTAATATACAAAGATCTGCTGCGCCCATGGGTATGCGTATTCAAGAAAATAAAAAGTTTCTGACTTTGAGCGGCGCTAGGGCAGGGCAAATACAATTCGGGAAGAAATTCACTATACGGTTAGGAAAGAAGGGGATTCCATAGGTTGAGGTGAAATTGACGAGACTTAGATTGGGGTCTCTTACAGAGGGCAATGGATCCTTTTTCTAATTATAATAAACTGAAACAAGCTGGGGTTTCTAAATCTGCATGGGTTCTACACTGCGTCTGAATTTTGATTAGAGAACAACGATTTCTGCATATCATTGTCATGTTGTGCTTAGCTGTTAATGCCTGTGTTATTACTCATAAATCGTAATCATGCATGATATTTGCAGATGGATCAACTTCACGGATGAAACGGAAGGGCTCACCTTGTCAAAATGATGGTGACTCTCTGGATGATCGAATAAAGGGATACTCAGGACCAAATCTTCCAGAGGTACGGCTTTGATAGTTTGATGATGGAGGACTTCTATTGCTTTGTATGACTGCTTTCGATACAATTAGTTGACCTCCTGTAACTAAACTAAATTTTATGAGCTGATCTTATGCTGGTATCTCCTACCATCCTGCTGGATTAGTAACTGCTTTATTCCATCTGTTGTGATGCAGGAATGCTCACTTGTTCAGCCATATGAAATTTAGATTTGTAGACCCCCCTTGTGTCTTGCTAAGGAGTTAACTTCCTATAACTATCTCCTGCTCTTGCTTGTTTGGTGAACCTCCAATAATAGCTAAACAAAAGTTTATGAGGTCTCTTCCAATCCTGACTGTTTTATTCCATCTATTGCAAACTCTCCTGCAGGAAGATCCCCCTGTATCTTGTAAAGGAGTTGAGTTCTTATAATTATTACCTGCTTTTCCTTACTACCTCCGGTTCTTAATAGCTGGCATTGCAGATAAAAGTTTTGCCCTGCAGCCCATCAGTTGCTTGTCGGAAACGACAAATAAAATGAATTGGAGGTAGTATTTTGCTAGGGGGGTGGTCTAATTTCATTGTCTAAGTGTTTGTGCTTACGAAAACCCTCAAGATATGGTTTGTTTTTTTTCTTTTCTCCTCTGGGCTTTTTCTCCATTAATGATAAACGTGCTTGGCAGAATCTATCTACAAAAAAAAACTACTACTACAAAGGTACTCGCATGCACTTTATTTACAAAATCCTAGTACTATGTGGCCTCTGTTGCTAATGCACAGTCTGATTGCCCTTTGTCTATGTCTTGCCTACTAATTATGCAACTGTTCATGTTTCATCCTAATGTCTGAAGATTAAGCTTACTCTTAAGAATACCCTCAGCATTTGATCTCCTCCTTATGCACTGTCCACCTGTCAAAACATGAAGATATTCTATTGTAGTTTGTAAAGGTTACCAGCATTTGCATGCAGGTAAGCAACAGTTGTAGTCCCATCTCAATCATTCTACTTAAGGCCAAATTGAAAGCAGTGGTAATGTGCTTATTCTAAAAATTGATAATATTTCTAATCATCTTTAGGCGTCCTATTCATAACTAACTAGTTGTTACTGTCAAGAGATTGTCTTATTGGCAACTGGCAAGTAGTTACCATAAGTTGGCATACTGTCTTTAGCTTAGAACACATTATTTAATAGAAGAAAATTCGGTTACAGTGATTTCGTGAAATTGGCCTTTAATAAAACGGCTGCTTTCTGCGTTGCGCACTTGTGAAGTGATTGTCCTTGTTGGGCTCCATTGGGTAATCTGGCCTGTTTGATCTATTGTTTCCTCATCTTTATATGTAAGTTACTTTGTGTTATGGATCTAGCACTAATATAGTCTCCAAAGCAAGTTTCTAGTTCATGTGCTTTCTTACTGCTAAATGCTAATATATTCAGATGCACCATCTGTTACCTAACCAGACGTTACATTTTTATGCCTGTTCCTTTGCTGCATTAATTTATTTCTAGCATACTATTGTTCAATAAAAAATAATTCCATGCATCTTTTTTTGAAGTAAATTCCATGCATTTTGGTTGGTACAAATGTACAGAAACCTATCGCTGACTACTACATGTCTAAAACATCCGAGAATAAAATTCATAGTTATCTGCACTGGACCCTACACGGGTGTCCTTTTGGTAAAGGGAGAATCTGTATGCTTAACTAGGTGATATCCCACACGATGCCGCGGGAATTTCTTAAATAATATCTTTTTAAAAAAAATTAAAAACCATAGATGGAAAGATCATAGATGCTATTTCGAAAAGACCATAAATGCTATTGGTCACAGAAAATCAGTGGATGACATCTATCATGTAAATTTCATAGAATTGTACTCGCAAAGATCATGGATGCTATTGGTCACAGAAGATCGGTGGATGACATAAATAGATGGTCCTAGTGGATGGTGACGCGGCATTTGATATAATGGGTTCCTGGATGATGTGGCTAGCTTGGACGTTGAGAGAAATAGTTAGTGTGGTGCATCTATATAGGTTGTATAGATAGATAGATGCGTACACTATTACATTCCAAAACATTGTCCATCTCTCTAATTCAGTGCACTTTTACTTCTCAGTGCACTTTTACCAATGAAGTAACCATTTGCGTTCAGGGTAGAATTTTAATTGTGTAGTACAATTGTTATTTTGGTTAAAGACTTGCAATTATATCGTTTTTGTTCTCCAAATGAAGTAATCATTTGCCTTTACAATTCCATTGTTGATTTTTCTCCCATGTGCACGTACTTGTAGGACATCTGGTGTCATATACATTCGCTAATGCCAATGCGAGATGCCGCCCAAGCTGCCTGTGTCTCTCGAGCATTTTTAGGTTCCTGGAGATGTCATCCCAACCTCGCTTTTAGTGAGGAAACATTGAGCTTAAATGCAAATGCATGTGGAAATGATGAAAAATCAAGATATTTTACCAGCACAGTTCGTCATATTCTGAAAAACCACTCTGGCATTGGCGTGAAGGCATTCAAGCTTGATGTTACTTCTGTTTACAATAAGCAAGGCTTTTCTCATGATGATCTCGACAATTGGCTTCAGATTGCGGTTAAACCAGGGATTGAAGAACTCGACCTTTCTCTGTCTCGAAGAAATGCAATGTACGACTTCCCATGCTCACTTTTATCTGATGCAATTGGAGACTCACTTCAATATCTTCACCTTGGCAGCTGTAACTTTCATCCCACAGTCAGACTTGGTTGCCTTCGAAGCTTGACAAGACTCGAGCTGTGCACAGTGTGTATCGCTGGGGACGAGTTAGAATGTCTACTTTCCAGTTCCTTTGCTTTGGAGCAGTTGGAACTCAAGCTTTGCAGTGGAATCATTTGCCTGAAAATACCTTGCCTGCAGCAGCTCACCCACTTGGAGGTGTTGACTTGCATCGGGTTACATTTGGTAGAGAGCAAAGCTCCGAATCTATCAAGTATTCGCTTTGCAGGTGACCTCAATGTACAACTCTCGCTTTTGGAAACATCGCGAATTAAGAAATATGAAAGATTCTGTTCTGGTACTGTCTTTTATGCTCGTACTGAGCTCCCATCTAGCATGCCAAATCTTGATACTCTTGCCGTATACTCTGAAGTTGAGGTATAACACAAACATGACTTTAGTTATTTTATAGCATGAATACACTAGAATTATTATAATTAAATATGATATTTTATTTTGCAGACAGTCAATACACCAATGTTGCCTAGCAAGTTCCTTCACCTCAAGCATTTGACTATTGTTCTTGGTGGACAGACATATGATATTTTTTCTCTGATTTCTTTTTTATATGCTTCTCCTTCCCTAGAGACTTTCATCTTGAATGTAAGTCATTGTTCATCCTGCAAATATATTAATTAAGCATGGTAGAATTGTTAGTTTAATTCTGGTTTCTCATCTTCAGGTGCGCCCCGAATTCATGGAGGGTATCTCACTTCTTGAAAATCCCTTGAATCTAAGGAAGATATCGGAGCACCGTCACAACAAGCTCAAGAATGTGCAAATCATCAATTTCTCTTCTGTAAAGAGCTTGGTTGAGTTGACATGCCATATTCTTGATTCTACAACATCACTCGAGTGTCTTGCATTGGACACCACTCATGGTGCGCCTAGATGCTCCATCAACAAATATGGCAAATGCTTGCCAATACGAAAGGATGCACTTGTCGAAGCCCATAGAGCACTCTTGGCTATCCAAACATACATAAAGGCAAAAGTTCCCTCCATGGTAGAGTTAAATGTTTTGGAGCCGTGCAGCCGGTGTCACGCGGTTGAGATTTAATTAGGCTAGTCTCAGTGCATAGTTTCACTACACGGTTACCTGGATCAAAAAACTAAGTAACTAAGCGAAAGGAGGTGATGAAACTCTTCTCACATACTATGAAACTCTTTCTTCTCTCTTATGCCACATCAGTTCATTTGATGCCATGAAACTCCCCATGAAACAGCCACTGAGATTGGCCTTAGATACCATCATAAATATTCAATGTTGTAGTAATTCTTAAGTTGTTAGAACTAAGTTTTGTGGTGTCTCATTAGTAAGGAAATATTCTTATTTTATCGGTACTGCATAATGATACTTCCTACTTGCAAATTTATCGTGTTTTTTATCCTATGAATACAAAACTTGTCTGTTAGCATCTTGTTTCACGCAACTCATCTAACTAATGAAAGCATGTGAGTGCATAATACGCGGTTTATGTGAGTATGTAAATGTGTAATACCTTAGTGTTTCAGTTTTGGTCTGCTTTCGGTCCATGTTCAGCACACAATCAGAGAATTGTGCCGATCATGATCAAATACTTGGCATTAAGAGAAGACGGTGTTGTTAGGTGAATGACATGCTCTGCAATTTGGCATGTACTGCAATTCTGAACACAAACAGAACAAATGGATGCATTCACAACTAAATCCAGTGTGTGGGCAATTCTAAACAGTGCCTGAACTTTTTGGTTTATTTGAACTGAAGGGCGCACACACAAATAACATTAAGGTGCAGAACCACATCGAACCCAATGGGTATCTCACCAAGGCCACCCCAAGTTCAGCACACAGCACAAAACTACAGTTATTTCTCCAATTATTCACATCTAGAACTAGGAAATCCTCATTCGCATGCTGGACTTTCATTTCACAATACTCCACAATTGGGGCTTGATTCAACGAGTTGTTCAAAATGCGGACTGGCTAACCCCACTATGCGGACCGGCTAACCCCACTTTTGCAGATAGCTAAAGCACATCGGGAAGGCCGATGGACAGGCCCAAGATGCACATGTGCCTTGAGCTGCTAGATATTAATCGTATGAGTGTTCAACGGTGCAAATACATCAAACTGAAGAAACTTGGCTTCTGTAAATCGAAATTTGCTTTTCACCATGGATACAATTAAACCTCTCCTATGGAATGTCATACTCTGCAATGTCATACTCTGCAAAGGGTCATGTACTGCAATTTTGATCTAACAAACGAATAAGCACCGTTGCGTTCTAAAATTCAGTCTGTAGGCAATTCTAAACACATGTTGGTTCTCCTTGATTCATTTTAGCATTGCGGGCAGAAGCAACAGATGGCACAAAGGCGGATTCATTCCAAACTTGACGGGTTCCTCCAACACCTACAAGTTCAGCACACGCATAAACTGCACATTATACGTCTCAATTAATAGCGTGCAGAAACTTCACTCGGTTATACTATATCTAATCATATTGTTTCCAATGTGAGAAATCATGTATTCCTAGGTTATGATCGCTTGCAGCATGTATACAAACAGCAACCACCAGTTTTGAATAAAAGGTGCATACTGAAGCTGCAATGAGTTGCTCGGTAATAGTATCTTTCATGAGGGAACCGATTCCTAAAAGAACACCAATCATTTGACAAGCTGCTTATGCGACATTCGATTGCTTCCCTACGTACGAACACTGTTCGTTCTAGCTCAACATGGATGCCAGCTTGTAAATTTAGGGTTGGGACAAGAACCCAGAGCTCTAATTGTTAGGCCATTCCCCATGCATGCAGAATTTCAAAACGTCTCCTGATCCCATCTCAAAATAAAAGCTGGCTTTGGAAGTTTTGAGTATGCATTTACAATTTTAAATTTAAACTTGTGAAAATTGATTTGAAATAGAACAATGCAGTACTTTTATAAATTAAAATTTAAACTTATGGAAATTGATTCGAAATAGAAAATGCAGTATTTTTACAAATTTAAATTTAAACCTATGAAAAATGATTCGAAATAGAAAAGTGCAGGAACCACGTCCGCGTGTAGACAATCAGAATTCAGAACCGGCCAATTATTAAGCAGCTAATTCCATAAATCTATAAACACCATAGATCGCACATTAACCAATCATCCGCTAAACATTACTACTTGAGAATTTGAAACAGATCCAATATTCGAGTTTGGATGGTAGATGGTACCATAAGCTAACCGTTGTAAATCGACTACCATAGCAACCACCTGAGATCACGGCTGCGAGCGATTTACCTGCCGAACGACAGCACTGTGCCTAACTATATGTATGTCAACACCTTTACAGCAAATCTACCTCAACTTGAATCATCTTATCGTCATTTTTAATGCTGCAAAGATAAGTACCGTTACCAAAAGAAAGAGGGAGCATTTCAAGAAGACAGTTAAAAAGGTAGTGTATTAAGGGTGTGTTTATTTCAAAAAAGAGATAGGGAAAGTTTGGTGAAAATGTCACATCTGACACTATAGCGCACTATAGCACTAACTTGTCTGTTAGCATCACTGTAGCATTTTTTGTTTGTTTGTGGTAAATATTGTCCTACCATGATCTAACTAGGCTTAAAAGATTCGTCTCGTCGTGTACATCAAAACCATGTAATAGGTTCCATGCACGAGGAGAGAGATTTGATGTGATAGGTGAATAGTGAAGTTTGGAGAGAGAATTTTGAGAAGTTTGGTGATTTGATGTGGAACTAAACACAGCCTAAATCAAATAAAAACATGACAAAGGGATAAAGAACTAGCAAATTGTGTAAACAAGAAAAGGAATCATAACATTTCGTCCTGTTCGCTTGGCTTATCAGCCACCAGCCAGCAGTGTTTTTCTCTCAGAAAAACCAACACCAGCTACCAACCAGCCAACAGTATTTTTCTCTCAGCAAAAACCAGCACCAGCCACCAGCCAGCCGAACAGGCGAAATCTCATATAGCCACCAAATAAAACCAATATGATAGCTACAACTAGTCTTACTCGAAAAATTCTCCCAGCTTTCTCGAGAACATCACAAAGTTCGCACTAGACGCCACCAGGATTGAAATTTATATATGGCAACGTATCCTATGTAAACCAGCTTCGTGAAACTCCCACCACAGCGGCCGGATCCCCATCCGATGGTCGGAAAATTTTAGCACTTAAAATCTCCCACCATTAGTTTTTTAACCATAATTTATCTAAAACCCCCACCTAACCCATGAATGCCGTCACGCCGTTTTCCCGCAGGCGCCGTTTGACGGACTGCGAACTGTTTTTTACGGAGATCCCCGCGACTGCCGCCGGTCCTTCCAGCGCCAACGCCCCCTCGCCGCGCGGGCCGAGTTGAGGCCAGAGAGCTGGATGTGAAGAAGACGCGACGGTGACGGAGAAGATGGCTTTCCTTCTCAAATTCCTTGGCTTTGTCCCTGCCCAGCAGGTCGTCCAGCTGCTTCCTCGTGATGTTGAAGTAGTCCACCTGAAGATCCATGCCGATCCGGTTCACTGAACATATTTATATACATGATAGGCTCAGTTCAGTTAGCAATAATAACCTGCCGCCATGCTGTGCCTGACGACGACGACACAAGCAGCGATGATGAGTCTCAAGAATTTGGGAATAATTTGGCCGTAAGCATTCAACTGAGTGCGGAGGCCGGTTATCTCCCTCATCTAAAAAAAAGAATTTGGGAATCCACAGATTGATTATTGGCGGTTGAATATGAACTCACGAAGATTTTGCCTGTTGTGTTCAGTATCGCCGCTTCTCCTGAAGCACAGTTCACGCCGTTGAGTATGGTGCCGCCGGTGGTGTTGGGGGCGAGGAACGGTGGCGAGTAGTCTGCCTATCCCAGCATCTCGCCTGGAATTTTTTATGATGGCATACAAGGCATGAGAAACATATGGTTGAGGTGCTGCTCATATGAGAAAGTGCAGGGACAGCACTGCAGAAACGATGTATAGCTCACCGATGATGTTCGCGATGGTCCTGCCGTTGGTGAAGCAGCCGGTGGGCATGCCAACGGAGGCCGCGAAGTCGATGCCGTTGGGGTCATGTTGGCCCTGGACAGTGAGGGGATGAAGTAGTTGTTCCCGGCGTCCACCAGTGAGTCCCCGAAGATGGGAGTGATGTCGGCGCTGGCGCGGGGGCGTAGCGGCGCTGGGAGGGCCGGCGGTAGTCGCGGCGATCTCCGTAAAAAAAAAACAGTCGCAGTCCGGCAAACGGCGTGATGGCATCCAGGGGTTAGCGAAGGTTTTAGATAAATTATTATGGTTATGATGGGAGGGTTTAAGTGCTAAAACTTTTCATCTTTTTAGATAACCATCGGATGAAGAGTTTTCATAGTTTGCACACGAAACTGGTTTGCATATAATAAGCAGAGTGGATTTCCTGCCACCGGCGACATATGCCCTCCCAACATGCAGCCGTTCGATTCACTCTCATGCATGCGTCTCTTTGGGATCCGCGCCAGCGCTTAATCCACTTCTGCAGAAAGCTGCCATCGTTACCACGGCATCGAGCGGCTAATCTTTTTGCAAGTTTGAAAGTTGTGAGTGTCCCCTGACTCGATTTGTTGTCCGACCCGGTGAAACGACTGTTCGTTTGCCATGCTGAGGCTGCGCCAGCTTCTAGCAATCGATTGCCGTGTGACCATGCAAAAAGATAGTCGCTAGAATCCATGTACTTCGTCCAACTAAACAAGCTGAATCGATGCCTACAAAACAAAAAACTTATCTGCGTCTTTCCTAATTCTTTCCCAGGCTGAACTTTTTCAGATGTGCCTGTCCACTTTGCTAGAACAACACTTCTGGATTAAACTGGATGCACAGCAGTAGGCAGCACAATGCATGCAAATATTTTCATCTGCGAGGACAATGCTTGTAAATATGTAATAGCAGTTTGGTTAAGATCCTTTTTCTCTAACACAAACTGGAACATGGTTATTGTCTAAGTACAGAAAATATTTGTACATACTAGTAACATGAAATAGATCAGTATATCCACAAATGTTTATATATGAACAAATGCCTTTTCTATACTCTGGACAAAAAAAATATTTTTTACATAAGTCTGACAGCTATTTTGCTGGTCAACATAGACGGCAAAAGATCATAATTGAATTCAAGATATCATCTTTTTACAAGTTACATATAAGAGAAAAAACGATTCTGCCAGATCAGTTTCTTGAGCAGCTGCTATAGCCGCATAATATATCCCAGATCTTTTTTTGTCTGTAACCCCCACTCTGCTGCTCTTTCGGTACCAAACAAAAAACTTGTCTGAGTTACCACGGGTCAAATGTACAGTGCCGCTTGTGACCGGTGGTCTATTGTCTTTTAGCGCTTACATGCATTCGAAAAGTCCAAACAAACATGCACCAATGCACCCCTATACCCATATGTGCTTATCTACCTAAACAAGGTGTTAGAACTAATCCATCGGCCTTGCTAATCCTAGTTGCCATACTGATTCACAGGTGTCCATCTCTGCGGCGGGGTGCACATGCCGTCGAGGGCACCAGATGTTGTCTTTATATATAACCACACATTCAATATATGGAAAACAACAAAAAACAGCCACATATAGCATTAATAAATTTGTGCCCAACTACAATAATCTGCTGGTGGAATGAATCGGTAGAAATCTGGAACCCCAGAAATCAGATCCCACCTCCTTGCAGTTTTTTACACAGTGGCCAATAAGCTCTGCTTTCACTGCAACGGATCCTCCTCTTGCAGTTTTTTGCACTGTGGCCAAGCTTTTTTTTTTGAGACTCAGGTTTCATTCATTGAAGAAGAATAGCATGATTACATCAGACACTAGGGTCTGATGCACACATGATGGGGCCTGATGCCACTCGCCCATCACACACACGCTAGAAACCTGCTTGGCTAGCACATGAGCTGCCAAGTTACAAGCTCTACTTTTTTTTAGAGCCTGGACACCTAGTATGCAAGTTGTAGTATATGAATTCTACGCTACACACTCACACCACCACACGCACGCACACCTCTATAAGCTACAACCTATACACCTTAAACGTCCTTCCGGAGATTACCGAAGCTCCACGAGCTCCGTAGACGACGAGCACGTTGTAATCCTATTGTGGTGCCACGTAAATGTCCAGGACCTGCACTCTACTAGTATAACATAAAGAGAAACTAATTAGAGAGCTACTCAACTCTTGAATCTCCCTGATAATCGCCGATATTGACGACCGTTGCTCGCCTTTCATGAGCCACAAATTCACAAGTTCTTGGCAATCCGTCTCAAAGCTTACCCTTGTGACACCATTATTTTTCACCAGAATCAAGCCATCCCTGAAGGCCAACGCCTCCATAGTTAGTGCATCCATACACTAATCATACCATCTAGCCACTCCTCCTTTGAAGTCACCATGGTGGTCGTGCATAACAGCTCCCGTCGCGCCAGTACCATCCTGGTAGAAGGCGCCATCAAAGTTGCACTTAATCCATCCTTCCTCCGGCGGCTTCCATGTCGGTTTCACCTTCAGAACTCTCTTGGCTAATGTTGTAAATAGCGGGCTATAGAATTTAGCGGAGTGCTTCCAAAAAAGCTATAGAAGCTATAGCGGAGCAATAGCGAAAGCTATAACCTTTAGCGGTATGCAAAAAACCAACAAAATTTAGACCTAAACATTATTAATTTCAAAAATTCTACCTTATATTTCGTAAGTACATGCAGTCATTAGTAAAAACATTGGCAAACAAGTCGCAATTCACAAGATAAGTCATAAATCATAACTCATAGTTTATAAATCACAAGTTTATAAGTCCGTAACTCAACCATATCGGTGTTAGCGGTTCTAGGCTATTGAATTTAGCGGGACTATTTCATACTATAGCGGAATTAACCGTATTAGCGGTAATATTTAAATATCGTTGCGGCACTTGTCTCAAAAAGCTATAGCGAGCTATTAGCGGGCTATTTGCAACATTGCTCTCGGCGGATGAAGTAGCTGCCAGAGATCATAAGCCGTGTCACACACCCACAACACCGCCTGACGAATCGGCAACCCATCTTCACCATGACGGCGTCTGTTCCTCAACATTCAAAGTGACCACATGCCACAAATAATCAGCTCTGTCCCTCTCCTGTCAATGATATTAATTGTGAAATGTTCAGCGGAACCATTGCTGCGCCGCTACCTGCAAAAAGTACAAAGATTACTCAGACCAGGAGGTGTGGTGGGTTGCTTCCTTCCTGAATGGAGGAGAATAGGAGATTACCTTCGTCGAGGGGGTGCTAAGACTGTTTGTACACCCCTATATTTCACCCTCCAAAAGATTTTTTTTTTTGAACTTAAGGCAGGAGCACTGCTGATTCATTTAAAAAGAAGGAGCAAGCGGAGTTTTACATGGTTGATATTACATAAAAATAGTAAAGACACATAGTACATAGAAGGATTAACATAATTAAACAAAAGGGGATTCTCCTTGCCCACAGGCAGATATCCGGAGCTGCATCTCTTCTTTTATGAACATGAGAATACTGTTAGGAAGCAAAGCTGAATCTTCGAAGATCCTTGGTTACGTCCTTTCCACAAATTCCACACCGTGTAGAGCATGATCGCCACCGTTTTCCTTCTGCAGTCCTTGCTCAGTCCCTGCAAGGTGTCATTCCACCAGTTTTCAATATTGACCGTGCGCAAAGGCACAGGGACCAATCCATTAGTTGCTCGGGAAACCAGCACCCACACCTCCTGAGCATACACACAGTGGAGACTTAAGTGTTCAGCTGTTTCAGGTGCTTGATCACAAAGGCAGCAAATCGGATCGCATGGCCAGTGCCTCTCCATAAGTCTATCAGCTGTTAAAATCCTGTTCTGGATTAGGAGTCACCCAAACAACCGATGCTTTCCTTCGGTCTTGGCTTGCCATAAATCTTGCCATCTAAAGGAACAAAAGGAACCATGAAATTGGAAGGTGTAAACCGACTTGGCCGTATAGCAACCATCTGCTGTCCATCTCCACCGAATCTGGTCTTCCTGATCAAGGAGCTGCACACCCTGCAATTGAGTCCACAAGTTCACAAACTCTGCAAATTCCGGAGTTGATGACATACGCCAGAGACCCCTCGTCCAATTCTCATTCTGTAGATCCTCCTGGACAGTGTTATTTTTCCTCCATGCAAGCTTATACAAGTTTGGCGCTATATCACATGGTGCTAGTCCATCAAGCCAGGCAGATTCCCAGAATCGCGCTCGCCTACCATTTCCCAGAGAAACCACTGTAGAAATCCTGAACAGTTGCTTGTCAACTTCATTGCAAGGCACTTCAGTCCCTACCATGGCCTGTCCGGATCCACCCACTGAAACCAGAGCCATCTGAGACGGAGAGCACGGCTAAACAGTTCCAAATCCAGGACCCCAAGTCCCCCCCCCCCCCCCCCCCCC
>OAMR01000248.1:1471981-1499605 GCA_900205405.1 Echinochloa crus-galli | reverse complement strand
CCCCCCCCCCCCCCCCAACTGCTTGGGCCTTTTAACATTTGCCCACTTAACTAGACAGTGGCCACCAGCAGCAACTTCAGTTCCTTTCCAGAGAAAACCCCTTCTAATTCGATCCAACCTTTTGAGCAACCATTTTTTGGGGGCAAACATGGTGAGGTAATATGTTGGTAAAGAAGAGAGAACTGAGTTTATAAGCTTTAGTCTGCCAGCCCGGTTCATGAGTTTGCCTTTCCATGATGATAATCGACTTGAGAATTTATCAACTAACGGCTGAATATCCACCCGACGCAGCTGTCTGTAATGTAGTGGTAGGCCTAAGTATTTGCATGGGAAAGATTCAATTGGGCATTGGAAACCTTCCATAATTTCTTCCATATTCAAATGCTCACAGCGGATAGGATATACAGCGCACTTGGCTCTGTTTGTGAAAAGACCAGAGGCATGCCCAAATATATCTAGTATCTGTGCCACAGTTGCCACATCTTCTTTAATTGGTTGTAAAAAAATAGCCGCATCATCTGCATATAGACTGGCCCTCAGCGTTGCTGCACGATTCTGTAGTGGGGTCAATGAGCCTTCAGTTGTTGCCAAGGAGAGTAGCCGTTGTAGGGGTTCCATGCACAGAATAAAAAGCATTGGCGACAGAGGGTCGCCTTGGCGTAGCCCTCTCTGGTGAGTGGACCAGCTCCCCCTTTCTCCATTCAACATGACAGCAGACGAACTTGTGGAGAGAAGAATTGAGATCCAAGATTGCCATTTCTGCCCGAAACCGAACTGTTGCAGCACCTCCAAAAGAAAATCCCATCTCACGGAGTCGAAAGCCTTGGCAATATCTAGTTTTAAGAACAAGCCCGACTGCTTTTGGCTGTGCATTACCCTGATGAGGTTCTGAGTATATAAAAAATTGTCCAAAATATTCCACCCTCCAAATCACATCCCCACTGCAACAATGTCCTCTAAATTTCCACCCCAAAAGGAATATTCTGGAATCATTTTATCCACCTCCCACGGTCCCACCCATCCTGCGGCCGCACCCGTCGTCGCCGCCTCTGCACGCATGCACCGCCACCATGTGCTCCGCCATGCCGTCGTGGAACCTGCACCGTGTCACGTGCGCCGCCGCCGCGCCACGTAGCTGCTCCCTCCGCCGCGCCGCCGCGCGGGCCTAGGCCGAGGCCGAGGCGGCGGGAGAGCTCGCGCCCCGCGCCGCCCGCGCCGAGTGCGAGCTCGGCGTCCGCTACGACGGCGACGGCGTAGTCGCGCGCTCGGGCTGCTGCGACGTGTACTTGGCCTCCGCGGTGTCCCAGTGCACGCCGACGGCCATGCCGCTGCCGGTGACCAGGGACCGGCTGCCTCAGTGCCTCGCCTCTTCTGCAGCACCACCTGGGCGCTCCTCAGCTGCAGCATCACCGCCACCAGCGCGCGCACCGCCGGCGTCGCGCTCCGGCGCGGCCTTCGCCTCCAACATCCACACCAGCCGCAGAACCGCGTCCTCCAGCTCCCGCCTCGTCTCCTTCCCGCCCGTGGTGGCGGCGTTGGCGTTGCCGCAGACTCCAGGAGCGCCAGGGCCGCCTCTGCGCGGGTGGTGGTGCCTGGCCGGGCTCGTCGGCGCGCTGGACCTGGCCGAGGAGGCGGGCTGGCGTCGGGGAAGGAGCAGGAGGGGCCCGCGGTTGGGGAAGCTCCGGCCGGCATCGGGGAAGTAGCAAGAGAGGCCAGCCGTCGGGGAAGCTCCGGCCGGCGTTGGGGAAGGAGCAGGAGAGGCCCGCCGCGCCGTCAGCCCTACGCCGCCCAAGGCTCGCCGCCTCGCGGCCGCCCTGGCCCGCGCCGTTGCCGCCGAGATCCCGCGCCGCCGGGCCTCCTCTACTCCGCTGCGCGAGATCCGGCCGCGCGAGCTCCGCCGGGCCGACCAGCGCTGCCGCGCGGGTGCCACGCCGCGAGGGCCGAGCGGGCGAGCGGGGCACCACCGGTGAGGGAGAGGAGAGGAAGAGCCGAAGAGGGGAGAGGTGGCGGGGAGGGAGCGGGCGCGGCGGAGGGGGCGCGGCGGGAGGAAGACGAAGGCGTGCGGCGGCGGCGATTTGGAGGAGGGGAGCGCGTCCCCGAAATTTACTAGAGGTCAGCTCGGGCCTGGACAGTAGCAGTTCGTTTACAGGACGCCGCTGCATCGATTTTTTGGGCCAAAAACCGGTAAGATGCATGTCCAGGATGGTTTAGGGGCTACCGTTGCAAATAGCCTAAGCCGGAGCACCGATGAGGCACGGTGGCGCTGAGCAGCAGGCTTCAGGGCCGGCGCACGATGCGGGAAAACCGAATGCCGCATTGAGGCTGAACCGAATGCCGCATTGAAGCGGAGGCGGACCGGGTGGCGTTGTAGAGTTGGAAGAGAGAGGCGGCGGTGCCTGGAGGAGGTGCTGAGTTGTCGGAGGGAGGCGATTACCTTCAGCGAGGCAGACTGAGACCGCGAGCTGCCACGGCGGCGCTGCCCTGCCGGCTTCGGGGCAGGAGCACGATGAGGATGCGCCTCTCGCTGAGGCGGAGGCGCTGAGGAGGCGATGCGGCAGGATCCCGAAGAGGCACGGCGGGAGCACCAGGCAGGCAGCGCGGCGAGGAGGCGGAGCAGCCTAGGCAGCGGCGGCGCTGCCGCGGAAGAGCCTATGCGGCGGCGGCGGCGGCGCTGCTGCGGAAGAGCCTATGCCGGCAGCGGAGGAGACGGCGGCGGCACAGGCGGATGTGGAGGCCGGCAGCGCAAGAGGAAGGGAGGCGGAGGCGGCGGAGCAAGAGGAGGGGAGCTGAGCCGGAGACGGCAGCAGCGGTGAGGTGGATGCGGAGGAGAACAGACGCGCGGGGTCGGGCCGTCGGGGAGTTGAAGGGGAAGAATACAGACACGTGATCAGCTAGCGGGGTTTTGAGCTTTTTTTTTTAGTGTCTACCTGTCATCCGGAAGATTTTGTTGTTAGTTTTCACTCACTTGTTCAACCAATGAAACTATGACACGTCATTTATAAAGAAAAAGGAAATATATAGTAGTTTCTTCAACCAGATACGCAAAATATAAATAACACACAAAAACGAGTGAAAATAAAAAGGACAAATCACTCAGATTTCCGCTCATAGCATATCATTGCAGGCTGACAAATACATGGAAATATCCACCGAGTTCACCCCTTTTTTTATCAACGCTGAAAAATCGGAAAAAGTCCCATTTACCTCCCTCGATAGTGGACCGAGTTCGCGAAACCTCCCTGGACTCAAAAAACCGTCCGTTTAGCCCCCCACAAATCCCGAAACCGGACGCGTGACCTCCCCGAGCGGTTTTGACCCCGGTTTTGTCCGACGTGACGCCACGTCATCAGTCCTACGTGTCGCGGGCCCACATGTCAGTCTTCCGCGGGACCCACATGTCAGTAAGCCCAAGGGGAATAAAACACACGGCTGCCGCCGGAGAGCTCGCGCGCCGCACTGCCCACGCCGAGGAGTGCGAGCTCGGCGTCCGCTACGACGGCGACGGCGTAGTCGCGCGCTCGGGCTGCTGCGACGTGTACTTGGCCTCCGCGGTGTCCCAGTGCACGCCGACGGCCATGCCGCTGCCGGTGACCAGGGACCGGCTGCCTCAGTGCCTCGCCTCTTCTGCAGCACCACCTGGGCGCTCCTCAGCTGCAGCATCACCGCCACCAGCGCGCGCACCGCCGGCGTCGCGCTCCGGCGCGGCCTTCGCCTCCAACATCCACACCAGCCGCAGAACCGCGTCCTCCAGCTCCCGCCTCGTCTCCTTCCCGCCCGTGGTGGCGGCGTTGGCGTTGCCGCAGACTCCAGGAGCGCCAGGGCCGCCTCTGCGCGGGTGGTGGTGCCTGGCCGGGCTCGTCGGCGCGCTGGACCTGGCCGAGGAGGCGGGCTGGCGTCGGGGAAGGAGCAGGAGGGGCCCGCGGTTGGGGAAGCTCCGGCCGGCATCGGGGAAGTAGCAAGAGAGGCCAGCCGTCGGGGAAGCTCCGGCCGGCGTTGGGGAAGGAGCAGGAGAGGCCCGCCGCGCCGTCAGCCCTACGCCGCCCAAGGCTCGCCGCCTCGCGGCCGCCCTGGCCCGCGCCGTTGCCGCCGAGATCCCGCGCCGCCGGGCCTCCTCTACTCCGCTGCGCGAGATCCGGCCGCGCGAGCTCCGCCGGGCCGACCAGCGCTGCCGCGCGGGTGCCACGCCGCGAGGGCCGAGCGGGCGAGCGGGGCACCACCGGTGAGGGAGAGGAGAGGAAGAGCCGAAGAGGGGAGAGGTGGCGGGGAGGGAGCGGGCGCGGCGGAGGGGGCGCGGCGGGAGGAAGACGAAGGCGTGCGGCGGCGGCGATTTGGAGGAGGGGAGCGCGTCCCCGAAATTTACTAGAGGTCAGCTCGGGCCTGGACAGTAGCAGTTCGTTTACAGGACGCCGCTGCATCGATTTTTTGGGCCAAAAACCGGTAAGATGCATGTCCAGGATGGTTTAGGGGCTACCGTTGCAAATAGCCTAAGCCGGAGCACCGATGAGGCACGGTGGCGCTGAGCAGCAGGCTTCAGGGCCGGCGCACGATGCGGGAAAACCGAATGCCGCATTGAGGCTGAACCGAATGCCGCATTGAAGCGGAGGCGGACCGGGTGGCGTTGTAGAGTTGGAAGAGAGAGGCGGCGGTGCCTGGAGGAGGTGCTGAGTTGTCGGAGGGAGGCGATTACCTTCAGCGAGGCAGACTGAGACCGCGAGCTGCCACGGCGGCGCTGCCCTGCCGGCTTCGGGGCAGGAGCACGATGAGGATGCGCCTCTCGCTGAGGCGGAGGCGCTGAGGAGGCGATGCGGCAGGATCCCGAAGAGGCACGGCGGGAGCACCAGGCAGGCAGCGCGGCGAGGAGGCGGAGCAGCCTAGGCAGCGGCGGCGCTGCCGCGGAAGAGCCTATGCGGCGGCGGCGGCGGCGCTGCTGCGGAAGAGCCTATGCCGGCAGCGGAGGAGACGGCGGCGGCACAGGCGGATGTGGAGGCCGGCAGCGCAAGAGGAAGGGAGGCGGAGGCGGCGGAGCAAGAGGAGGGGAGCTGAGCCGGAGACGGCAGCAGCGGTGAGGTGGATGCGGAGGAGAACAGACGCGCGGGGTCGGGCCGTCGGGGAGTTGAAGGGGAAGAATACAGACACGTGATCAGCTAGCGGGGTTTTGAGCTTTTTTTTTTAGTGTCTACCTGTCATCCGGAAGATTTTGTTGTTAGTTTTCACTCACTTGTTCAACCAATGAAACTATGACACGTCATTTATAAAGAAAAAGGAAATATATAGTAGTTTCTTCAACCAGATACGCAAAATATAAATAACACACAAAAACGAGTGAAAATAAAAAGGACAAATCACTCAGATTTCCGCTCATAGCATATCATTGCAGGCTGACAAATACATGGAAATATCCACCGAGTTCACCCCTTTTTTTATCAACGCTGAAAAATATTACAATTCCAATTATTTAGCAAACGGAACTGCACTAGCTATACCACATTACCACTTACCCTAGAGTTGCACTGAAGACAGCACTGAACAAGTGTGGAAGTTAAAATCAATAGAACGCTTTACAACTCTGATAATAGCGAACAAAATTATATGTGCTCAAATTTTAGCTCATATACTACTTTTTAAAAGAAAAAACACATGTCCACTTGTGATAGAATCTAGATAAACATTAAACAATGATCATGGAGGCTTCAAATTGAGTCCAGGCTTAAAATCGGCCTATCGTGAACTAGACAACAATCTTTTCTTGGAAAAAAAAGTGTTAGCATGGTGAAGTCTAGGATGTGATGGTGATAAATTGGTAGTGGCACATATCCTCAGATGGAACAGAAATCAGTTATGTGACATTTGGTTTGAACTATAAAGTGCGAGGTCTATAATGTCAGTGGATACTGACATTCTGTTTCAGCATGGAGCCACTTCCAGGTCTTCAACGTCATTCACAAGAAGCAATGATAAAAAAAAATGGATAATTAAACAATGATGATATCAAGACTGTAAACTGAAAAGCCCAAAATTAACACAGATAACCTCTGAACCATGTACAATGGTCAGATGAAAAATGATTACTCACACAGAGATAAGAGCTACTCATTTGTTTATCTGAAAGTGAAGAGGAGCTGATGACAACAAAAACATATAGATAAACAAAGTACTTCCATTTTCATTCAGGGAATATATCCATCCTAATTCCAGTTTATGCAGCTCACAGCCACAAGTAGGAAGATAAATAAACACCGCAGAGATTGTTTCTGGCCAAAAGGATATCAAATGCACTTAGCAAGTCTAATGTTTACCAATTACCTCAGGAGTATAATCCAGATTAGGTTGGTGCTCCATTGATTCTTCCTTGCTTTCAGCTTTCCTCCATTGGAAACAACAGCTTCCATACAAGATGATATAACACGACAGTATCCAGTGATGCTACTGAAAGATACCCTGTAACAAGAAGGCAATTTCTTGATATCCTTGCATGTGACATGTCTTAAAGTCTGAACTACTTAAGACAGTCCAAAACTGCACATCTAAAGGGATACTGACACTCAACAGCATATAAACTGAAAATTCCTGAGCATTTAATCCCCATAATCGACCATAACTCCATGACTGCAAGCAAACAGAAAACAACATTCTCTCCCTATAACAACCATTAATTAAACTAATAACTGTCCCTACCGCAACGAACATTCACAAAGAAATCACAATGAAATCAAAGCAGAAAGAAAAATCAAGACGGTGTCTAAGGGGCACGCACACAGAGCGATTGTGCTGCTCGGACAGCAAGAGTTGGACGAAGACAACTGGCCTAACCTTCGACGGCGCCGCGGTTCAGGGATTTGGTGACCAACTGACCACCCTCTCCATCTCCTCCGCCCGTTGTCGGGGAGCAAGGAGATTTCTACGAGAAACAACTTGTGGGCCGTTGGGCCGACGAAAACAAATAGGCCAACAAATAAAACAAACAACAACGCGCCAGACAAAAACAAAGCACGAATCTTGAAAGAATCGCAGCCACAGAAATCCGAGTGATAAGGAGACAGAAAAACAACTGAGTGATGTATAGAAATTCCGATAAAAAATAAAAGAAAGAAGAACCATAAATATCTGAGACATTTCACCTGCCTTCAGTGCTTGTATTCTACTTCTACCATTGTACAAAGACAGACTGCATGCTTGCAAAAATTTAGCGAGTGAAAGCCTGCTTAAGTTGTAATGCTTGACTTGATGGTAATTTCATTACTGATCAGCAAACCTCTGAAATTAATTCACGATCAGGGTTAGTCAGGTCCAGCTGCAAGCCCAGGCCGTCAACGACGTTGTAAATCTCAGCTGCCCTCGGGTGATAGGAATCTTGCACCAGGAACCTGTGCACCTGGCCGTCCAGCTCTATCCAACTGTGGGCAGACAGCTTCTGAACGTTCTTGCTCCTCATCAGGTCCCTGACTTCCCTCACATCGCCCCAGAGCCCTGCATCTGCATAGATGTTGGACAGGAGGACGTATACCGACGAGTTGTCGGGCTCCACTGCCAGGAGCTTGCCTGCAGCGAGCTTGGCAAGCTCAACATCTGCATGGGCTCTGCAGGCGCTGAGCAGAGTGCTCCAGATCACCGCGTTCGGTTCAACTTCCATTCCTTGCATGTGACATGTCTTAAAATCTAAACTACTAAGACAGTCCAAAACTGGACATGTAAAGGGATACTGACACTCAACAAGCATATAAACTGAAAACTTGAGCATTTAATCCCCATAATCGACCATAACTCCCTGACTGCTGCAAACAAAAAACAACATTCGCTCCCTGTAACAACCATTAATTAAACTAATAACTGTCCCTACCGCAACGAACATTCACGTAGAAATCACAATGAAATCAAAGCAGAAAGAAAAATCAAGACGGTATCTACGGGGCACCTGGATGCACACAGAGCTATTGTGATACTCGGACAGCAAGAGGTGGATGAAGACAACCGGCCTAACCTTAGACGGCGCCTCGGTTCAAGGATTTGGTGACCAACTGACCACCCTCTCCATCTCCTACGTCCGACCGCCCGTTGTCGGGGAGCAAGGAGATTTCTACGAGAAACAACCTGTGGGCCGTTGGGCCGATGAAAACAAATGAGCCAACAAATAAAACAAACATCAACGCGCCAGACAAAAAGCACAGCACGAATCCTGAAGGAATCGCAGCAACAGAAATCCGAGTGATAAGGAGACAGAAAAACAACCGAGTGATGTATAGAAACTCTGATTTTTTTTTTGTGTGTGTGTGTTGGAGACCTTTCTTCCTGTTTATTTTGTTAGTGCCAGCCCATATACACTTGTTGCTGCCGGGCTAAAAAGAACACAGCACATATTTACTCTAAAAAATACATTTCTTAGCGGGAAGATCAGGCATTGGAGCTGCCCAAAAAACCACATGAAAAAGAAACCCAACTCCAAAATCTTCCCTCTCCTATAAATACACATGGAAAGCGGAGCAAAAAAAAACTCGGTTCTATTCATCCATCCATGTCAAAAGAAAAGAATAGAGGAGCCCCTGTCTAAGAAAAAAGGAAGAGGATGGAGAGCATCTGGGCAGATCGGAGGAGTACCCATCACCAAGATGTGGTAGCCTGCCTCCTGATCCTGTCCTTCATAATCCTTTCCTCTTTTCCTTGCAAAAATATAGAAGATGTTCCTAGCACTAGTTCTTTATCCCCATCCCTGGTAAGAAAAAGAAGTAGGTGCAGTTTTAGACATCAGTATGTTTCTGAAACATAAGAACGCTTGTTTAGAGGGAGGAACAGGAACATCTGAAATAGGTCTTGTGCATGTCAGACTTACACTAGCACATGTTGAATGATAACCAATGAACTCCTGCGTGAGGACCCATGAAGCATCAGGAATGACCTCATAAACCCACCTAAAAAAAGCAGTAGATGGATGATCAGACAACCAGTAGGGCAGAAAAGGAGCATGATTAACTTTAGCAGTTGCCGTAGTTCGTTTTTGCTATCATCTATGAAGATATATCATCTTAACTAAAAAGAAGAAGCAACAAAACTTTTCATAAATACTCTAAGGTGCTTAAACAATCTAGATAAACTGCAATAAAAAAGGTCAATGCTAATAAACTAATTGATAAGCATCAGATTGAGGGTAGCTTGATGCCAGTGCTGATCGATGTTTCTTTCAAATATTTCAGATATTTGTGGGTGGCCTTCTGTGTGTAGGATAACATTCCGTGGGTAGCTACAAC
The DNA here is from genome assembly GCA_900205405.1 of Echinochloa crus-galli. NCBI lineage: Eukaryota > Viridiplantae > Streptophyta > Magnoliopsida > Poales > Poaceae > Echinochloa > Echinochloa crus-galli. The sequence goes on along the minus strand of OAMR01000248.1, from coordinate 1,490,366 downwards.
TTGATGTAGAAAGGAGGGCAATGTTACTCACAATAACTACAACTTGTGTGAGCATATGTATTTATCGCCACATGCTAGTGTCAACAAACTCCATAGCCAACAACATAAGTAGTTTATCGTACAGCTAAATTAACAAGAGGGTCACAGGACACAGGGAGTTCATGAGGAATTGTGACCCATAAGGTTCACTACAGCACATAAAAAGTGAAATCAAGAAAAAATGATGAAATTATTTAATAAAAAATCATGCACAATTCTTTTACACTAATAGAATACAAAATGATACCAAGAACAAGCAAAAAAGAACTGATTTGGTCAAATCATGCACATTTACCAAAAAAATATAACAAAAGTTTCTTAAATTTCACCTCTGTGCCAGTGTAACAAAACACACATACAAAACACTAAGCAATTAATCCCAACTTTCTTTGACTACTTGGTCAATTAAACTATATCTAACTCTAAATTCATTTGAACTTTGCTACCGCTGGATTGAAAAGCAGATTGCAGAATTATGTAAAATATAACATAATGCACTAAGAAAAAGTGAAAAGTCGAGGATCAACAAAACCAGGAGGTTGCTCACAATAGACTAATCATGCTCCTTTTCTGCCCTACTGGTTGTCTGATCATCCATCTACTGCTTTTTTTAGGTGGGTTTATGAGGTCATTCCTGATGCTTCATGGGTCCTCACGCAGGAGTTCATTGGTTATCATTCAACATGTGCTAGTGTAAGTCTGACATGCACAAGACCTATTTCAGATGTTCCTGTTCCTCCCTCTAAACAAGCGTTCTTATGTTTCAGAAACATACTGATGTCTAAAACTGCACCTACTTCTTTTTCTTACCAGGGATGGGGATAAGAACTAGTGCTAGGAACATCTTCTATATTTTTGCAAGGAAAAGAGGAAAGGATTATGAAGGACAGGATCAGGAGGCAGGCTACCACATCTTGGTGATGGGTACTCCTCCGATCTGCCCAGATGCTCTCCATCCTCTCTCCTTTTTTCTTAGACAGGGGCTCCTCTATTCTTTTCTTTGACATGGATGGATGAATAGAACCGAGTTTTTTTTTGCTCCGCTTTCCATGTGTATTTATAGGAGAGGGAAGATTTTGGAGTTGGGTTTCTTTTTCATGTGGTTTTTTGGGCAGCTCCAATGCCTGATCTTCCCGCTAAGAAATGTATTTTTTAGAGTAAATATGTGCTGTGTTCTTTTTAGCCCGGCAGCAACAAGTGTATATGGGCTGGCACTAACAAAATAAACAGGAAGAAAGGTCTCCAACACACACACACAAAAAAAAAATCAGAGTTTCTATACATCACTCGGTTGTTTTTCTGTCTCCTTATCACTCGGATTTCTGTTGCTGCGATTCCTTCAGGATTCGTGCTGTGCTTTTTGTCTGGCGCGTTGATGTTTGTTTTATTTGTTGGCTCATTTGTTTTCATCGGCCCAACGGCCCACAGGTTGTTTCTCGTAGAAATCTCCTTGCTCCCCGACAACGGGCGGTCGGACGTAGGAGATGGAGAGGGTGGTCAGTTGGTCACCAAAATCCTTGAACCGAGGCGCCGTCTAAGGTTAGGCCGGTTGTCTTCATCCACCTCTTGCTGTCCGAGTATCAATAGCTCTGTGTGCATCCAGGTGCCCCGTAGATACCGTCTTGATTTTTCTTTCTGCTTTGATTTCATTGTGATTTCTACGTGAATGTTCGTTGCGGTAGGGACAGTTATTAGTTTAATTAATGGTTGTTACAGGGAGCGAATGTTGTTTTTTTGTTTGCAGCAGTCAGGGAGTTATGGTCGATTATGGGGATTAAATGCTCAAGTTTTCAGTTTATATGCTTGTTGAGTGTCAGTATCCCTTTACATGTCCAGTTTTGGACTGTCTTAGTAGTTTAGATTTTAAGACATGTCACATGCAAGGATATCAAGAAATTGCCTTCTTGTTACAGGGTATCTTTCAGTAGCATCACTGGACACTGTCGTTTTATATCATCTTGTACGGAAGCGCTGTTGTTTCCCATGGAGGAAATCTGAAAGCAAGGAAGAACATGGAGCACCAACCTAATCTAGATTATTGTAGAATATTGGGCAAACACCACCACACCCAAGATGGGTGGGTGACCTTTCATTATATAGGCCGGATACGGCTTGGAGTACATCTAACACCCAATGTGGTACTATACAAGACCATATACAACTCTATATATCTAACACCCGCCCGCAGTCGCAGGTGGACTAACGCCTAGACTGGACCTAAAATCTGTAAATAACTGTACAGGAAGACCCTTAGTCATAATATCAGCAAACTGGCGCGACGAAGGAACATGAAGAACTCGAACTTCACCCAAAGCCACCTTCTCGCGGACGAAATGAATATCAATCTCAATGTGCTTCGTTCGTCGATGATGAACGGGATTGACAGCCATATACACTGCACTGACATTGTCACAGAAGACGAGCGTCGCCTTTGAGAGAGGAACATGAAGCTCGTGAAGAAGTTGTCGTAGCCAGCAACACTCAGCAACTGCATGAGCAACAGCCCGATATTCTGCCTCTGCACTGTCCGATTACTCTTTACGGCATACTCTGATGCTGATTGGGCGGCTGCCCTGATTCTCAACGTTCTCCTCTGGATATTGTGTCTTTCTTGGCGATACATTGGTCTCTTGGTCGTCAAAGCGTCAGACTACAGTTTCTCGTTCCAGTGCAGAGGCAGAATATCGGGCTGTTGCTCATGCAGTTGCTGAGTGTTGCTGGCTACGACAACTTCTTCACGAGCTTCATGTTCCTCTCTCAAAGGCGACGCTCGTCTTCTGTGACAATGTCAGTGCAGTGAGTTTATATGGCTGCCAATCCTGTTCATCATCGACGAACGAAGCACATTGAGATTGATATTCATTTCGTCCGCGAGAAGGTGGCTTTGGGTGAAGTTCGAGTTCTTCATGTTCCTTCGTCGCGCCAGTTTGCTGATATTATGACTAAGGGTCTTCCTGTACAGTTATTTACAGATTTTAGGTCCAGTCTAGGTGTTAGTCCACCTGCGACTGCGGGCGGGTGTTAGATATATAGAGTTGTATATGGTCTTGTATTGTATTACTTGTACTCCAAGCCGTATCCGGCCTATATAATGAAAGGTCACCCACCCATCTTGGGTGTGTGGTGTTTGCCCAATATTCTACAATAATCTAGATTAGGTTGGTGCTCCATGTTCTTCCTTGCTTTCAGATTTCCTCCATGGGAAACAACAGCGCTTCCGTACAAGATGATATAAAACGACAGTGTCCAGTGATGCTACTGAAAGATACCCTGTAACAAGAAGGCAATTTCTTGATATCCTTGCATGTGACATGTCTTAAAATCTAAACTACTAAGACAGTCCAAAACTGGACATGTAAAGGGATACTGACACTCAACAAGCATATAAACTGAAAACTTGAGCATTTAATCCCCATAATCGACCATAACTCCCTGACTGCTGCAAACAAAAAACAACATTCGCTCCCTGTAACAACCATTAATTAAACTAATAACTGTCCCTACCGCAACGAACATTCACGTAGAAATCACAATGAAATCAAAGCAGAAAGAAAAATCAAGACGGTATCTACGGGGCACCTGGATGCACACAGAGCTATTGTGATACTCGGACAGCAAGAGGTGGATGAAGACAACCGGCCTAACCTTAGACGGCGCCTCGGTTCAAGGATTTGGTGACCAACTGACCACCCTCTCCATCTCCTACGTCCGACCGCCCGTTGTCGGGGAGCAAGGAGATTTCTACGAGAAACAACCTGTGGGCCGTTGGGCCGATGAAAACAAATGAGCCAACAAATAAAACAAACATCAACGCGCCAGACAAAAAGCACAGCACGAATCCTGAAGGAATCGCAGCAACAGAAATCCGAGTGATAAGGAGACAGAAAAACAACCGAGTGATGTATAGAAACTCTGATTTTTTTTTTGTGTGTGTGTGTTGGAGACCTTTCTTCCTGTTTATTTTGTTAGTGCCAGCCCATATACACTTGTTGCTGCCGGGCTAAAAAGAACACAGCACATATTTACTCTAAAAAATACATTTCTTAGCGGGAAGATCAGGCATTGGAGCTGCCCAAAAAACCACATGAAAAAGAAACCCAACTCCAAAATCTTCCCTCTCCTATAAATACACATGGAAAGCGGAGCAAAAAAAAACTCGGTTCTATTCATCCATCCATGTCAAAAGAAAAGAATAGAGGAGCCCCTGTCTAAGAAAAAAGGAAGAGGATGGAGAGCATCTGGGCAGATCGGAGGAGTACCCATCACCAAGATGTGGTAGCCTGCCTCCTGATCCTGTCCTTCATAATCCTTTCCTCTTTTCCTTGCAAAAATATAGAAGATGTTCCTAGCACTAGTTCTTTATCCCCATCCCTGGTAAGAAAAAGAAGTAGGTGCAGTTTTAGACATCAGTATGTTTCTGAAACATAAGAACGCTTGTTTAGAGGGAGGAACAGGAACATCTGAAATAGGTCTTGTGCATGTCAGACTTACACTAGCACATGTTGAATGATAACCAATGAACTCCTGCGTGAGGACCCATGAAGCATCAGGAATGACCTCATAAACCCACCTAAAAAAAGCAGTAGATGGATGATCAGACAACCAGTAGGGCAGAAAAGGAGCATGATTAACTTTAGCAGTTGCCGTAGTTCGTTTTTGCTATCATCTATGAAGATATATCATCTTAACTAAAAAGAAGAAGCAACAAAACTTTTCATAAATACTCTAAGGTGCTTAAACAATCTAGATAAACTGCAATAAAAAAGGTCAATGCTAATAAACTAATTGATAAGCATCAGATTGAGGGTAGCTTGATGCCAGTGCTGATCGATGTTTCTTTCAAATATTTCAGATATTTGTGGGTGGCCTTCTGTGTGTAGGATAACATTCCGTGGGTAGCTACAACTTGATGTAGAAAGGAGGGCAATGTTACTCACAATAACTACAACTTGTGTGAGCATATGTATTTATCGCCACATGCTAGTGTCAACAAACTCCATAGCCAACAACATAAGTAGTTTATCGTACAGCTAAATTAACAAGAGGGTCACAGGACACAGGGAGTTCATGAGGAATTGTGACCCATAAGGTTCACTACAGCACATAAAAAGTGAAATCAAGAAAAAATGATGAAATTATTTAATAAAAAATCATGCACAATTCTTTTACACTAATAGAATACAAAATGATACCAAGAACAAGCAAAAAAGAACTGATTTGGTCAAATCATGCACATTTACCAAAAAAATATAACAAAAGTTTCTTAAATTTCACCTCTGTGCCAGTGTAACAAAACACACATACAAAACACTAAGCAATTAATCCCAACTTTCTTTGACTACTTGGTCAATTAAACTATATCTAACTCTAAATTCATTTGAACTTTGCTACCGCTGGATTGAAAAGCAGATTGCAGAATTATGTAAAATATAACATAATGCACTAAGAAAAAAGTGAAAAGTCGAACACTTGGACTTAGTGGCTGAAGTGCATGTAGAACTGCATAAGTTTGCTATCTAAAAACTCATATGTTGATGAAAAGTGAATCCAAAGTGTTCAATTATCTATATGCCTTCAAGTAAGGAACAAAAGCATCTAGACTGAACCTGTGAATTAATTATATTCAAACATCTGACTAAGATCTTCGCATTGCAGCAAGCATTTTGTGAATTTGCAAATTATCATAAATTAGAAGTACGACAGCAACAAGATTTGATGAAAAACTGAATTATATTTGATGACAACAAACACTCAAAACAAAGGACGAATGTTAGTACATAGTATAACACACGAAAGTTGCACCAAAGGAAACCACACAAGAAGGTACTACACAAGTAAAGGGCATATCAGGACAACACAAACACACTTTCTAAGGTGATAAGCTCACCTCTTTGATGTCTGGGGCACACTCTAGACATCAACTAAACACCCTTCATCTCGCAAAAAAGGAAGAAAAAAGAACCATATCAGTGTTATTTAGGAATCAGCCACGCATTTTAAGGAAATAGCAGAAACATTATCTGTAAGCAGCAGAAAACTGCAATAGCTTTTTATGGCGCAAATGGCGCACTGGATAAATGTTTCTCAGTAACATAGGGAAGTTGGCAGATCAATCATAGAAATAAGTTGAAAAGACCCGTCACATTTTGGGTGTTCACCACAAACAAAGGAATAGAAACTCACAAGTTATGCCAAAAATAACACAATTTAATAACAGATTAACTTCCAGGCCATTCACTGCAGAATTTATATAACAAAATTATATCGCCTTACTATGACTAAATTCTGTGGAATCAAAACATATTTTACCAAAACACATGTTCCAGCTCAGCACCATTTATGTAAAGGAAAATGCCGAACACATTCTGGGACTGAAACTAATGTCCTCTGTTTAAGTTCATCCACTTATGACTTCACACAAAAAAATATCTCAAAAGGGCAACCAGCCAGACGTTTTTGTATTAAGCCACGAAGATTGAGAGTGCCACAAAAGTACAGGAAAGGAATGCAGCAATTGTTAGATGCGGTAAATGAAACATATATGCTTTTCAACAACAATCTCACACTGAACGGCAACACCGACTATCATTCAAAAACAACTTGACACTAAACGTGATCAGAAACTATCTTTTAGCAGCGATAATCATGACACTTATTTCCTCACAAACAGATTAGGCACCAAAGAACGACAAAATCACAGACATCTCTCTCAAATGTGACGCACAGCATATCTAGAGGGAAATATCTCTACCAACTAGGTACACATCTACATAAAAAAAGATAACATGTATCAAACTAAATACAACACCATTTATCCCAATATTCAACAGAAATGCCCTACCCCCTACTCCCATTTCCCAAAAAGCAGGGATTACCTAATTCAGTCCTTACTTCCTCTCAAACTTAGCACGTGTACTGAGAGCCCCTGCAACATGTCCTTCTAATCAACATTAACCACAGCACAATCGAACAAATATCAGCCTGATCTGCACAGCAAAATAAACCTAGGAAAGCATGGGGAGAGGAGAAAGTTGAGGTGCGAACCAAATCGTCGTCCGTCGTACGTACCAACTACCAAGGGTCGATCCAACGCTGCCTCCACGCGAATCGACCGCCGCGGCACCGATGGGATCTGCTACACCTCGCGCACCAGCCGCCGGTTGGTCCTCCCGTTGCCTCCCACACGAGAACTCCCTCCAGCTGCCGAGCGGGTGGATCCTCGCACTGATGTTCCCTGGGTCACTCCAAAGACAGGCTCCACAAAGACAAACGGGCGGCCCGATAACCAACAAAAGCGGACCCGACAAAGTTAGTAACACATGAAGCCGCGCGAGCCATTGGATTCAGATTGATGTCGACTGACAAACAAGCTCAATCTCAGATTCTCAAAGGACAACGAAAATACACAGCGAATACAGTTGATGGGCAGGCAACAACACTGTTTATCAAAAATCTCTGACAACTTGAACATTAAGCACACAAAATTTATCCGATCCATTCACGTTCACGGCATCAATGATTCTGCGAGTTTTGTACAGAGCTCACATTCACAGGACTTCCGAGAGTTTTGACAGAGCATGAGAAGAATGCAGAGATGAGGATTTACAGGACTTCCAAGAGTTTTGACAGAGCACGAGAAGAATGCAGAGATGAGGATTCACAGGACTTCCGAGAGTTTTGACAGAGCACTAGAAGAATGCAGAGATGGGGATCAAGGGAACAAAACTTGGCGATCCAGCACGTCGCTAACCTCGCCGAAGTGTGACACGATCCTGCTGCTGATGCGGCTGGTCTCCCATCCCCAAGCTCTCTCGGCCGTAAACACCAAGCGGTGAGATATCGTGTTGATCTCCCGCTGGATGGTCACGTCATGTGCCGCCATCCCCAGCGCCCGTAGCAGGAACCCCGCATGCTTGAGTAACTTGAGCAACTCCGCGTCCGAGGGGTAGTTGTAGAGGATGGGCAGAAGGTCATCTCGGAGGAAGAGGAGGCCGTCAGCGACCGCGGCGAGGTCGCCGAGGTGGAGGATGTTGACGCAGAGCCAGCCGAAGCGGATCAACGTGCCGCCTCAGGATGTTGTAGATGGGGAGCGCGTTGGCGACCGTGTCGACGCCCCGGACGCGGATCGTGACGCCGTAGCCGTCGACGAACGGCTCGGGGAAGTGGGCGTACACGACCTGAAGCTCCTGCGCGTCGGTGAGGCTGCGGACCTCGTGCTCCGCCATCTCCTTCTTCGTCTCGCCGGCTTCTTCTCCGGCGCCGGCCGCTCTCCCCGCAAGTTGTGAGGAGCCTAACCGCCTCTCTCTCTCCCTCTTGGTTGGGGCTGAGGAACGCGAGCGATTTGGCTTGCGATGTGAATTTCTCCCTCCCCACGTTATATAGGCGCCTCTCGCGAAATTCAATTGAGAAGCGGTTTGGCGTGGCGGTGCCGTCTTCTGGTAGCTCACTGGTGACCGGGCTGGGCTTTTAGCTTTTATTTCAGAACAGTGGCCCGCCCGACAATTGCGGCTTGCAAGTTTCGAATTGCAGACATGTTAAGCCCAGTTCTGCAGAAGAAATGCAGATGCCTATGCAGCACATCGGGAAGCCGATCCACACTCAGCAGATGCACGTGTGAACAGAAAGTTATGAAACGACCTTGTTTGTATGTTTCTGAAAAAAAAAATCAATTCTGCAGGCAGTCTACAATATGCTTACAGCTTATTAGCTTATACACATTCAGAAAGCAGAGCCCACAGGAAACCTGCTTCAGAACTACAGTTTTGTAGATTTGCAATATATGGAATTGAAAGGCACAATACAATATTTTTTTGAGAAAAAACAGCAGGTGCTCTGCCTTTCCATTAATAGAAGAAGTGAAGTGATATGTACAATATTTGGATGAGTAAACTACTGCTAAGTGATTTACATATGGCTATTTACGCTACTGAAAGTTAAAGGGCCCTTCTTCTGTGTCATGTGGTGATCGGGTTCAGCTGTGCCTGTTGATAACTTGCAACATCGTGCTTGATCATCACCAGTAGCTGTGCTGAGGTTTGGCTTTTGTTGTCGAAGACCCGCCGGCATCGTTCTTTCCAGATATTCCACAACGGTATATATCAAGTTCTGTAGGTGTTTAGTTAAGCTCCTCTGATCAGCCTGAACTAGTGTTTCCCACCACTTCTTGATGTTCAGACCTCCCCCATTCCTGCTTGGCAGCTGGAAGCCTACCCATTGTGCAACCTTGCGCCAGATGGCCTTTGTAAAACTGCATGTGGCTACCATATGGATTGTGGTCTCCTGTCTGCATCGGAAAAGCTTGCTTATTGGATCGACCTGTCCTCCTCTCTTATTTATTCGGTCTGCTGTATGCAGCCTCTGTTGCAGGAGCAGCCACATGAAGAAGTGGCACTTGTTCTCCACCTTGGCGCACCAAATTTGATCCCACTTGCCGTCAGCAAAGGCCCCTATGAATTGTGCATTGTAAGCAGATGCCGTAGAGTACTGTCCATCTGTTGTGAGTCTCCAGGTGATCGTATCCTCTCTGTCCTCATTGAGGTTGACGGTCTGAATTTGTTCCCACAAGTCCACGAACTGACGTAGTGTTGTTTCAGAGTTGATGCGCCTAAGCCCTCTCATCCATCCTCTGGTCGTGATGGCCTTTCGTACTGTCACATTATTCCTCTAAGCCAGCTTATAGCATTCGGGTGCCATATCCATCGGGGCCTGACCATGCAACCAGCTATCCTTCCAGAATTTTGTTTTGCCTTCATTGCCCAGTCATTTTGGTGCAGGTCCTGAACAGACAGGTTTCAATTTGGTTAAGCTTGATTGGCATACAGTTCCATGGCTTGACAGGGGCATCCCACCACAACCAAGGCCAGCATAGGTGAAGAGCTCTACCAAAGCATTCCATATCCTTGACCCCCAACCCTCCAAGTCTCTTTGATCTGTCGACTCGACGCCAGTTCACTAGGCAGTGCCCATGTCTTGTATCCCCGCTTCCTTTCCAGAGGAAATTCCCTTGTATCCTATCAATTCTTTTGATGGCCCATTTGGAAAGCGGGAAGATCGCCATGTGATATACCGGTATGGATGATAGTACTGAGTTCACCATAGCCAGCCTCCCCGCTCTTGTAAGCAATCCAATTTTCCCTTGGAAAGCCGCATCTATTGCTGCCATGTTGGTGTCAGTGCAGCTAATATGATATAGCTCTGACTTCTGTATGTTTGTTTGCAGGCCTGTTGCGTCTCCGAAGATCCTGAGGATTACTTTGAGATTGGCAACGTCAGCAAGTATTGGCCGGATGAACAAGGCAGCATCATCCGCATACAGGCTTGTCCTGATTCAGATTGGCTCGCCGCCAATGGGATTTAGTACACCGCACTGTGTGGCCCGGTCCAGTAGGCATTACAATGGATCCATGGCCAAGATGAATAGCATGGGCGATAGGGGGTCGCCCTGACGAAGACCACAGTGATGCTTAATCGGTCTTCCTGGGATGGCATTAGCAGTATGCTCGAGGAGCTGGTTGCCCAGAGGATTGATATTAAGTCTCTCCATCGCTGACCAAAACCCTGCCTGTGCAAGACTTCCAACAAATATTCCCATTTGACATTATCAAAAGCCTTTGCCACATCCAGTTTGAGGAACAGCATTGGAGTTTTGGATCGGTGGAAGTGGTTCACTGCGCTGCGCCTTGTACATATTGGAAATTGTCTTGAATACATCTTCCCTTTATAAATGCAGATTGACTTGGGGAGACAATCTTGTTGAGAAGAGGTACTAATCGGTTTGCCAGTACCTTAGTTACAATCTTTGGCACACTGTGCATCAAGCTGATTGGACGAAAATCCTCGGGGCACTGGGAATTCTCTTTCTTCGGTATGAGCACCACGTTTGCCGAGTTCATCAGGTTCCAGGTATTAGCATGCAGATTGAATAATTGTTGTAAAGCTTGCATTAGATCTCCTCGGATAATCTGACAAGCCTTCTTATAAAACAGCCCCGTGTATCCATCCAGTCCCGGAGCCTTCTCTGATGGTGCTTGGAAAATAGCTGCCTTGACTTCCTCTTCGGTGAATTGATCATCCAGTTGCTGCAAATTGTGGTGTTGAATATTCAGCTGCTCCCAATTCAGGCAAGTAGCCCGTGCTATATTTGTCCCAAACAATGCTGTGTAGTGGTTTAGTAACAGCTGGGCCTTCTGATCATGATCAGTGACTTCTTGATTACCCTCTAGAAGTGATGGTATGAAGTTTTTTCTCCTGCTGCCATTAGCTCTCAATTGAAAAAAATCTCGTATTTGCGTCAGCTAATTTTATCCATGTGAGCCTAGAGCATTGCCTGATCTTAATCCGACGTAGGGAGGTGAAACCAAGAATCCTTGCCTTGGCCTTCTTGCGTAGAGCTGTTTCTGTTGGTGTTAGTGGTCTTTGCTCTTGAGTTTGATCCAGCAGCAGTACCACTTCGGCTGCCACCTCAGCTTGCAATTTAAGTGGATGAACTCCCTGCTTGCTCCATTGCCTTAATGCTCTGGCCAATCTGTTTAACTTGATATGAAGTAGTCTTAGCTTGTCATGAGATGCAGACAAACATACAGAAGCCAGAGCTATATCAACATAGCAAAATGCAGAAGCTGTATTGCTACTATTGATTTGCCTAAACAAGAATTAACATATCAGCAGTCGAAATTGAAATAGGTTCCTAACTTCCTATGCTGTCATCTACCTTGCTCGAATGCTCGATTATAACATCAACGATCAAATGGAGAGGTACTCTAATCTCTTTCTTGACTATCCCCATGAACGGCAAGTAGGAAGGTCTAGTTGCCTGCTAATATTTCACACCAAATGAGCATCAATTTCTGACAACTCCAGCTCAACCAACCAATCAGTACAGCAGGACTAGCGTTTATGGTTACCTTGTACACTACTCCGTATGTTATTCTCGGTGAGGGACAGGATGGTCCTCTTGAGCACTTATATTTTGTACGGCAGGTAAAGGAGCAGGAGCAGATCGATCCCCCACGGCAGGACAAGAAGCAGGGAAATCACAGTCCAGATGATGGCGTCGTGCTGCAGGTAGCCGGGCATCAGCTCCTGGAACGAGGCCCGGTAGAGCACCATCGCGCATCGCGGTGGACTCGGCCTCCTTGTTTCCGGCTTCGGACGCAACAGCCTCGATCAAGCTCGCGCCTGAGGGGCCCTCTTGCTCAGTGTCACGGCGTGGCCAGCACTCAACATGCCTGCCTAGTTTCTACCAGTAGCCTGCGCGAACAGTAGCAAACAGTACCGATTAACCAACGAGCTGCCCTCAGTTCTGCAGCCGATGCCGATACATTTGCCGCCTCTCTGTAGAGACCGAAAGAACTGGGTGCTGATTTGTGAGGGGGGACGGCGGAATCACCTGGGGAGGGGAGCGACAGGGTTATCCCAAATCAAGCTGCGGAAGTTGGAACTCGCCTGAGATTTCCCCCGCCGCCCTGTAACCAAACATAATCTTCTCCGCCCTCTCCGGCTCTCGAATCCCCTCGTCGCGCCGTCACCGCGCGGAGCAGACCCTTCCCCACCGTTTTTTTTGTTTCTCCCGTACACTGCAGGTGGCAAGTGGCAACCACAGGTGAAGACCTGAGCAAGAATGGGACAGTGAGCGGTCCACGTAGTTTTATTGGGCCTACCGAAAGATGAGCCCATCCGTATCTCATTCTCCGTGGGCTTTTCCTTTTAGAAAAATGGTTTGCGTATATTTTTCTTCGTAGGAAAGATATAAAATAAATTCTAAAATCTAGTTTAATCTTAAAATTTCATATAAAATTCTTTTTAGATTGAAAAATATAAGACTAGTTTCACATTCCCCCTAAAATAATGTTTTTATTTACTGCCAGTTTTGAAGCCATACTATTTTCTATGTATATTAGATTTTTCGATCTAAAACAAAATGGTTTTTATTATTAATTTTCTATTAGTTCGTTTTGATAACTTTTATTAAGTAGCTTCTCCCATTATTAATTATTTTGATCCGATATACCTGTAAACTAGTATGACTCTAAAATAGTCATGAAAACATGACTTTACGTCCTCGAACTCTGAACTAGATTCTAATTTACCTTCTCCGAACTACTCTCGAAACAGATGAGGATAAGAAACAACCGGTTTTTACAGTCTAGAGATCATAAACATCTAGTTTTAGAAATGAGAGACCGGAATCAGACGACAATAGTTGAGGGACGTTAAAATGATTTCTTCCTTTCTTATAGAGTCCAGACTCGAGAGAACGAAACGGCAAGCGAGAAAACAGAAAAGCCACTGGCGTCGGCGGCCCGCGGCGACGACGGGGATCCACTGGCCCAGCGAGTCAGCGAGTCGGGCTAACGCGTGCCCATGGAAATCCTGCAGCTGGAAAATTCGACGCGTCTTCGCGCATACTACAGCCAGCTGTTTTTGCAACTGTTCCCCGCGCCTTCTCCTGACTCCTGATCAACATTTCGATCATCATGTCAAAGTTCAGCTGGAACACGTACCGGACGTTCTTCAGGTGACACCACATGAACGCGATGTCCATGCATGAAGCAGTGGCCAAAAGGAGTGATGCCCAACAGAAATGTGGGTGGGCTAGCCCTGTAATGCAATCACTGAGCGTCCATCGAAGAAACGCGTCCCTTCCTGTCTATGGACGCCCAGCTCATGGCAACTACGGGCCGGGGTCCAAGAATTTTAATGGCATCAACCGGCCGGCAGCCACATAAATTGGCCAGCAGCAGCAGCAACCAATACACACGCCTATTTGAACGCAGGGCTCCGCCGTTGCTGATTTGGGCGTGCAATTAGAGCCAACAGTTGGGTGACTAGCCTTCATCGATACGATTAATCAAGCAAGAGAAGTGCACTCTCTATTTGCAATCTTTCTTGTGGCTGTGTTTAGTTTTAAAAAGTGTAGGAGAAAGTTTGGAAAAAATGTCACATCCGTCACTGTAGCGTACTGTAGCACCTCTTTCGTTTGTTTGTGGTAAACATTGTCCTATCATGACCTAACTAGGCTCAAAAGATTCGTCTCGTCGTGTACATCAAAACCATGCAACTAGTTTTTTTTTTTGTATGTGCTAGCGTAGCCTCCTCGTTTCCCTTCACATACGTACTCACCATAGCGTTTATAATTACTTGCTTCTCACAGGATAAAGAATCTTGTGATGTCATTTTTACTTAAGCAAGTGTTCGGTTTGAGAAGTGGGATGATGATGAACCATTTTACTTCTAGACTTCTTGTTTAATTTGGTTTGAGAAATAGGATGAATTGATCTATCACCATATAAGTGGTGATCATGAGGAATGCTATAGGTTACTAAATTCATGGGATGATTTCATGATAGACCACCTTACACAGGCTGTGTTTAGATCCCCATCTCCTCACCAAAATTCTCAAAATTCTCTCTCCAAACATCACTATCCACCTATCACATCAAATCTCTCTCCTCATGCATAGAGTACTAAATGTGGGTAAATAAAAAAACTAATTGCATGGTTTTGATGTACACGACGAGACGAATCTTTTAAGCCTAGTTAGGTCATGGTAGGACAATGTTTACCACAAACAAACAAAAAGTGCTACAGTGTCCGATGTGACATTTTCACCGGACTTTCTCTTCCTCTTTTTGGAACTAAACACACCCAAAGCCTTGCATGTCATTTATTTTCAAAACATTGCTTAGTATGTTATGTGCTCACGCTTGTCTTATTTATATTACATCTACAATACCCGGATTTGATATAACCATGCTAGCATCGGCAATCTCGCCGACCTCTCCGAGCACACCAGCCACCTCGCCGGTTACATCTTCGACACCTATTGGACCACACTCGCAGCCAAGCTAAGAAGATGCATAAGAGGTGCAAACGCTACTTTATGAGATTCAATTAAATATTAGTGAGAACTTTATAATGCCTAAGTTGTGTGTATTGACATTGCTCATCAAGGAGCAGCCAAAAAGAAGAATCAGGCTCGAACCAGTCTAGCGTGACAGAAGCGTCAAGACAAAATAGTCATATCTTTTGACTCTCAAAAGCAATAAAGGCTCATGAGGACTTGTTTGAAAGCTCCTGAAGTCTAATTTCCAATTCATCAAGCCCCCGACCAGTTTCAAGTTTCTAGTGGGTCCACGACCAGTTTAAGTGACTAGTCCATGGGTCAACAGTCTACTTGAGGTCCAAATCATTGTATTAAACTATACCATTCGACAAATTGTCGTTGTGCAAGGTATACATGGATGGAAAGAGGGTCAATTTAGCTTTCCAACGCATTTGGTCGTTCGTCATTTTGACTTTTCAAGACATAGCTATGACAAAAAACATTGAAGACTGCACTGAAGCCAGAAGACGCGCGAGAACTGAAGGCCACTTCGTGACTCCTTCACCTGTTGGCTTTCCATCTTCAAACGTGGCTTCTTCGGTTCACATCTATCTTAGACACTTGTTCCTAGTATAAATAACCCCTCTATGCTACTAGAAGAACAACTTTTGATGAATTGAGATTATTTCCAGTGATATTGCAGCCGAGCTGCCTGAGTGATTACACAACCCTTGTTCTTCCTTGTTCTTCTTGAACTTGTGGAGAGATCTCTCTGAGATCCACTAATTCGTGCTCTGCAGGTTCCAGTACGGCTGCCCCGTCTTGTGTGGATTAGCTCCGGTTGTGGTCCATGCTGAACAGATTCATGACCTTGTCAATATCAGTATCTTGACTTAATCCTATAAGCCTCCTTGATCTATCCCTATATATCCTTATGCCCAGAATGTATGCAGCTTCCCCTAAGTCCTTCATAGAAAAACTATTTTTCAGCGAAGTCTTAACGGATTCTAGCATAGGAATATCATTCCCAATCAGCAGTATGTCATCCACATACTAGATTAGAAATGCAACAGAGCTCCAGTGGTAAACATTGTCCTACTATGGCGGTGTTTAGTTCATGTGAAAAGGTGAAAAGTGAAGTGAAAATGTCACATCGGACACTGTAGCACTTTTTGTTTGTTTGTGGTAAACATTGTCCTACCATGACCTAACTAGGCTTAAAAGATTCGTCTCGTCGTGTACATCAAAACCATGCAATTAGTTTTTTTATTTACCCACATTTAGTACTCTATGCATGAGGAGAGAGATTTGATGTGATAGGTGGATAGTGATGTTTGGAGAGAGAATTTTGAGAATTTTGGTGAGGAGATGGGGATCTAAACACAGCCTGTGTAAGGTGGTCTATCATGAAATCATCCCATGAATTTAGTAACCTATAGCATTCCTCATGATCACCACTTATATGGTGATAGATCAATTCATCCTATTTCTCAAACCAAATTAAACAAGAAGTCTAGAAGTAAAATGGTTCATCATCATCCCACTTCTCAAACCGAACACTTGCTTAAGTAAAAATGACATCACAAGATTCTTTATCCTGTGAGAAGCAAGTAATTATAAACGCTATGGTGAGTACGTATTGAAGAGGATAAGGTTTAAAGGGCATAAATGTCATATTCTATTTATGTTTTGTTCTTCTAATAGATGAAAATAGAGACTGAATAGATTGTTACCACTAGACGCGCAGTTGCAGCGGAAGCCGTCTCGATGTAGACGAACGTGTCGAAGTGGCAGTGCAGTGCAGTTGCTTACGTCTGTCTGGTCCTGCACGTGCGGTTCGTCTTTGTGCTCCAAGCGCAGCACCTCCGAGGTATCCACACGTACGAGGATGGAAACGTCGCGTGCCGGACTGCTAGGTCCGCGAGCACGATGAGGAGAGGGCGTAGGCAGCGCGGCTGTTGCTTGAAAGTCGTGTCCTTTTCAGGAGGGGTTTGGTCTATATTTATTGAGAGAAAATTTCCCACACCATCTTCTATTAGCAATATGGAATTAATAGATAGTGTACCCCTTCCCTCGGTAATGGGCTTTACAACATTTGTGGCCCATTATGACTTTAACGCCTGAGCCCACTAGTGGATCGAATCCAGTTGGCTCTAGGGCATATTTCCAACAGTCTCCCACTTGCACTAGAGACAATCACATAGGCAAGTTTTCAGTGTTCCAAACCTCTTAAGTGTGTGACCCTATGGGTTCACGTACACATAGACATAGTTCGAGTACTCCTACTCGGACCAATAGTTGATAGCGGCCTCTAGCAAGACGTGTCAACTCCCATGCGTACGTAAAGATCATATCAGACGAACCACCACAACATCACGAATCATATGAGCTGAAGGAATCCCCCTCCGCTTTCATCATACATCACATTCACAATGAAGCCAGCTTTGGAGTCATGCCCAGTGCCTTGAGGATAAATGCATAAGTGAACGCATCTTCCTGTAGTTTCTCAAACCTGCGATCACAACAACAACAAAAAGAAACATTTTACTCCTCTTTACTTCACTCCATCTATTACAATGCAATGATTGTATGTATGGTAGAGCTAGAAAAACCAACAAACAAAACAACTGCTTTACCTTCCAGACTTGGAGAAGTGTCCAGCACCCAGTTCACACTCAACAGAAGATTGTCGTCCGTCTTCAGCTCCCTCAGCTTCGCCACGTACTTCGCAGGTTCAGAGTACAACACGCGAGGATCTGATTCGTTATCACCAACGCAACGAGTCAGCTACCTACCAACTTGCAATGCAAATCAAAGGATCACCTACCATTTAAGCCAGCTGTGACAAGAATGTTCGGATACTCTTGTGCTGTCACCTGTAACATGGACAAACAAAAACACCGCACAGATAAACATCATCATAGCTTCATTTCATTAGTAAATACACCAAGGGAGACACAAACATCACCACTTACATTATCAACAGGGGAATATGATTCCATATAGTAGTAGTATTCTTCTTTTCTTGGATCACCCCACTCCTGAACCAAGGATGACAAACATGAATTCAGAAGTGTGATGGGAGTGTCAGGGAATGGACTAAACAGACAAAAGGCATCTGAGTATCCGAAATGGATACCTCCCATTCAGCTGTTGTCAGTGGGATAGTAGGATCAAGCATAGTTGTGACAACATCAACAAAAGGGACTCCAGCAACAGCAGCCCTGAATAAGTCAGGCCTCATATTTAGGACAGCGCCCATCAGTAGGGTGATTAATAGAAAGAAAATCAAAACCTTCTAATTTCTATTTCAAATAAGATCGCAAGCCTGCAAAAGCTAAATCTGCTAAATCTTTTTCAGAAATTGACAAATTAAAACATCTATTCTTTGTATCCCTAAATCTTTTGAAATAATCTATAACTGATTCCTCTCGGCTTTGCCTAATAGATGTTAAATCAGTTAATTTAGTCTAACTGAAGATGAGACACCTCCTCCTCCGGCACCACAAAGTAATCAGATGA
>OAMR01000248.1:1424276-1468513 GCA_900205405.1 Echinochloa crus-galli | reverse complement strand
AACAGAAAATTATGGAATGGTGTAATTTAGCCAAAAAGCCCAGAAAACAATGGATCTTGTTTGGTATGTTCCACCGAGTCTATGATTCTTAGCATTGTGGAATACAAGTATAATGATTCAAGCGTATGCATTATACTTGTATTCCAAATTATTTCTTTAATTTGGGAAATGAATAAGTTAAAGAAATAATTTGGAATACAAGTATAATGCATACGCTTGAATCATTATACTTGTATTCCACAATGCTAAGAATCATAGGTATCCACACATACGAGGATGGAAACGTCGCGCGCCGGACTGCTAGGTCCGCGAGCACGATGAGGAGAGGGCGGGGCGTAGGCAGCGCGGCTGTTGCTTGAAAGTCGTGTCTTTTTCAGGAGGGGTTTGGTCTATATTTATTGGGAGAAAATTTCCCACACCATCTTCCATTAGCAATATGGTGTTAATAGATAGTGTACCCCTTCCCTCGGTAATGGGCTTTACAACATTTGTGGCTCATTATGACTTTAACGCCTGAGCCCACTAGTGGATCGAATCCAGTTGGCTCTAGGGCATATTTCCAACAGTATGATGAGCCACTACTTCCAATGATTTGCCGCGTATCATAATTGGAGCTACTGTAGCTAAGTGCCTAAGTCTATCGGCACGAGGCCAAAGCGGGCAAGTATCGCAAAACGTTGTCTCGTTTACAAAATTGGAGGACATCCAAGCTAGAGGAAACAAAAACATTTGCAATCGATTAAACTCAAACATGCATGGGTGTTAGAGAGATGTACTCCCTACACCTACACCTCACTGCTCAACTGCTCATAACTTCAATTACTTAAAAATTGGAGGAGATATGTCCTTTCAAGTAGTCTTGTAGAAGGGAAGAGTCACATCGAGGCTTGTCAACCTCGGTTGAAAATGCTGGCCCTGGCCGCCAATACTCCTTTTCTTAATTAATTTATTAATCCAAACCGTTGTATATCTATTCTAATTGCATAAATTTCAGATTGGGTGTCTTGGACCTAGATAGTCACTTTTGAGAAATGGCATCACCACTGATGTGATGCTAGTTCTTCTATACTACACTGAGAGAACCTTTTACTCTATGCTCACCAGCTGTTTTTATTAGTTAGCATCTCCTTCCTACTTGGTGCTTTCTCATATACGGATGCCATTGTGGCAATGAGTCTCTCATATACATATTTGCATTTGGAAATATTTTCTTATGATTAAAAGATTTATTTTGTTTCATTGGGACAAGTCTAGCTCTGATCAACACCTACTGCATTAATACATATTTTTTGTGATACAAACTTTACTCCCTCCGTCCCTAAATAATTGTCTCTAGACATATGTGTTTTTCTCACAAACACGCTTCGCGGACGATAATTATTTAGGGACGGAGGGAGTATGTCCTTAGTTAATATTCAAAAACACTTTCTTATTATTATAGTTTCATATTACAGAAACAAAAAAAAATAGTCGAGGATTTTTGCTCAAAAACTTGTCCTAAGATTGCTAGCACTGGTCTCTGTAAAACGAGACGCCAACGGCCACGTCGGAGAGATACCGTTTCGTCTCCGGTTCGACGGCTGCAGCGGTGCCCTGTTAACCAAACTGTATGCGCTAAAAGAGCTCTGACACCGGCAAATAGAGAGAGAGAATAGGGAACGGCAAACGGCCACGTCGGCGCGGGGCCCTCCGCTGGCCCGCCCGCCGCCGCTCGAGCCGCGCCGAGCTCGCCGCGCTGGCCGCCGCCGCTGGTACCCCGTCGCCGCTCGGAGCCGCCACGCGGAGATCGGTGCCAGGGGAGGGGACGGCCGCCCTGGCCCGCAGCGGCGACGAGCAGGGGAGGGGAGGGGAGCCGCTGAGGGAGGAGGCCGGCGCGCCGCGCTACCCCACCGCCGTGATCGCCGCCGCGTCTTCCTGCAGAGGACGCAGCAGCGACGCTCGGTCCCACACGCTCGGCCGGACGCCCGCAGCCCCGTGACGCCGCAAGCATCGGCGGCAGGACGGGCGTGCCCGCGCCGCCGTCCTCCACGGATCCTCCGCGCGCGGGCGCCCACCGTGCTGGCCCCGCGCTGGTTGCCGCCGCCCGCCGCCGAGCCAACCCGCTACCTCCTCCCTGCCCTCCTTCTCCGCGGACGCCGCCGCGGGCCGCTGCACCGGCCGCCGACCTCCGCCTCCTCCTCGCCCGCGCTTACCGCCCAGCACCGGAGCCGCTGGCCGGTCGCCGCGAGCTCCGCCGCGCACTGGTGCTCCGCGGCCGCGCTCACCCGCCCACCGCCGGCGCTCCGCGGCCGCATTCGCCCGTCCACCACCGTCGGAGAAGACGAGGCGGAGACGGCGTGCTTCGTGAGCTCCCCGGGGATGTCGAGGCGGACGAGGTCTGGGTCCGCGTGGGGACGACGAGATCGCCGGCGTGGCACTGGGAGGGAGCGGCGGCGCGGGGCGGAGGGAGGGCGACGGAGGGAGGAGGCGAGGGCGGCGGCGTGCGGCGGTCGGGGAGGGATGCGGGGAGATTTTTTTTTAGAAGGGGTGCGGGAGGAGATTTGAGGAAGAGAGATGGGATAAGAACAGACGGTGTCTGGAAGCTTCCGACCACTACGAAGCCGACAGCTATACTATGGACCGCGGGTTCGATTTCCAGAAAACGCCGTGCCGAGCTCGCCGCGCTGCCCTGCCCGCCGCCGCGCCCTCCGCTGGCCAACCCGCCACCGGAGAGAGGGTGGGGCCCGCGACGGAGGAAGGCGCCGTCGAGACGACCGGCGGGCGACGGCTCCGTGCGCTCGGCCCCGCGTCCCCGCCCGCCGTCGCACGCTCCGGCGGTCGTCTTCCTCGTGCTCCGCCCGCCAGGGTCGCCCGCCGTCGCCGCACCGACCTGCCCCGCCACGGTTCCCGCCGTCGCTGCGGGAGGAGGAAGAGCAGCCGACGGAGGAGGACGAGGAGCTCGAGATCGATCCGGCCGCGGGAGTGGAGGTGGAGGCGGCCATGGCGCGGCGGGGGAGAGAAGGTGGAGGCGGCCATGGTGCGGCGGTCGGTGCGAATCGAGCGCGGGGGAGGGACAGGAGGGGGCGCGCCGGGGGAAGAGGAGGGGGCGGCGGCCGTCGTTCGAGCGAGCCGAGGAGGGCGCCGGCGGTGGAGAGCGGCGGAGGGGGCCGGCGGAGGGAAGGGAGGGGCGCGACGGGGAGGGGCGGAGTGTTCAGGTGCGGGAGGAAGGAGGGAGGGAGAGAGAAGTGAAATTAAAAAGTATATAATATGTGGGTCCCATGAGTGATAGTTGGTGTAGAGAGTGGGATAGAGAGTCAATGAGTGCAGAAGAAAGTGATATAGAGAGAGGAATCTTGATGAACAGGAAAGAATATTCTCTTTTAGAGGGTAGAGTAAAGTTTCACCCGTGCGAACAGTCCAACAAAACAAAAGGTATCCTGTAAAACAACAGGAGTATTTAGTGAAGCAACTATATGGGTTAGAGCTTTGTCCTAACAGAATGAAATATGTGTAAATAGTCCTACACGACTAGGTCTTAGCTTTAGCGCAACAATATACGGGCATTTTCTCCTGGGCTTGTACCGAATGAACCATTACCACTGGCACCAGTGTATTTATTGCATATAAATGATCACACGAACCAAGGCAAATATAAACATGTGCTGCCTTCATCGGAGCCCATGGTCATCTGAGATTCTGAGCGCGAGGCTTCTGAGCAGCCATAAGCTGATCGACCTCGACTTCCAGGCGGACATCTCGTGATATCTCCCCCTCTACCCTCCACTCAAAACAGCAACAACAACAAAAGAAACACCTCCCTAAATCTCTGGCTAGCTCCTGCACCATGAGGCACGCTCCATCGCCTGCCATGCTTCTGTTGCTGCTGTTTTGGCGGCCGCGGCGGCGAAGCACGGCGGCTCTGTGCTGTGGGCAGCGCGCGCCCCGCCGCGGACGGCGCCCGGTGTCGCCGGCGACGTTGACGTGTGGGCGGCGCAAGGTGAATCGAAGAGGCTGGTTCCCCAGGGCCCCAATCCGCTGCACAACTAGCTTCAAGACTCATCAGCGGGTCAGGTACACTGCAACCGTATGTACGTGATCCGTCGTGTCGTGCTTAGGATTGAAATCATCGTTGAGGAGTGCGTGCACCTTCTTCTCCTCCTCCTCTTCGTCCTCCTTTCTATCTGCGTTTTTCTTCTCTGTTTTTTTCCTTGTGTTCTTGTGCAAAGGAGCATATGCAGGATGGATCATACAATTGACAATTTCGGTGTTGTAATTAGTTGCCACTTAGCAAAAATAGAGAAATCACGGAAACAAACAAGATTGTACCAATGCAATTGCCCTGTAATACTTAGTAGAAAGGTTGTGAAGTCATACCCCTCTCCAAGTTTCTCTCAAGATCAAGAGTTTGAGCAGACTCCATTCTTCTTCTTTTTCTTGTGGTGGTGGTGGATTACTGGATTGGATGACTGGTGGTGGTGGATGTAGTGATTTTTTAGGAGGGGCCTTGGTGTCCCTCTCGGGGTCTCATCTCATGTATTGTTATCAGAGAAGCAAAGGGACATGGGGAACCTGGTCAGGCTTAAGTTCTGGTGAGTTGTCTCATCTCACCAGCTATAATGACCAGCTCTTCCTTCTGTTGCTTGCGTGCATGCTTCCCAGTGCGGCTGCCCACAACGCTAGTGGGGTGGGAAATTATTTGGTCGGCGCCTATAGGATCTTGGAAGCCTGCACACTGCATTTGAGACAGTGACACTGTTAAGTTTTAAATTACTCGTTCCTTCTAGAATGGTGGGATTTCGTTAGAAATTTCAGTGGAGAATGTACTTATTCATGCAAGGAATCCTCCTTTTTGGACAAAGAAAAATGATCAGTGCCAAAAATAAACAGCAACAACAGTAATACGCTAATTAGTTCCCACAATTTGAGGATGGTAGGGGCAGCATTACCAGTATGTGAAAATTTGCCAGCGAAACCATTTATATGAAGACCACAACTCCCAGGAGAAGGTACATTTTGCAAGAAGGCTTCTGCTGTTCTGCAGCTTCAATGCCCTTACAAGACAAGTACTCCGTAGGATGATAGGATCTACCAGCTTCGTAGCATCAAGTTAGAAATAAGGATCTATCAGCTTCGCATCAAGTTAGAAATAACTCAATAAGCTGTTCCTGATACCGTTGTTTAAGGATCACAAAAAATGCTGCTGCTGCTGCAAGAGAGAGAAATGCTTTCCAATATTACTGTCCTATACCTTCTTATACGTTGGACAGAAAGAAGGACCACTCAGAACTCCAAAAGCATAGAGAGAAGTATAGAAGCAAATAAACTAGTTACTGCAACCAGTGATCACAAACGGCCTCAAAATTTCCAATAACTGAGGGACTGTATTAATACAACAAATGCAGCTGTTTTAGTTTAAAGTCACTAATAACACGTCTTTTGAAACAATTAAAGAAGCCAAAACAACTGAATTTCGTGTTGCACTAGCATGAACGTGTTCGATGGCTGAAGGCCTCAAGCACATGAACTGTAGCTGCGCTCTGGTGAAACTTCAAAAGAGTTTGCTCTTCTTAGCGAGATTGCTTCCATCCACCGCAGTCTTCCGGGAGACCCCTCTGGCGAGTATCCTATATAAAGAACAACAGTTAGCTTACCAAAACGTTGTTTTTTGTTTGCAGACTAATTCTAGCACCAAGCAAAAAAACAAGGTTTCGGCAAAGTAACAAATTTCCAGTTCAAAAAAAAGGCAAAGTAACAAAGGATTTAAACCATGGTATTCTGCAACCAGGTTTCATGTGAGCAACTGGCGAGCAAAAGAGCATAATCTTTACTCGGTGCTAGATGAATGGTGAATCAGAGCTACAAGACTGAAAAGTCATGTTCAGGTGATTCCAAGGTTGCACATCCAATGAAATATTTCAGGCAAATGTTTCCGTAGCTTCATTACTGCCAACTGTATCTCAGCACAGATATATAATTGGTAGTACTTGACACCACTGCATTGCCTGCAATGGCATTGCATGACTAGACTAGACACTATAGGGTGCTCAGGCTACTGTGCTCAATTATAGTACCTAGAAAGTAGGAATTCATCACAATCTATATCGACTGATAATGGGAGCCTGGATGTTACAATCGTAAAAGAAATTCTTGCCCAGGACTGGGCACAAAAAGGGGGAACCTTGGTAGTTTGCAGGTTATGCAAAAAAAAGAGTAGGTTTGAATTTTTTTTTTCTTCGTGCCATAACTAACAATGATCAGGAAATTTGGACAGCAGAAAACATATCAAACAGACAGGTACGCAGTTCATATTTTTCCCATAAAGTGAAAGCAGTCGACAGATTTGAAATGCTAGTAAATGATGAAACATTATAATTTAATGTGGCAAGCTGCCAAATTTCATGAGCTTGACATCCATAATTTGCTTCAATTCTGACATAATTATTCACCAATGAACACTTGAATCTGCCCTAATTCTATACTGTATACCTTTTTAAATTTGAATCCTTGCATGACCATATATATGGGGGCAATGAGAAGTACTTAAATTTATCATACAAAATAGTATTGAAGAATTCATTCTTATGGCTACTTACATATAACTGTTATTTTGATATTTTTTCCTACCAAATAATTAAAAAACTTTGGTAACATCATAAATATTCAAGATCATGTTAACTCTTCAAATGGCAGTCAAAAGAGAGGTAAAGCACATCAGAAAAGGCGTTCAAGTTAATAAAATATTAAATTCGGGAATTTTAATATTCAATGCCATATAAACATAGAGGCAGATTTTCGGAAACTACCTCAGGAGTGAATGTGAGGCCAACTTTGATTTCCCCACAGTATTTTTCACCTTTCACAACATTATAGATTGTTGGTGGAATGCTTCTTTCCGAATACACTGCTTCCAATGGAATCCTGCAGAGACCAATTCAATTCGGCTCTTTAAAATTTGAATCGCCTACAGGCTACAATGCTAAATTTTGCTAACTAACATTAACACAATGGCAGAACCATGCTCTGCAAAGGTTATGAACAATGTGAAACCAACATTACGATTTCTTCAAAAAGTAAAGTAGAATTCAGGGATCATTTACTATAGGAATTCCATTGCAATATCTACTTACGTCGCTTCACCAACAAAGTCATCTGCTGTGCCTGTATCACTGTCCATAAGCTTGATTAACAAGTCTGTAGTTCGGTCGGACACGGTGAAGACAAAGTTTTCATTCCACTCAGGGTTAGTTCCTTTCCCTGTATGCATGATTATGTTACAGTCACTAGTGTTATTCAAGGAACATAAATTAGTGGCAGACAGTACCTTAAAGAAGTTATATATGTACTCAGTAGCATGATTCTGTCTTTAGTCTTAAGAAAAGGATATGGCCATCAAAATAGAAATTTCAATCCCCCTAACTTTTCTCTATGCAGAAGAACTATGAATTTTCTGCATTAGTTAGGAATTAGAAACAAGATACAGACGTTCAACAGAATGCAAAGTGTAATTTCTTATTTTATAGTTGACTTCATAATCACATAATAGCACTATGGTATAACCCCCCTAGTATTATTTTACCTTAATAAGTTACCTATATGAACTATTCTCTTTTCAAGGGAATGTCTACTATTGTTCAAGAAGGCAGGTCACCTCTCACCTGCATTCTAGTATTAAGAAAACAGAATTTGCAGAGGAGAATGTGATGTTCCAGTGTATTTATGAATTCTTTTAATCAAATTGTTTCATTAAATCACATTAGGCTACTAAAGACTTATATGGCTATATACCTAGTGAAAAACATGGAAATGTTCAGAAAATGCATAAGCACAATGGGATAAGAAAATACGGTAGATATTAAAGGAAAAAAAAACGCATAGATGAGGACATCCACCTGCTGCAATGCTGCTCCTCTGCTCCTGTGATCGGCACTTGAGAATTGCATATGGATCCATGTTGCCTGCGGGATCAATTTGCCTTGAAGAAATCATAAAAAAGGATACATACCCGCATTTGAGAAGAGAAAAAAATGGGAAAAGAGGCGACACAGCTGATTGAGAGATCCATACTATATGTTTGCTAAAATCAACAATCCACGGAATTACAGTATTTCTTATAATCGTTTCCCATTGCACAGCCCACGGAAGGCCGAAGAAGTGATCATGTTCAATTAATCAACAAATCTAGTTTAGCAACGCAATCAATAGGATTAATATATCGACCTACAAAAGATTAGCTGAGCAACTATTGTTAGCCCAAACGCTTCGATCCCCCATGGAAAGAAACCGAAATGGACCACGTTATGAAGATCTAACAAAGAACAGGAAAAGGGACTATCTTGAAGATTTAGCCGATACGCACAGAGGTAATCGGTGTTCTCGAGGCCCTTGGCCCCGACGAGCAGCACCTCCAGCGTCCCGTGCACCATGTCCTCCTCCTCGCTCTTCCTCACAAGCCCCTGTCTCTCTTGCCTGTGGCGCAAACGAACAACGGAGACGCAGACAGGTGGATCCGAATCTCTGGCTGCCCTTTATGCGCGTCCGGCTGCCCTCCCTCGCATGGAGACGGAGGCGACATGGCACGGACGGCCATTAGCTTCGCCCGCCACCGCCAGTTCCGCGCGGCCTCGACGCCGGCAGCTGGCGTACACACACCGTTGTGGGCCGGGATAGTTGGGCTCATTCTGCGCGATGGTGGGCTTTACTTTACACTCACCTTGGACTCGGGACGCCTACGGGCTACGGCCCACCAAAACTTATCCAACGCGAAATCTGTGCGAATTCTGATGGCGATCGGATCGCCACTCACGGCGTCCACATCGGCTGATCGGCGGCACGCGGCGGTGCCACACGTCCCCCGGCGGTGGGGCCCGCGGCCAATCTGTACTTATCTGCAATCTGTCCACCCGTCTCACACTAGCAATCGCCGCATCTCGCTCCTCCACTCCAACTCCCTCCCAACCACCTTGCTTTCCTTCCACACCGATCCCCCTCGCCTCCTCCCGACGTGCCGCGCGCTCCGCGCCGGCCCGCGCTCCCGCGGCGCGGCCGTCGTGTGCCAGGCGCAGGGCGGCCAGGACACCGCCATCCAAGGTATGTTCATGCTCGCGTAGGTTATTCTCCTGCTACTAGGCTTTGATTCCATGTATCGATCTGAGATGAAATGGCGGTGGGCTGCTGATCTGGATACTGGAAGTGCCATGTGATGCGAGTAATCCGTTAGGTCAATTGGGTTAGTGATCTTCCGTGTGAATCATTGGCGGACCCAGCAGGGTAGCACGGTAGTCCCAGGACTACCCCAAATTTCTGATGACCTTAATGTAACAAATCACTGTACCGGGAACTGTAACATACTGCCGCCTACCCAAACAAATGATTCTAGGTCAGTGTTTTAACGTAGTTAGGATTTTTTTTTTTTGCAACTTTGTTGGTTGGAGGTTGTGCCTGATTTGTCGACAAATAGGAACTAGGAATACCAGGGCTAGCAGCTGTAACGATGAGATGGTGAAGCAAGTAGCCGTGAATTAGCCAAGGCATGGCAAATTTGTTTGTGTATATCCAACTTGCATCACTTACCGTGTTGTGCAGCGCAGACCTCTGTGCGCCAATGCATGTGGCTATGTGCGCATAACAAACTTAACACGGGATGTACATAAGGGCATTGTGTGTAACTACTTCTTTAGTGCATTTATATGGCTATGCACTTTAGGAGTTTAGGTTTCCTCTGCATATACACAAAGGCGCGAAAACTAGTTTGAATTTTAAACCTATAAGCATTTAATATCACATAACATGTCTGCTGGCTTATAGTAGCTTTTGGCGTGACGCAGCAAAATAAGAGAATATGCTAATTTTAAAGTTGACCAAATACAGGCAACATGGCATACAATTGGATAAGAGAGCTATATTTATGCTTTCACCGTAAATGTTTTTGTTGAAACACGGTATTATTCTTATTCCAAATCAAATTTTAGTTAGCCTTTTACTTCGATGGTAACCATTGTACACTCTGTACTGGACCATACTTGAATTTTGTGAGATGTAGCAATGAAAAATATTTCCTTGTTTCAAAATTAGGATATTTGGTAAATTGGAGGTTTGTCGCACTCATATTGGTATTTCTACTAGAATGTGGAAAATGTATTCATGATCATACATAAGATTATTAAGAAATTTTGTAACAATGCGATGGTAATGGTGTGATTGTTAGAATCCCAAGTGTTGGTTCCATGTCGTTCTGTGGTAGTTTTATATGGATTCCATGCCTTTTCATATATGAAAATTTGCTGCAAGAGAGCTGCCAGCCATTTCATTGGATAAACTGCTTGGTTAGGTGTGACTACTTGCTTTAATGTTTTTACCAATTCCTGTCTCTAAATTCAATAAAAGGTAAGCACACAGATATGAAAGAATTTGTTTTTACTGGACATCTACTTTTATTCTCATTAGTAAGTCTTTGACACTGGCTAATAACCAAGATTGGTGTACAAAGCTCAAAGCTACTTTAAAGTTTTCCTTAGGCTAGCAGTAGTTGGGAGGAACACAGATGAGATGCATCATTTATTCAGTTGATGCAATACAGAAACAGAATCGAATCATCATTTTGGTCTTAACTAGTTTGAGATATGATGTATACTGTAATAAATTTGTTCACATACGTTGCATGGGGAATGCATACCATGGTCATTCATTGTTACTGGTATGTGACACAATGAATATATGCTTTAACAAGACCTATTCTCATAAGCTTTGGAAAAATGCTTATAAACTGCATCTTGGCCTCTTGGGCTAGAAAGCTATGGTTGCTGAATCAGTGCCACCATAAAAATTATTGCATTCCTTCTATGTCAAAAATGGTTCCTTATCTGTTTCATAATAGCCAATGGTTAAGGTTTCCTTACACATTCAAATGCGCATTTAGTAGTCTAACACAATTTTCCTGTATGAAATCATGGTGGAGGTTAATGTCCATGTCTTCTGTATTCAGATATACCTATCTAAACACAGTTGATGTTCATCTAAATGTGGATGCATTAGTATGAATTGTATCTGAACTTGAATTTATATTCCGATCTTAAATCTTAGTTTTTACAGTCATTAGATCTTGATTATATAATAGTATGCTAGATCTGTGAGAATCTTT
Source organism: Echinochloa crus-galli (assembly GCA_900205405.1). NCBI lineage: Eukaryota > Viridiplantae > Streptophyta > Magnoliopsida > Poales > Poaceae > Echinochloa > Echinochloa crus-galli. The sequence continues at coordinate 1,457,397 of OAMR01000248.1, read as the reverse complement.
AGAGTTCTGGTAAAAGCCCTAACGCATGAAACTAGGCACAGTAGAACTAGCATCTGTACCATGGTATGTGAATTTAAATTTAAACATATATTCGAAGAAGTAGATTAGAAAAGCATGCAAGGTAGAATCAGTAAGTAAATTGAAAGAAGTAAAATAATCTCCACCAGCATAAACTTCAACTCTTCATCCATTTAGTTCAAGGCACAGAGGTAAATTTCTCTTGGCTGCTCATAGAATAGTCATGAGTCAACTTTGATTTAGAACATATTGGCAGTTTTAGCAGGAATGCAGCATTGAGTAGTTTCTGTTTTGTCCTATGTTATTGTGATTGATGTGCCAACTTACATACTCCAAACATCCTTTTCAGTTCCTGATGTGAGCAAATCTACATGGCAATCACTTGTGGTGGAGAGTGAGCTCCCTGTCCTCGTCCAGTTTTGGGCCTCATGGTGCGGACCGTGCAAAATGATAGACCCGATCGTTGGCAAGCTCTCAAAGGAGTACGAAGGGAAGCTGAAATGCTACAAGCTGAACACCGACGAAAACCCAGACATCGCGACCCAGTTGGGCATCCGGAGCATCCCCACCATGATGATATTCAAGAATGGCGAGAAGAAGGACGCTGTAATCGGGGCCGTGCCAGAGAGCACCCTGATCACCTGCATCGATAAGTATGTTGGTGGAAGTTGAAATCTCAATCTGAGCTGGTTAGCTTTGGACTACTGGACTACTATGTGTAGATGGATGGGTATGGGTATACCGTTGTCATCGGAATATTGGACCGATGTTAAAGTAGCATTATGTAGATAATAATGAGATAATATCGAATAAATGCGATTAAGGATGAGAAACCATCTGGATGACAGGATGGAAGTTTGCACAAAGGTTGCTTCTGGACTAATCCCTCATGTTTCATTCATTGGGTTGTGCTACCGTATGGTGATCTGCTAATCAATAAAACTTCCCTTATCGAAAAAAAAATGGTGATCTGCTAAATCGTACAGTATCGACCTGATTGATGGTCCTTATCTGAATCTCCTTATGAATGTTTTGTACTGAGTTAGTGGATCAGGAGCTGGGCCTGTATGCTATTGTCGGTGATGTTTTCTGGTTACTTGCGTTGCTCCGTCGCGCCTCGCGCGTGTAGCATAATCCGGAGTGGGCCTTGGAGGGCTTTATGGCCTGTTTGGCCTAGTGGGCCTGTTTGGCATTGTGCATTCAGTGGCACGCACAAATGCACAATGCGAATCGGAAAAGTTTCAGCGCGCGGAGGGCGCGACCCGCGACCTGCAGTCCAGCGTCCGGGATCCTGGCCCATAATGCTTAACAAGTTAAGTTCATATACCTGCAGTGAAGTCCAACGATACGATACTTCTTCTCGCCCCACATCCTCAAAGCTGTTGCCAGGATCTGAAACAGGTTTCAGACATGAGAACAGCGATTGCAGTTCAGAAACACAGGTTGATGCGGGCTGTGCTTCGTGCTGCTCTCGCGTCCACTGGACCAGCCTAACAACCCCAGGCTAGCGCGTGGAGCTCTAGGCACTAGCCACTACGTCGGCGGAGCTACCGGTGTTTATCTCAACGTCAGCCCCTTGCAATTATTGTGTCGGAGCCGGTGCGATCGGATGAAGCACACTACTGGTTCGCAATCTGCGCGTGTCGATCAACCACACCGATTTTGTCCTCGTTTCCCCGTGGTGGAGAGCACGGCGGGCGGAGAATGATGGGAGGTGAACGGAGCCTAAGCAGCAGGTTTCTTTTCCTTTCCTTTTCTTTTGCTTTTGGTTGCTTCCGGGGTTGGGGAGCTCGTTCGTGATCCGCGTGATATTCCGCGCGAGTCCAAAAGAAGCTCACGGAGCAGTGCTCCGGCCTCCGGGCAATGATGCAATGGTGTTACGCAGGCACGCAGCCGACGAGCTGCAACTGAAAAATGCGGCGGCGCACGCTGCCCGGCCGTTGCAGCGGGAAGCTCGCCTCATCCTGACGAAGCCGCGCGGGGCGATCCAGTGATGCTACTGCACCCTCCATCGACAGAGTGGCGTGCATGAGCCGATGCCCGTTGCCCAGGCTCTCACGGCAAAGGCAAGGCAAGCGAGTTTCGTACGCCGGTCGCCGATAATTCGTATCCCGGCATTATCACGATCCGATAAACTACACTGCCCGGAATTCTCTAACTGTTTGCTGCTAGTGGTAGGACTAGTACTCCCTCCGTTCCGAAATATAAACATTTGTTGATTTTTAGACATCATGTTTGATCATTCGTCTTATTTAAAAAATGTTATAAAAATATAAAATAAATAAGCCACACTTGAAGTATATCTAATGATAAAACAAATCATAGCAAAATAAATAATATATTCATAAAAATTTTGAATAAGGGTCAAATATGATATATAAAAAATCAAAAAATCTATATTGTGGGACGCCGGGAGTAGTAGATAAGTTATCCGCAGTTCCAACAACGGCCCCTGCGCCCGCCGCCGCCCTCTCCCCTCGCATTCCATCCATCTCTTCTTGTTTATTCCGCAGCCTCTCCGCCTTTTTTATCCCTTTGCACCCCCGCGGCTCGGCTGACGTCGACGCGCATCCGCCCGCCGCCGCACTCATCATCTCCTCCTTGGAATTGGCAGTCGCTTGCAACCACAAAAGCCGTTGGCGCCGGTACACCAGTATATTTCCTCTGCATCCATCCGCACCACCATTCTGATCCTGCCCTGCCCCAGTCGACTGCTCTCAGCCTGCAGACGGATAGAAGCCGGACGTCGATCGCCTACCTGCACTCCGCACACTGCTGCCACAGGTCAGTCACTTGATGATTCTACGCTGTCGATTCTTGTGTTCTTATTCGTTCCTGATGATGCTGCCATGATCCGAGTTTTTTTTTTTTGGTTCTGTTCCCTGCTGACAGTAAGTTCTGCTTGCTATTGATCTGCTTGTGCTCATGGTTTGCCGTTTTGGATCAGCAGATTCGGCTGCTCTAGTGCCTTTGCTTCGCATTTTAGGGGTCATGGTGATCGATGTAGCCTCTCTGCTCCTTGGATTGCTCCCGTTGCAACATGATTCCCTCTCTCAACGATACTCCGCACAATTTTAGGGCCACCTTGCGTAGTTTCCAAATGAATCGCCGCGGATCTGGCTACTAACTGGGTCAGTTCTTGGCTTCTGTGTAGTTATTTAACTTCATCGATTGATGCAGTTGTTCGCGGGATGCACTAATCTTTTCTTTGTGAACCCCAAACGTTGCTGATTTCTTTTTGTTTGGCAAGGAAAGTAGGAAACCAAACGTTTGTTGACATCTACCTTACTTTTGGAAACTGCAAGTCATACTTTTAAAATCAATCTGGTTTCCCGATACCAGGTTCCTAAGGTCATGGTTTTCCCTGCAAGTACTTCAAACAAACTGTGTTATGTTGTGTGTGATTTTACATTTTGTCAATCATTGCGCCATTCATTTTTTTTTATACGAAATGTGAGCGTGACTGCACAATACTAGGATCGACCGTATGTTGAGTAGAGGAAAACTTCAGGGTGTTGCATGCTTCATTCTTACGCAACACTAATCGGATCGACCATATGTTGAGTGCACCTAATGAAAAGCTGACAGGCTAACGGCGCCTTGTTTGCGGGCACCGCGTGCTAGTGCTGCTACGCTTTATATAAACTATCCAAATCATTGATACGTATGTAGGTTACAAGTTTACAACTTCCTATGCATCGGTTTTAGAGTGCACTAAACCATGTATCTGACCTTGGTATTGACTAATGGTGCAGTAAACCATCAAACTTGACTGAATCCATGTGCTTGGCTCGTTGAACAACTACAGAAATGCTGCTCGCTCTCGGAGCTACTGATTGGATCAGAATAAGAAATGGAGAATTAGAGGTGCGCACTCAGCCAATCATGATAAGAGAACCAAATCTACATGGAAACACTAAACTTTGTCTGAACATTGAGTCTATGCCTCTAGGGGTGTGGAACTTGTATTATTTAAGAAAAAAAAAGACCTCCAAGTTGTTGGCCGAATTAAGCACTGTTTCCCGATCCTACCGCACTTTTCTTTATGTCGGCACATATGGTCTGTGAGTATGGAGCCTGTACGATTCAAGAAAGAAAACTCTCAAGAAAGTTGTTGAGAAAATTATTCTGTGTTTCCGATCTTATCTCAAAGCTGTTACCATTATCTTTGCTTTTCGTCATTGTCTTCTCTGATCAGTAGATATGATTAAAAACAAGTCATTTGATGTGCTCATCTACGTTAAACATCTTGTGTCCTATACTCGAGCCAATTCATAATTATTTTGGTGCCTATCAGTAGCTCAGTACCCCTACCTTGTTGTTGCTTGTCAATTGCTCCTATAGAAATAATTGATTGACTAGGATTAGAATACAGGTGCACGGGCTATCTCCTCTCCATCCCTCCTACCGGCTGTTGTGTGGTCAACTCTGCCCCACTGGTCTTTTCTTGCTCCTTGCCGAAACAAACACAGGAGTAAATCCTGCCGTGGTCCAAACGAGATGACCTGCATCATTGCCCGAAATCAAGTCTGCAAGACATGCAGCCTGATCCGGTTGAGCAGCCAAAGTTATGAACGCGGGTGCCTTTCGTCTAAAGACAATCATGGGTGCTGGGTGACAGCTACAGCCTTGACCTGTGTGGAGCCCGGCCGGCCGTTCGTTTCCACCAAGGACATGTCTGTATCAGGCCAACCATGGTGTGCCGTGGTGCCGGGTAAGGGGTGGTAACATACTAACATCAGACGCAACAATGCGCGGTGAAAAAAGGAGATCCTCTGCGGATACAGCAAGGGTGATTGCAGTTAGCGCACGGCTTCTTTGTAAAGATTACCATTGGCCATTTGGCCCGCCTGGAGCAGTAGCTGTCGCTTGCGTCGCTGTTTGCTCGCCTGGAGTAGAGTGTGTGTTGTGTGTCTTCATCTCTTGATTTTAGACGTGATCCTCTGAGAATTTTGGATAAGCTGTGCTGAGCAGCATCTGACTGAGACTGAAAAAGCTTCTGGAGTCTGGACCCATCGATCCCTCCAGTCGCTGCTCTCTTCCTTCCTGTAGGTTGATTGGTCCTTTCGGCGACGCCCCCACACGACACGGCCACGACGCACGAACTCACGCTGCGCTACAGGCTACAGCACATATATGTCGCACATGACCCTGTACGGGCAATGGCCTTACGTGGCGCGCTTTATCCTTCTCCTTTGTTTCGCTGCTGCCTGAGCCTGACCGGCCCTCTCGCACGGCCCGATCGTGTGTCTTGATTGGTGAGAGATGTGGCATCAAGTCGGTGCGTAGGTTGTTCGCCTTTGCTCTGATTGATTCGTCGTCCCCGGTGATGGAATGACCTTCTGGATTTGTTTTGCAGTGCTACAAGAGGAAGAAACAAAAATCAGCAAAAGCCGGAGACCCCCACCCAGCTTTGTGTTTGCCGGAAGTGCATGAAGTAGTAGTACATGGATCAGGCGCGCACGGCCGGTCCCGGCGAGCAGCCTGCGGCGGCGGCTGCTGCCAGCGATGAAACGGCGAAGAGGATCGCCGGAGGGGAGGCGCCACCGGCGGCGGCGACGGCGTCGGGAGGCGGCTGCTTCGACTGCAACATCTGCCTCGAGTGCGCCACGGAGCCGGTGGTCACGCTCTGCGGCCACCTCTACTGCTGGCCCTGCATCTACGAGTGGCTGCGCCCCGACGCCGACGGCGCGGGCACCGGGGGGAGCTCGGCGAGGCGGCGGTGCCCCGTGTGCAAGGCCGCGGTGTCCCCCGACGCGCTCGTGCCGCTCTACGGCCGCGGCGGGAGCTCCAGCGCCAGCGCCAAGAAGCCACCGCGCGGCCTGGCCAGCAGCATCCCGCGCCGGCCGGCCCTGCGGCAGAGCGCTCAGGACAGCGACAACGGCGGCCACCACCACCACCACCACCACCGGGGGGACGTCGAAACCGACGCGCCGGCCCGGGCACCGCCACCACAGCAGGCGCGGCACCACGCGGACGCCGAGCAGTTGGACGCGCTCTTCGCCTCGCCGTTCGGGGACCGCGGCATGATGCACTCGACGGCCGGAGGGGTGCTCGGGGGCATGGCGGTGGCCGTGCTGCCGTGGCTGCTCCGTGGGCAGCCGCAGCCGCCGGGCGTGTTCTACTCGAGCCCTCCTTACCACCTGATGAACCCAAGGCAGAGACGGCGGCACATGGAGCTGGAGAGGTCTCTGCATCAGATATGGTTCTTCCTTTTCGTGTTCGTGCTGCTCTGCTTGCTCCTGTTCTGATTTCTGAAGCACAACAAAGCTGCTGTGCTTTTTCCATGTGCGGAAACAAGAGAACCGAGTGGCTGACGTGCTGTGTACATAGTACTGTAGATGTTAATGTAATAGAGCTGTGGCGAATGCATGATAGCGTTCAAGATGAAAATTGAAAATCAACAGTGGCCATTGCTTTTGATCCTAGAAAGAACTAGGGAATCGGTTTCGAAACAGCAAAGGGACCCTTTGCACTAGATCAGAAAATGTTGTCCACATGTCCATTCGCATTCGCAACAAATAGAAGTTACAGGTAATTTTGATTGTCAGGCCAATCTTTCAGTATCTAACTGTTACGCTACCATTTCTGCCAGATGATCACCTGTGTTCCCCCGCACTCTGGTATGTAACTCGAAACGTCTGCAATGTGCGCGCAAAAATAATGCCAGTAATGGCAGCTTACATGGCTCGTTTGCCAAAAGTAAGATAAGCACTAGATTCAAAACGGCACTTGAAGATGTGCTACGGGCTATTGTCATCTTTTGTCAGTTGTGTCATGCCACCTTTGTACATGAACCTATCCATGCTGGTTTCCCGCCTGATTAATCCGGATGAGGATGTTCCCAGAGTGGGGTTCTTCTTCGGTCCACTGGATTGAATACTTCTCTAGGTACTTCATCACCTGTCAATTTTTCAAATAATCAAAGTAGTCAGATGAAGACGTATAGTAGCATCTACGCGAGCAACAAATAGGATTATGCTAACTGATAAACATATTTTTAGGCATCTCGTACAAATGCCACATAACAGACAAAACATCTTATAGTCAAAGACCAGCATACAACCGTATTTATTGCCATTGGGTGGAAGACAGAAGGGAGAAAGCAAAAGTACACCGGTAGCAGGGATTTAATCTTGATGAGCAGACTTGCAACATATACAGTATATGCACATTGACTGAAGCTTTAGCATGTATCCTCGTTAGAATTCATTTTTATATACATTTAAACCTTTTTTTTTCTTGCCACAATTTAGCTGGATATCTCATCAATAGCTTGATGGGCTAAGGGAATAAAACTGAAGAATTTCATAAGATAGTGCCCAAAAAGTGAACTGAATGAATTAATACTAGTAGTACCCTAAGATACTTATATTAATAATACTTAGGGGTGGTAACGGATCATGGCCCGTTTGTTCCTTCACAATCTAACTTGGCCCTAACAAAATTTAGCTCAAAAACTAGTATTATTTTGGCCCGGCCCTAATCCGGCCCGATCCTTAAAATTTCTAGTACAAAAGTGAAGACCCTCTACCACCCCTACGCTCAGCAAGTATCCATCAAACTATATGCTCTATATCCACTCGGATTTTTCTGATTTCCATATGAACAGCAACAATAAAAGAGCACACGTACAGCAAGTCAGCAAGGTCACCTAATAGCAGGCTTAATAAAACAAAGGCCTAATAACAGGCTTAATAAAACAAAGGGTTCGACAGCAAAACAATTAGAGGTCTGTACTGTACATTACATGGATTATTCGTTGGACATACATCATTTGCTTACTTGGAAGCAATCTTAGTGTTCTAGTGTATGTAAATTCAATCTTTCAATCAGCAAATCCTTGGCTGGCCGGTGTACGGTATGCCAAGTTCAAAATCATCCTAGAAATGTTGCTTCCAAAAAATAAGCTCTAGGTTTCTTCAAACATGGACACATGTACAACAAGAGTCAAAGCAAGGAGAACATATGTATATGGATTTTGAGGTGTGGCAAGATGACAAGGACTCGCTCGCAATGCCTGGATTATTTGTCCCAATCTTTCAGACAACCAACAATAATTCTCCTCTGAATTTCATCTCCAACTAATCGATGATATAATGTGAATGCATACATAGGCAGAAGTGAAACTAGCTGAATTTGCCGTCAGAAATTTGGCAGAGTCAGATCCTTGTACCGCACACAGGTCACAGAAGATCAATTTGCCGTCAGAAATTGAATAATCAACATCCAGTATGCAGTAGAGCAGTACCAGAACTTAAACTTCCCACGCTCAAAAAAGTAACCAGACTTTCTTCTTATAAACTGAGTTTAACTTTATATTGCCACTCGCCAACCAATCGGAGAGCAGCAGATATCAATCATGGCAAATTCTCAGCACCAATTCAGAACAAATCGAAGCACTGATAATATAACTTGACAGGACAAGACAGTTCCGTCCGTCTTGACAGGACCATGTTGACGAACACCCTGGCGATGTAGCAGATAAAAAGAAAAACTAATCTATTCTATATTATATAATATTTTTTGAGACTAACTAGCTAATTGATGCGGTGTCCAAGGGAGACTATAATTGATCTCTCGAGGGCGGCGCGAGTGGAAGGTGTAGAGGACCATGGATCTACTATCTAATACTGACGCTGGTCTATGGCTTTGATTACCATGTAGAAATATTTGATGGAACAGTTTGACCTCTAAGGTTGCTTGGCATTTTATTAAATAGTCCAGGCTCATACAAATCCTATACAATTACATATGGATCAGAGTCCTACTCAAACAACATATCATAGTCGTATTCTATTACAATTCATACTCTAACGGTCTGGATGGCTACATGGGCTGGTGTCTTGGTGATACGGTAATGAAACAGGGCAACAACGCGACAGCGGAGGGAGCACAATCTCTCACGTATCTCGTGGCGGTGCTGCGACACACGGGCTGAATATTATACAATCTCACATGAATGGTGGAGATCCACATCATCGTACTGTAGAGGTCCTACAATCAGATGAATGGGTCGTGGTACACTCTGAACTTTATCCCATATTCTAAGAAAGGGAGTCATATGGCCTTCTAGTTGGAAGATAAGTCAATACTCAAGAATAATATTTTGATTAACATTATACGGATAACATAAAATATTAAATCTAAAGAAAATACAACAAATACAGATGATATTGCATCTCATCCACAAAACATTTTTCATTACATATATGATCTTATCAATGACTTCTTTGTAGCGAATGTTTGGTAGCGACGGATGACACCCATTTGGAATTAAAGTATAATATGTTCCTTTTTATTTTTCATGCACGCATGACTTCCCATGGTTTATTTGTAAATCTGATCTTCATGGAGTAGACAAGAATACGGGAGTACAGAGCTTGTGCCAGTTCACTTTAAGGTGTTGATGCATCTAGACATGCTTTATTCCGGCGGTATGGATAGGATCCATGTGTCTCCAGAGATGAAGTATGTCCCGAGAAAGGGTGTGGCCTCGGCATAAGTGAGGTCTTCGGAAAGCATTTTAGGCAATCCAGGACCATAGCTCTTGAAATCTGCGCAGTAGAACCCCGTCCTACAAAAAGCAAAGTGCAACAAAACTAAATATCATTCCATATATATAGTGCGGATACCGATAATGTACAGCACATTATTATGTGTAGTACAAGAAGAAACATGTAAAATGGGTAGGTGATACCTTTCTGCCAACTGGACGATCCCCCCAATAGAGATTATAGGCATGATCTCCTTCCCAATATCGCTGTAAGAGTAAACGACAGGCGTGCCCACCCTGCCTAAGTAAATATTCTCTCCCTCACCCTTAAAGGTGCATGTTTTAAAAGAAAACCCGCTTTCTCCGGGGGCGTCCTTGATGGGATTGTTACGCTGCTGTTGTTGTAAGGGTGCCATTGGTAAAGTCGTGATCTCTTTGTAGGTGGAAATAATGGTGCAATCTTCATAAAATGATTTGGCAGAGCCAAATATGAAGTCAATGGTGCCCTTGATGACACTCGACTTGAAGTAGTGGAGCCCCTTTTGGTCATACAGAGCACCCTGTCCGCCGTCGATGGTGCAATTGTAGAATATGGCCTTTGTTCCCAGCACCCGCAATGCTGGTGCCTCGCCTTTATTTTCCCCTAGCTTCGGCAGTGGCGCATCATTCTTGAAGACGACGCCATAAGCGATAAAGTAATCAGATTCGATAGTCACTGTGCTGCTGCCGTCCGTGCCAAGGGGCTTTCCATCCTTGCCCGGTGTGGTGGCGGTGTCATTCCAAACGATGACGGCAGGATTGTTGGGGTCTTCGGACCTTATGGTGACAAAAGGCTTACTTCTATTAAGGAACAACTTCTCACGGAACACAGCCCCAGCCTTGAGAATAAGGACGTAGCGCCTGGTGCTACCATCGGGGATGTTGGCGATGGACTCACTAATGGTCTTGTAACTACCGTCTTCAGGTCGCAATTCAGTGGCGGGGTCAATAATATTGGTTACCTTATTGATCTCGGCGGAGGAGAGTGCGGGATCCTTCTTCATGCACCCCACATCTTTGCCGGGGTTGGTCGGTTGGTTCTTCACCCACACATTGAAGTCGATCTCCTGGCATGATGGCGCCGGTAGCGACACTAACTCGATCAGCACCAGGAGTAGGGATAATGCGAGTGTCTGGTTACTCTTCACCATGATCGATGCGATCAATTCCTCTATCCTTATTCTTATTCTCCTTTTCTGTTATATAGATAGCTAGTCCCCAACCATCGGGAAATGAACGGTGTGTGCTCCAGAAATCCAACCAGTGGTGTTCCGCCACTTTTGTTGCCAACGAGAGGTCATTAGGCATCAGCTAGGTTTGATGATCTAATTTTAGACATTGAATTTCTCATGCATGCATGGGTTTTCCTTTGGTAAACGCATGCACAATTAACGGATGTAGCGCTTATCTTAATGTTCCACCTACACATTCGAAGAATTAGTGGTGAGGTGAAACATGAACGAGCTTGCTATAATTTCATATATACATACCGGCGATATCACTGTTTTTATGGGGAGACACTTCTAAAATTCCTCAGACATGCATGAAAATACTTTCAATTTCAAACTAGACATGACATAAGGTATTTTTCAGTTACTTGGAGCGTCCAATTTGTATGTAAGGTTACAATATTAGTAAAAAATAGCAAAAATAATTTTTTTTGCTTGGTCATCTCTATTCTTTATTAGTTCCTTTCTCTCACGTCATGTTGTTTTAACATATTTTTCTATAGTCAAATTTGACGTAGGTTTGCCATATGAAATGGTTTCATTCTATTTCACAAACTATGGATGGATACTGTAGCATTTGTCAACCTCGGTGCGTACATTAAGTGAAATAAATAAATTAATCTGGTCACAATTCACAAAATACAAGTGTCCATGGGGCAATAACTGGATGCTGCACTTGCTCCAGAACTTGATCGTCTGTTTTCCGTTTGAAATATTCATAAATGGATTTCTTTTTAACCATTTACAGGATCATTCTTTCTATAAAACTATAGAATCATATGAACTAGGAGTCTAGGACTTTTGTATATGACAGTAGCAAAGCATATTAATCTCCTACTAGCAAATATGCCCGCGCGCCACGCGCGTGCTACCTTTAATATGGTAGTTATTTTAGGCTATTTGGTTGGTGGATAGGGTGGGTAAAGAAATCCCATGATAAGCAAAGTAATGCCAAAACGGTAAAAACTCTCTAGAAACATCGTTTTTTCTTGTTTGAAAAAAATTTCCATGTCTTTTCCTTCAACTAGCAGAGGCACATGTGCGCACGCACATGTATAAAATAAAATAATAGAAAATTTCAAAATTAAGAACAAGAAAACAAAAAGACAAGCATAGTTGTTTCTTTTGGATAGTTATCTTCACCTATTACATCGGTACTTCTTAATATCATCCGACTTTGTTGGAAAATTCCTAACCAGCCAAAGGCCAAAGTTACCAAATATCATGATGTACTTTTATGATAATTTGAAGGACTTATCCGAAATAATTTGGAGTATATGCCGCAACCAAACATCTCATTAAATTTATATAATTAAAAGTGCTTGACAACCAATGTATTCCAATTATGTATTTAGACTGAATTTTAGAGAAGTGATAAAACATTCAAGAATTAAAAAAAGGAAGCTACATACAGTGACCACCTTGAAATTCCAAAGAGCAGCATCGAAAAGGAACATATATATGAAGCTTATTGACTTGTACTACATTAGATTGGAGTTCATACAGTGCTAACTCTAAGTACGCGCCACATAATTCCTTAACACCTTTGCTTGTTTATCATCAATGATTATATATATTGGCAAACCTTTTCCCATCTCTTTTCTCCTTTCATTCTCCTGTTGAAAAATACAGTTGCAGAAAAAAAAATCAGTGATGCCTTTTGGATCATTTCCTAATGCACATACATTGCAAAGAAAAAAATCAACGACAGAATCCTGATGATTCAAAAGCAAACTAATCAGTACTTTTGAGAGAAAATTTGCTAATTAACTGCCATAAAATAGAAGTTTTACTGTTAAAGAATAAACAAGAAGAATTAACAGTTCATACCATGCACATGTTGCTGATTAAGGAACAACTTCTCACGGAACACAGCCCCAGCCTTGAGAATAAGGACGTAGCGCCTGGTGCTACCATCGGGGATGTTGGCGATGGACTCACTAATGGTCTTGTAACTACCGTCTTCAGGTCGCAATTCAGTGGCGGGGTCAATAATATTGGTTACCTTATTGATCTCGGCGGAGGAGAGTGCGGGATCCTTCTTCATGCACCCCACATCTTTGCCGGGGTTGGTCGGTTGGTTCTTCACCCACACATTGAAGTCGATCTCCTGGCATGATGGCGCCGGTAGCGACACTAACTCGATCAGCACCAGGAGTAGGGATAATGCGAGTGTCTGGTTACTCTTCACCATGATCGATGCGATCAATTCCTCTATCCTTATTCTTATTCTCCTTTTCTGTTATATAGATAGCTAGTCCCCAACCATCGGGAAATGAACGGTGTGTGCTCCAGAAATCCAACCAGTGGTGTTCCGCCACTTTTGTTGCCAACGAGAGGTCATTAGGCATCAGCTAGGTTTGATGATCTAATTTTAGACATTGAATTTCTCATGCATGCATGGGTTTTCCTTTGGTAAACGCATGCACAATTAACGGATGTAGCGCTTATCTTAATGTTCCACCTACACATTCGAAGAATTAGTGGTGAGGTGAAACATGAACGAGCTTGCTATAATTTCATATATACATACCGGCGATATCACTGTTTTTATGGGGAGACACTTCTAAAATTCCTCAGACATGCATGAAAATACTTTCAATTTCAAACTAGACATGACATAAGGTATTTTTCAGTTACTTGGAGCGTCCAATTTGTATGTAAGGTTACAATATTAGTAAAAAATAGCAAAAATAATTTTTTTTGCTTGGTCATCTCTATTCTTTATTAGTTCCTTTCTCTCACGTCATGTTGTTTTTCGTTTCCACCAAGGACATGTCTGTATCAGGCCAACATGATGTGCCGTGGTGCCGGGTAAGGAACGGTAACATCAGACGCAACAAGACGCGGTGAAAAAAGGAGATCTTCTGCGGATACAGCAAAGGGTGATCGGTGATCGCGATTAGGGCGCGCCTTCTTTGTTCGGATTACCTGATTCCATTTGCCATTTGCCCGCCTGGAGCAGTAGCTGTCGCTTGCGTCGCTGTTTGCTCGCCTGGAGTAGAGTGTGTGTTGTGTGTCTTCATCTCTTGATTTTAGACGTGATCCTCTGAGAATTTTGGATAAGCTGTGCTGACTGCTGAGCAGTATCTGACTGAGCCTGAAAAAGTTTCTGGAGTCTGGACCCATCGATCCCTCCAGTCGCTGCTCTCTTCCTTCCTGTAGGTTGATTGGTCCTTTCGGCGACGCCCCCACACGACACGGCCACGACGCACGAACTCACGCTGCGCTACAGGCTACAGCACATATACTCCGTATCTCGCACATGACCCTGTACGGGCACTGGCCTTACGTGGCGCGCTTTATCCTTCTCCTTTGTTTCGCTGCTGCCTGAGCCTGACCGGCCCTCTCGCACGGCCCGATCGTGTGTCTTGATTGGTGAGAGATGTGGCATCAAGTCGGTGCGTAGGTTGTTCGCCTTTGCTCTGATTGATTCGTCGTCCCCGGTGATGGAATGACCTTCTGGATTTGTTTTGCAGTGCTACAAGAGGAAGAAACAAAAATCAGCAAAAGCCGGAGACCCCCACCCAGCTTTGTGTTTGCCGGAAGTGCATGAAGTAGTAGTACATGGATCAGGCGCGCACGGCCGGTCCCGGCGAGCAGCCTGCGGCGGCGGCTGCTGCCAGCGATGAAACGGCGAAGAGGATCGCCGGAGGGGAGGCGCCACCGGCGGCGGCGACGGCGTCGGGAGGCGGCTGCTTCGACTGCAACATCTGCCTCGAGTGCGCCACGGAGCCGGTGGTCACGCTCTGCGGCCACCTCTACTGCTGGCCCTGCATCTACGAGTGGCTGCGCCCCGACGCCGACGGCGCGGGCACCGGGGGGAGCTCGGCGAGGCGGCGGTGCCCCGTGTGCAAGGCCGCCGTGTCCCCCGACGCGCTCGTGCCGCTCTACGGCCGCGGCGGGAGCTCCAGCGCCAGCGCCAAGAAGCCACCGCGCGGCCTGGCCAGCAGCATCCCGCGCCGGCCGGCCCTGCGGCAGAGCGCTCAGGACAGCGACAACGGCGGCCACCACCACCACCGGGGGGACGTCGAAACCGACGCACCGGCCTGGGCACCACCATAACAGGCACGGCACCATGCGGACGCCGAGCAGTTGGACGCGCTCTTCGCCTCGCCGTTCGGGGACCGCGGCATGATGCACTCGACGGCCGGAGGGGTGCTCGGGGGCATGGCGGTGGCCGTGCTGCCGTGGCTGCTCCGTGGGCAGCCGCAGCCGCCGGGCATGTTCTACTCGAGCCCTCCTTACCACCTGATGAACCCAAGGCAGAGACGGCGGCACATGGAGCTGGAGAGGTCTCTGCATCAGATATGGTTCTTCCTTTTCGTGTTCGTGCTGCTCTGCTTGCTCCTGTTCTGATTTCTGAAGCACAACAAAGCTGCTGTGCTTTTTCCATGTGCGGAAACAAGAGAACCGAGTGGCTGACGTGCTGTGTACATAGTACTGTAGATGTTAATGTAATAGAGCTGTGGCGAATGCATGATAGCGTTCAAGATGAAAATTGAAAATCAACAGTGGCCATTGCTTTTGATCCTAGAAAGAACTAGGGAATCGGTTTCGAAACAGCAAAGGGACCCTTTGCACTAGATCAGAAAATGTTGTCCACATGTCCATTCGCATTCGCAACAAATAGAAGTTACAGGTAATTTTGATTGTCAGGCCAATCTTTCAGTATCTAACTGTTACGCTACCATTTCTGCCAGATGATCACCTGTGTTCACCCTCATCTCTGGTCACTGGTGATGTAACTCGAAACGTCTGCAATGTGCGCGCAAAAATAATGCCAGTAATGGCAGCTTACATGGCTCGTTTGCCAAAAGTAAAGATAAGCACTACTCCGTAGATTCAAAACGGCACTTGTAGATGTGCTACGGGCTATTGTCATCTTTTGTCAGTTGTGTCATGCCACCTTTGTACATGAACCTATCCATGCTGGTTTCCCGCCTGATTAATCCGGATGAGGATGTTCCCGGAGTGGGGTTCTTCTTCGGTCCACTGGATTGAATACTTCTCTAGATACTTCATCACCTGTCAATATTCAAATAATCAAAGTAGTCAGATGAAGACGTATAATAGCATCTACGCGAGCTACAAATAGGATTATGCTAACTGCTAAACATATTTTTAAGCATCTCGTACAAATGCCACATAACAGACAAAACATCTTAGTCAAAGACCAGCATACAACCGTATTTATTGCCATTGGGTGGAAGACAGAAGGGAGAAAGCAAAAGTACACCGGTAGCAGGGATTTAATCTCGATGAGCAGACTTGCAACATATACATTTACAAGCATTTTTTTCTTGCCACAATTTGGCTGGATATGTCATTAAAAGTTTGATAGGCTACGGGAATAAAACTGAATCATTTCATAAGATAGTGCCCAAAAAGTGAACTGAATGAAGTAATACTAGTAGTACCCTAAGATACTTATATTAATACTAGTACTTCCAGTGAAAGCTCAAAGTGCACCCCAAGGATTGACTCAGAATCATGCATGCAGCGAAGAGCTAAGCAGTAGGTGTAGTGCAAAAATCAGAAGTAATAGTCATCTAGCAGATAATCTGATAAAACCACACCTTTCTTCTTCTTTGTCCCATCTTGAAACTACCGTCATCAACGCCAATAATAATATTTAGGTAATCAATAGCTGCAAACATGAAACATCAGGTAAATCAAATGGTTACCGGCAGAAGAATTGATAAACTCAAAAAGCCATGCACTGATCTTACATGGAATGTTTGCCAGCTGTTTAAGATGAAATCTCAAGAGATTAGGTACGTTTGCTGCATCTTGTGAGCGCAGATCAAGACACACTTCATTTCTGGACTCTGCTTTCCTGCAGTAAGCCAACAATTTGTCACCATAGGTAAGGTTCACATTCTAAGATTACAGAAGTCCATTTTCTACCCTAAACAATCTATTTTGTGTCTTAGCTCCCTGAATAAAAGTATGTCTCAATTTAATCCCCAAAACTATTTCAACAGGTCCAATTTACTCCCTAACGAGATTTTTCTTTTTCGTTTCTCCATGTGCCAGTTGAATTTTAAGTTCAACAACATCACTTATATTAGAATTTCTTTATTTTTATAGGTTAGAAGCATTTAATACTAAATTAACCCTAGAGATATAAAACTGCATGAAAAGTAATTATGACAATTTATTGAAGTGTTTTTCTAATAAAGAATAGCATGTCCCTTATCACCTCACAAATTTTAAAATTAAAACTCCACTTTTACGCAGTGAAACAAAATGACAAAAACCTCATTAGGGAGTAGATTCAACCAAGTCAAATTGTTGGGTTGAGCAAATTGAGCCAAAATTTTGTTAAGGGATCAAACAGACAAAGTGGATTGTTCAGGGTAGTAAAATGGACTTTTCCATTGCATGAAATACAAAACAATTCAAAATACAACAGAAGTAGTAGACTTACTTGGGCTTGATAATCTCCCCAGCAGATTTCTCATCAGCCAGCCGAGCCATCTGATAACAGCGCTTGCCCTTGATATCCCACAAAGAATATATTCAGTCAGTAAATTAATTTTCTCAAATTATGTTACGGTCTTTATAACCAGACCAGAAGATACCTTAGCATGTTTTATGCTTAATAATTTTGACCACAGGTTATATTATTAGCTTTTTTTAGAATCTAGTGTAGCTCAAAGGCATTAAGCAGAACAGCAACATAATCCACAGGTTATACGCAGTTGCTATGCATGTTGCCCAAATTAAGAAAGTAGTCTAAATCAATTCTCTTCTCCCCCAAAAATAAGGTTGGCACTTACTTCCTGTATAAGATAATCAACTTCTTTCTTGTTACCCTCCCTAAAAGCATCTGCAGCCTGCAATTTCGTAGAACATAGCACAAGTGATAAATAAACACCACATATTTACTGAAAGTGGATAAAATGGATGGCGTCCGTGTTCAATAAAAATGAACATCTTGGAAACCCTTACCTTCTCATAGTACTGCTTCATCATATCCCAGTGCTGCTTTGCAGCCCTGCGGTAGTTCTGGTAATCCTCCTCATTCACAGCTGGTTCTAAATACAAAGAATTTTATGTAGGTTATAAGAATTTTCCATAAATTGTGGAATGATATCATCTTATGGACATTTCACTATGACAGATAGTACAGACAGAGGCTTAACATTATTTAGAGGTTACATTTCACTATGACAGATAGTACAGACAGAGGCTTAACATTATTTAGAGGTTAGCTGTTTTAACCCAAGTTATGAACAAAAGAGGCCGGAGAGGGCAGACCGCCCTTCCGCTTTTTATTAAGAAGGTGCAGAGACTCGAACCCGGGTCTCCGGCCCCAGAGCTAGCTCCAGTAACCAGTCGCCCGCGAGAGCCTCTCCCAAGTTATGAACATGTTACACAAAAGCATTTAAGCTCTTTGTTCTGATTCAGGACACATGTTGTCATGTTTTATGCTGTAAACACAAGCATCCTTAGTATGCTTTGAGTCTTTGACAAAGCATAGAGCACAGATCAGGACTTGATTTTGCTAAGTTTCACCAGAATTCAGTACCAAAAAAATAGCCAGACTACATATCCAACATTGAAAGTAGATGGACTGTAAACAGAACTATAATGGAAAAAAATCAATACAATGATGCAGAATCAAAGAATTGATATGACCGAGAGCTTGATACTGATGTTAGTTTTAATTATCAACATAATATGTCAAGGCGCTGGAAATGTTGTATATGGTTGGTTTTATATGTTGTTCTTTTACAAGTCTAAGCGTAAATGTGTTGCAGGCTAGGCTTAACTAAGTATGCTGGCCTAAAAGATTAAAGGTGTAGTCGTGTGGAAATAGCAGCAGACAACTGGAGAAATATTTAATACTTGGTATGTATCTCATAAAATGCATAATTAACCTGAGTGCTGAAAAAAGAAGATGAAAGCAGTAGTATGCTGAGTATACCTTTGCTACCTATGGTAACTTTGAAAGGAAAATCAGTAGCATATGTTGAAATGTCCTCAAGAGGTTTCAAGACTGGTTTCTGATCTGGGACTCTGCTTCGATTTGCACCCAATTCATATCTTCTTAGTTTTGGCTCCTCCTCCAATCTTCCTGGTACAGTGAAAATTGCTTCTATCAGCTCTCCTGGAGAAATCTGTGGTTTTGACCTCTGCATCCCCTCTTGTGAAGAATGGGTGCTACAAAGAGAAGTGTTACGGAAAGCAAAATAACTACTAGCTCCGCAGTGGAAAGGGAGGGGGAAAACCAATAAATAAGAGAATAAGTAGAACCTGAGAGTGGACTGCGAGCCTAAGCATTTTCCCTTGGAAACTGAACATCCTTCTGCCACATCCTGCACCATAGATACATTATGCCTACAGTTGGTCAAATGTTTATACTAAATGAAACAACTGCCAAATGCATCCAGGGGGAACTTTCATATATTAAGTAGCGCAGTAGGAACATTGATAAATAAACCAACAGTTGACTCGACACAGAGCTACCATTGAAAAGGACCAAAACAAGATCTTAACCAACACAACCAATCATATACCATGTCAAGCAAGAAAGGGAGGCCCTAAAAGATATATGCTAAAGATCAAATATATGCATGGAAAATGTATCAGCACCAAATGGTAATGTTTATGTATTAGATATATTCCGTTGAGTATCAGTACAAGAAATGGTGGGTAATCCAATCTGGCAGAAAAATGAGTAGTAAAAAGCTATATTCAGAGTTCAGGACAAAGACCACCAAATGGTACATCTAAATGGACAGACAGTCCCAAGAGAATTCAGATGGACAACGCAGCAATTAACAAGTTGCACAGATACAGAAGCAGAGTTTAGAAGTTAGAGATGTAGAGGACAGAAGAAGCCTTACTTGTATTGCATTATGTTTGCTTTCTGCCTTTTTGTCTAGATCTTTTCCAGAAAATGACATCAATTCCTCCATGCTCTGCATACAACAGCACAAGCTATATCGGTAGGCCAATAAGAAAATGTAATAACTAGAACTATTTACAAACACAGCTATATTAGCAGGCCAAGAAGAAAATGTAATTGCAGATGAAACTATGTACTCTAAAGTCTAGACTCTTACATCTAAATGCTAGACCCTTTAACTACATTTGTGACAATTAGGAATGACATAAAATATACGATAACATCAATGTAGTATCAGTACCTTCTTAATGTCATATCCACAGCTACCTGCAATATGAAATTACAAACAGTCAGGACATATCTTGGAACAACGAAATGAATTGAGTGAAATGCAGATCAGATAGCAGACATGCTAACCTAGAACGTCACGAATTACTTCCATACTGAGCTTAAATCCTTCACCAAGCATACAAAACAGAAACTCCTCAACATCCCTGTTATTCAAAGTCTCTCTCCTTGGTGCAGAATCAGATTCATCAGATTTCAACTTAAAATCATCACGCATGTACTCTGGCAGTTCAACCTTTAGAGGTTTGTCTTTTTTTGATGCTCTATTAGCTATTGTTGTAGCTCTGGCAGATTCTTTTCCTAACATGCTGGAGACAGTACCAAATGCGGCGCTAGACTTTTGCAACTTTTCAGGGATTCTTGTTTGATCTGAATTCTCCATATGCTTTTCTTCAACTGCCTGCTCAATCCGAGAAAGAGTTCTTGGTTGGCCTGAATTCTCCATATAGTTTTCTTCAACTGCCTTGTAGGTCTGGGAAAGGTTAGTCTCAACACTTGGCGCAACATCATTGATATGAGGCAACGAAAGTTGAAGGTCAGTTAAGAAATCCCCAGCTTTGTTGACATCACCCTTTGCTTTGATATATGCATCAGCTATATCATCAAGTGAAAAGGCACAGCTGAACACATCAAGCAATGTATTAAGGGCTCTGGTTTCATTGTCACTGGATGAAGTTGATGAATGCGATAGATCCATGGTGAGGACCTTCCCAGAAGGTTCGAACTGTAAGACCTGCCGAACAAAAGAATAATAGGTGTTCATCAATGATAGATAAAAGGTAAAACATTACGTGTAGCACTAGTGTTCTCAGCACAAGAAACTATAGAGAATGCTGAACATAGAATGCTTAAATACATGATAAAATGTCAATTTGACAGTAAACCGATTCGCATAGTAAAGACGCTATAAATGGATAAAGAACTAAGCTAACCAGAAAGTGTTTGATGGGCGGTACTGCTCTTCCAAGGTGTTTTATGGAGGTGAGAAAAAGGTACAGAAACCATTTACGGGTAGGTATAGTAGCAAAATTGAAGTTATCAAATAGACTCAAACCATTAGCTGCAAACAATTTTGCAACCGAACTATTTACCTGTGATCATGTTTTCAGGACAGCAACTTTTAACCTTAGAAGAATCGACATAATCTTAGCAGTCATCACAGAAAAACATGAAGGGTCATAATAATACCATGATGAGCATGTCTCTCAACACATTCACAAATATTAACATATTGGTGAAGACAATGTCTATGGAGATTTTATCCCACCCAAAATTGATATAGAATTAGCAGAACCAGCAAAAGGCATATGAGTTACCCTTAAGGCTAATCAACAGGACCAATCGTCACAAGCTAAAAGGAACGCAAACATAAAACCGAAAAGAAAATAGAAGAACCCAAACGGCACAGCAAAATTGGAAATCACCTTGTCTTTGTATGAATCAAGCATAAGCTAGCTGCAAATTCCTAGCACAAGCAATGCCACCACACTACCCCACTTCTTAAGGCCCTAACCGTCCCCAAACAAAAAGTAAACCCACCCAACAGTTCATAGGAGACCAATCAAAGCATCAGGGTCAGGGATACTAACGTGTATAGATAGAATAGGTGAATAACCAACAAAACATGCAACCACAGCTTCACACATTTGACTGCAGAATTGGGGCCGATTAGTCAGCCACAAATTGAAAGGAAGCTTGTCGCATAATCACATTAGCAAAACCAAGAGCACAGCAATATCATCCACAACTGCTCCAACACGAGCCGAGCTGGTTATTTGTTTCCGATAGACGCAGGGATATCAAATCGAACAACCAATTATGCATTCAAGCAAGCGAGACGCGAACTGGGACGACGCGAGGGGCCAATCAAATCAGATATAATCATAGAAATGACATTGCCAGAAATCGCCCTAGCTGTGGAGCAAAATTCTTCAAAAACACTAGGAGAACGGGGAAAAATCTAGAGGCTAACAACTCCAGAGCGCCGCACCCATCTACTGTAATCAGAAAACCCACACCAAACCCCCCTCAATTGCGAAACGAACCGCCACGGATGAACACACAACGCACACGATGAAACTGAAATCGGGCACCAATTGGGAACCAAAATCGGGGAAACTGCGGAGCAGCACAACCGATCGCCACCAACGCAAACCCCCCGCTCGATCGGAAACGAGGCTCCAATCCCACACTGAACCGACCACCCACGGAACCCCAAGGCGGCGCAAGGGCAGCAGATCAACCACCGCCCCCAAACGGAGGACGGCCGCAGCGGGGTTCGAGTACATTCCAGAAGTTTCCAGAGTGAGGGAGGGAGGGGGGAGGGGGCTTACGGCTTCTCGAGACGGCCCTCGCCGCAGGCGGGCCGCTCCACTGCCACTCCGCACTCCGCCCCCGCTACTGCTCGGCCGCGCCGCGTCAGGAATGATTTCGACCCCGGGGGGCCGGGGGATGGGGGTTGGCAGCGCCGTGGTCCATGGACCAGGTCTACGTGTTGCTCTGATCGGTGGGGCCCTGTCGCTCCGATGCTTTCCTGCAAGTGGTGCGGACACTGTGTTTGGCGTGAACGAGTCGTGACTGCTCGGTTTGCCGCTGTTCGTGCTGTGACGATGGCTGTCATTCTGTTTTTGGTTCGCTGTACCATCTTTTTATGTTCAATTGGTCCTGTTTATTTCCCAATCACATCATCAAACTTCCAAAAATTCTCTCTTCAAACTTCACTATTCACCTATCACATCAAATCTCTCTCCTCGTGCATGGAGTATTAAATGTAGGTAAATAAAAAACTAATTATATAGTTTTGATGTACACGACGAGACGAATCTTTTGAGGTTTGAGCCTAGTTAGGTCATGGTAGAACAATGTTTACCACAAACAAACGAAAAGTACTACAGTATGCTACAGTGTCCGATGTGACTTTTTCACTCACCTTTTCACCCTCCTTTCGAGATTTAAACACCCCCACGGGAACACAGAAACGAGAGGACAACAATCCAAAATGTATCGGTTCTGTTTGCAGTAGAGCAAGATAAAATTAAGCGCAATTTTCTGTAGAAATCTGGACGTGCATTTTGGATTCGGATGGCCATTACCATAGGCGCGTGATCATGAGACAAATGTTTCATGTAGAGATCACTGGGCATTACTAGGTTCTTTGGCAAACCACCTTGTGGATCAAGTGCAGTTTTTGCTGCGACCGCACAAAACGTTTGCCGACCATTTCAAGTGACAATGCCTCGGATGATCAGATCGGATTTCGCGCTGGTCTCTAGGTCAGTGTTGTACCGATAGTCCTATACCTTCAATTTGTAGATCAAGTGGTCCTAAACTCCTGATGCGCTGCCTTCATGTTGCAGATACGGTAC
Organism: Echinochloa crus-galli; assembly: GCA_900205405.1. Lineage (NCBI taxonomy): Eukaryota > Viridiplantae > Streptophyta > Magnoliopsida > Poales > Poaceae > Echinochloa > Echinochloa crus-galli. The sequence goes on along the minus strand of OAMR01000248.1, from coordinate 1,434,042 downwards.
GAAAACTGCATCCTAACTGACTCGTGCGCGGTGCATCTGGCTTGATCGCACTGACCGTTGGAAAGTGAAGAAGCATCCACCAAATCTTTTTTTTATGAAGCTCTGCACGACTGCACCCATTCATTGAAAAGCCAAGGGGGAAACCTGGGTTCAGTTAAACTTTTCAGCTACCAGTGTGTTAATGGAAAGTCCTCTGTTTCAGTTCAAGCATTGCAAAGGGCAAATTGCATGGTTCTTGAACAGAGAACTGTACAGTTGATCATGTGAGCTTGCATGATTTTCCGATGGGATCCATTCCTCGAGAGCATGAACGAACAATACAAGTTTATAGTTTACGGTGCACAAGTCACAACTTACAAGTTACAACCCATACCTAGGGCATAATAACATTTTCTATAAATAAATAAACACGGAGATAAGTCCACCCAAAAGGACTAGAGGAGCCAAACCTCTGGTTGCCCAGCCGCTCTTCACCGGAGTTCCATTTTCCAGCCTCCAGGAAGCATGCGGAACACACCAACCAATCACACGCTCTCTCTCCAGCTTTGGCGGAGAGGGCTACCTGGGCCAAAATACCTGCTCGTCCACTACTACACACACTGATTTCACATCATCCACCACACGCTTCTTCTTCATGCGACGCCAAACTGCACACAAACAATATGGGCCTCCAAATGGCTGTATCTAAGCCCATTTGACTAGACCGCCGCTCGCGAGCCCGGCGGGCCTCGCCTACGCGAAATTGAGGCGGGAGGTGTAGGTGGCCTTGGGGGTCCAGTTCTTGGGGATGACGTCCTGGGCCGTGAGGGTCTGCTTGCCGGTCAGGGTCGTCAGCCTCACGGAGAAGGGCCCGACAAGTGGGCCCGGAGTGAGGCTCCACGTGGCCCCCCAGATGTGCTGCATGTCCTGCCATTGCGCCGAGTTGGCCTGCAAATCCAGGGGGAAGTTGCAATTGAGGTCAATCTAGAAATCCACATAGTTTGACAGTGTGAGACTGGAAGACAAGCTGCTGACATCTTTAGTCCCCACATGATGGAGGAACACTGTTAAAAGTAGCATTATTGGACAAGCAGAAGCCCCCAATATAGGGAAAGGAACAGATTATTCTCTTGACAAAATGGACAGGGGCATGTGCAGCTGTCAAGTGCCAACTCAATTACCCATTGTCACAGGGAAGAAAATAGCAAAAACTGCGAATTTTAACTGAAACACTTTAGACGTGTAATCTTGGCTTTCCTACCCACGAACTCTGACTTGTGCCGTGCCAATAAAGTTAGTCTATTTTCTTTCCACTAGCTAGTTCCCCGTGGTGTTTGTTTTCTCTGGTAGAGAACCCGCATGTGATTCTAGATTTATAGAAAACTAGACAACTTATTTTTTTGAGTGCCCAAGACAACTATTCCGCCGGCAATGGCCAATGCACGACAAAGTAGACGAAAGAAAAGTTGCGAGCAAGCACACAAAAGGGGGAACAGACAGAAAAGGCCTAGCGGCGGCCCATGCTGGCCCATCCGTCCAGAAAACCATCGCCCGTGTCCGCCCGCATGTGAAAAGCAGACGGCTCCCACTCACATGCCGCTGCACTGGCGCTGCCCGCAAACGCCTGCCAGAAATCGCCAACTCCTCCTCCCCACGGATTACCGAGGAAGAAGAGCCCTCGTATTCGAACGGAGGAGAGATGGACTCACTCGACATGGACGTGGTGTGAAGTGTGAAGAAAGCAGGTCGATCTCCGGTGATGTGCTGTTGTTACCTGCTTGAGCTGCATGGATCCGATGTCGCCGTCGCCGTCCTCGAACTCGACCAGGAGGGAGAGCCAGAAGCTGGTGGAGCCCTCGTTCACGTGGAAGGCGATGTTCTTGCCCCCGTACCTGCACGCCGTCCTGCAAGCATACAAACCACGTGGGCCCATTCCTCAGTACTACTGTACGATTACAGGTTACAGCTTTCCTTTCTCAAGATTCATTCACCGTGCCGGCCGGCCGGTTACTCCTAACGCACGCTACACGCTGGCCGTAGTTGCTCACTGTGAACTGTAGCTACTCATTCATTCCATGCATCGCGCGACAAGAGACAGTACGGGTAGTGTGAACTCTGTCGAGCGAGCATTGATTTCTACTTGGTGCGCCCGGCCATGGCCATGGCACGTCCAAGATCCAACTAAGGCATGCTGCCAAGGCTGCATGCAGAGGTATACGCGTACGGCGTACCTCAGGTCCTCCTCTGACAGCAGCACATTTTTAACTCTGCATACCCTCTGCGGTACCACTGGTGCCGTAGCTCTTTTTCGAGAGTTCAAGCGTCTGCATTTCCAGTAACGTCAGACGCAAGGCATGCAGTTGGGCAGTGAGTTCTCCTTCCTGATACGGTTGAGGGTTGACCGCGCAACGGCCGGCCGCGTGCTTTACACTTTACAGCATGAGGAATGCGCCATTGTCCGTGCATAGCAACAGTGACTAGTAATCATGTGCATAACTGCATATATATGGAATATGGTTACCGTACCTGCGGAACACGACGTTGATCTCGCCCTTGTCGCGCAGGCGCCCGCCGTTGCCGGCGACGGCGAGGCGTCCGAACGCGGCGCCGCTGAGGTCGAAGTGCGTGCGGCCGCCGGCGCAGACCCCGCCGGGGCACTCGTCGGTGACGATGACCGTGACGGCGCGGCGCGAGCAGATGCTGTGGTCGAGGCACCGCACCTTGTAGCAGGCGCCGCAGCCCTCGCCGGACTTGAACAGCACGGGGCTCACCGCGCCCACGCGCGCCTTCATCGGCACCACGTCCACCAGCGTCCCGTACCCGCACGCGCCGCCTGGGGGTTAATTAACCACACACTAGTCTATTATTGACAGTTTTTCACGTACAGTAGTCTAGAATGAAATTTAAGCTGCAACATGGTAAAAACCAGCACGGCGTGCATCACGTATTCACGTGGTTACTGCGTGCATCATCGTTCAGATCTAACAATCTCTGGCTAGACGGCAACAGAATATTTGTGGGGACGCAGGAAAATGCAACTGGTTCTAGTATGGACACGGGAGCAGCAGCAGCAGTTCCGTTGAGAGATATGTGTAGCCAAAACTGACTTCCCAAAATAACCCATCCTGTCTTTCAAAAAAATAACCCATCTTGCATGCAGGACTGTTAACCCACTGGGTCACTTTAGTGAAACAACAAAACCTTCTGCACTCTGCGCTCCTCCATTGACCACTGTACTACGTTACGTACATGTAGCACAACCACCAGGCCACAAGCTGATATTTTTGACTCGCGGGTTTATTATTCTTCCCGAACAATTGGCCCATCTGTCTGTGTCAGGTGGAAAATACAAACAGAGTGTCGGTGAACTATACCCCGGTATGGTTGTTGGTTCCTAGTAAAAGCGGCGAGCTAAGGACCCGACACAGTGGAGCACGGCCGTGGTACATGCATGCTCCGATGCCGGCCACAATCGCACGCACCAATCTTAAAGGCTCTTCCCTCGACAATTATCTAGATTCTACGGCGGCAGATCGACAAAGTGCTCTCTGTATCGGACCTCAAGGCAGAGCGCCGGGGTAGCGCCAAAGTGCTGCAACGGTCAGAACAATTTGCAAAACAGTAACACTGATGCGAATCCAATGCATGGTTACCTAAGTTTGATGCTTACTGCTCGCAGTTATTATAGAGAGAAAACACAAATCCGGGTGTGCAGTGAAGGTGCAATGCGCTCGCCATTGTTAATTCTTTGCCCAGAGAGTGCCATCATATACTGAGCCAGAACGAAGGATGCGAGAATTGAGCGTTCGAGGTCTTACCGTCGCTGCCATCGCCCTCGGCGCTGCCGTACCAGGTAGCGGTGGCCGGGTGCCACTCGGGGTCGACCACCCTGTGCGCCGCCCCCGAAGCCTCCCCGGAGCCCAAGAGGCTCGCGGCACAGACGAGCGACGCGAGAAGCACGGCGCGGACGGAGAAGAAGCAGGCGGCAGAAGAGCTCGAGGTGCCGGCCATGGCGCGCGCGCGCTCACGTGAAGGACAGAGCAGAGCAGAGCACGGCGGCACAACCAGCAGCGAGCGAGCACCTACCGACACTGCTGCTGCTGTTCCGGGCAGGAATGGCCGCGCGCGGTGGTACCCCTCCTCTCTTTCTGGGATCGCTTTTAAGCCTTCGAGAAGCCCCAGTCCCGATGCGCAGAGCGCTCAGATCCCCCGTTCACAAATGGCGCGGAAGGGACAATGGGGATGCACGAGTAGGGCGCTGGTAGGGTGGTGGTGGCTGGCCGGATTTATAATGTGACAAGGGTAGAGGAGACACATGAGTGTTTAGCTTTTTCTAGCCTACCCCAACTAGCTTGGGACAAAAGGCTATGTTGTTGTTGTTGTTGTTGTTGTTGTTGTTGTTGTTGTTTGATATACGAGTACCCCAGTGGCATCCGTTTTCTGTTTTGGCTATGATGGAGTGCTTGGCTTTTGGCACATGATGAGGGGTGGCCTTGCTTATTGCCGTTGCTGGTGAACATTATGGTTTCCAAAGTTAAAGATCTTCACTAAGTACTACTCAAAAAACATTTCACCGTATACTATTCCACCCAAAAAAGAGTATTTCAATTTTTGAACATAAAAGTATAATCAATTTTCGACACTGATATGATCTTCAAAACTTATATTTATCCGCCATTTTCCATGGTGCAAACAACGTGTGAAATTTTGTTTGTATATGTGACATTTTGAATATAGTACCCCGATATGTTCCTTTGGCGCTATTGTTTGTAACTGCAACTATTTAATTATGAAAGAAATCAGGAAAAAATGCAATGACACTATGTACAAAGTTATATAGATGTAAAAATCCTTCTGGCATGTCATATACCCCTATATACGAAAAGAGTATGACTTATTAGCCACTGAGTATAGCCGCTAATGAAGTTACTGACTGGCTCTGCAAGGTACGATTATACTTCTACGCGATGTTACCTGTTCTTCCTTCTAGACCCTACATAATCGGTCAAGATTTGAATAATCATTTTACACAACAACCTATATCTTCCTTTTTCTTGAGACGAATCCACATGTTGATTGTTCAGGACCCTCAACAGTCGTGTCGCATAAAAAAATTGGTTTGAGGTTAACAAGTTGTTACCTCTATTTGAAAAAAGAAGAAGAACGAGCGTATCATCCAACACGAATACTGGTCCCAATCACCTTGGAGCCCGCTGTACACAAACCCACATGTGTGAATCCACCAAGGATCCCGAGATGGAACGACATGCGTTGCAGAGCGCGGTGCGGCCACTGTCCCTGGATCCAGATTCGAGACGGAAGATGGAAGCGCGGAGGGATCCCGAGCGCGGAACGACCCCCAAATCTGAGTGCAACACGAGTGGGAAAAGCACGGCGCGAGCGCGATCGCGCTGCGCATGGCGGCGCAGGCGAGGCCGGCGCACGCGTATGGCCACAGGCTAGTGTCCACACACTGTTTTTATCCTCCCCTGTCCCGTGTCGTGTCGCCCATCTCGTGGTCAAGTTGCGCTGCCCTGTCGGCCCCCTTTCCCCATGTGCGCGCGGGCGCTCCGGCTCCGCGCGCACGGCCTCGCCCGCCTACGCCTGGCCGTTGCTGCTAGCGTCCAGGATCCGCGCGCCCCCGCCGTAACGGCGCCGGGGTCGCCTCTCCTCCCCCGGCGCGGCGCGGCCGACCGTTGCCGTCTCGTGCGGCACGCACCCGACGCGAACTCGAGGGTTGGTTTCCGGAGGCGGATGACATGTGGGTCGCTGCATGCAGAGTCACTTGTCCAGTGGTGCGGCCGCTCTCGCGTGGTGGCGTTTGTTTGCGCGAGTCGCGACGCGCGCGTTGGTGGCCTGGTGGGGCTTCCGGCCCGGGCGCTGGAACGTTGGAGCCCGGGGGTCCGTCGGGGTTAGTTGGCGGGTCGGCGTCACTTGGCACCAAACGACGAGGGTTTTGCTCGCCGTGCATGAGCCGTGAAGCGGCCGCGGCCGCGCGGAGCATGAGCGATGCCTGCAGCTAGCGGCTGCCGTAGGGGCACGGGTGCAGTGGAAGGAGTGAAGACGGGTGGGTGAGCAGGAACGCATGACCGAACGTACATTCGCCTACCTGTTCGTGCCGTGAAATGCGATCGGGCGCGACAGTGTACGATGAGGTGTGAAGGAGCAGCTCGCGACCTGTTCCTGTTTCTTTCGGTTGGTGGAACACACATACCGGCGATAGTGAGTGAATTTACTAGGGCGCAGGTGACTTTTGGTCCTTTTCCAATTACGCCCACTCCATGATTCGAATCCGTTACGTCAATTCATGTACCATTATTGCTTTTTTCCTCTAGCATTATTGTACAAGATTCGTGCGATCGCCATGGGGGTCAATATGCGCGCGGTAGCGGTCTGGCCCCGGTATTTTCCTCCTGTTCAATTATCGCGCGATGCGCCGCCCTCGGGTTGGAATTGGATTATTAACTCTCGCCCCCATTGATTTCGATTACGGTTGTTGGGCATTATTGCCTTGCTTCTCTGGGCTGGGATTCTTTCACTCTGTTGGCGGTAGCTTCTTCCGGCCTCTGAACTTCTGAAGTCCGAACTGTTATTATGAGTAGATGCACGGTACCACCTGCCATCCAGTCCTGCGATCTGTAATCACGTCGAAGCACCACATGTTCTGGTCCCATGGCAATTTACCTGCATGCAGCGTACGTGCTACTCATTCTATCCGAGGAAAACTTTTCTTGCGCACAAGGAGAAGACAATTACGCCGGACGGACGGTGCATGGCAGCCGGCAGGTGCGGGTGTACTCCCGTTTAACTTGCTGTCAAAGGCATGCAGCGTCAGAACTCAGAACGACTGAACGAGGCAGGCAGCACAATGAAGGTTGTATCGACAGGTCCACGCCGTCGAGCTCAACACCCCAAACTCCCGCAAGCTTCTGGAAGCGCCACATGGCTGCCATCTCGCGGTCGCATCGCATGCAAACGCACGTACGGTTAAGATCTCTCGACCGAGCCACTAATCGTGGAGTAAATGAAACAGCGGCAGGGTACTTCAGGCAGCTCACTTGATTAAACTCGGCAAGGACGTAACTGGCCGGCGAGCTAGCACGAAAACTGCGAGACGCTTTCTTAGAGCAGACGTGATCGAGAGACGAGGGGTCCACCGCGTGAATCTATATTATCCATCCATTCCCTGCCGTACGCGCTCGATCGCCCGATCCGTTCCTTTCCCCGAGCACGGAAGCACCCAGCTCGAAATCGATGATCCCTGGCCCTGCCGTGCATCCACGTGAAGCCGAATCATGTACGACGTGCTCGTTTCCGGCGCTCGTTTCGATCTCATCGTGGAGCTGGGATCTAGCCATCTGGGGCAAACCACTCGAAGGGCTCGTGGGCTCGTCCCCCGCGCCGCTTCTTTTCCCGAGATCAAGCGGGTTTCCGGGTGTGAATTCTGGCGGGCTTCCGCAGCAGCCGGGGGCTGGCCGGCGCTGCTTGAGGCCGGCGCCGGCGCGCCGTGGGCAGGGCAGTGGGAAGGGTCAAGGAGACGGAGCAGAAGCAGAGGGCACACGGTTCCTTTCTTTGGACCGAGATCAAATGCAGTGGCCTCAGCCACTGCAACTTACCACTGCATGAATTTTCAGCTGTCCGATATCGCAGCCAACGCTCCAGATTGAGTGCTACAGGGCATCACAGCGGCGGATGAACAGTGCCCACTCCGAATTTTACTGTAGCGCACAGTGCTGAACAGTATTTTTTCTCCTGCACCGTGACTGCTTAACGTGCAGTGACAATAGCCACTGCACCGGATCCTTGTCCCCTTTCTTTAGGGTGGGGAAAGAGGAAAAGAAGACCGCGCGGCGGTGACGGACGGGAACGGCGGCTTTTGTCGTGGTTGCGGCACGGCGGTCGCCGGCCGATCGGCGAGGGGACATCATGTTTAGGGCGCAATTTGACCGGCTGTGCTTGCTCAGCTCAAAAGGAGGCGCGGCGTGTTCGCTTTATTTCGTAGCACTAGCTCCTGCGATCTGCGTACGCTTTTGGGTACACAAGGTGGATGGATAATACTGCCCCTTCGTACGGAGCGCATGCCACGGCCATGTTTGAGCAAGATGTAATTCTCAAATATGAAGACAAAGCTGTCTGGCAATTCTCTCGCTTTTGTGACATTTTTTTTGAGTTAAGCTTTTTCTGGAGGAATGAGTTAAGGACTTAAGGAGTTACGGTTTTGTCTTGTAACAACTGTGGGAGGCAAGAAAAAGAAATGCTAGGAGTGAGAGCCCACACGATTGGACCTGTAGTCCAATGGTAAGACGGTCCAGTGGGACGATACTGTGGGACCAGGATCCTTAGGACCACTCATCCAAGGATTAAACTACTCGATAAGGAATGTTTGATCCGACTACTTTAAACTAGTCGGCTATGGTACAAGACGGCGTAGTTGATTAGATAAACTAGTCGTATGCTGGTAGGAGACTCCCCAAAGTACTCTGTTGTAGTACTCCAGGTTGTATACGACTAGGATGTTGTAACCGACTTGTAACTCTGCTCCCCAGACTATAAAAGGCGGAGCAGGGACCCCTCCAAAAGAGACACGAAATACAATCAACCATACAGGACGTAGGGTATTACGCTATTCGCGGCCCGAACCTGTCTAAATTGTGTTGTTCGTGCACCATCGTTCCTAGAACTCGGCGAGACCCTCGCAAATCTACTCCTCGGGGTATCCCCGGTTAGACGTGCTCGACATAATTCGTCGACTTCTCCGATGAACTCTTTTCAAGCTCTGCCCACTCCTGCTCGGCTAGAAGTGATGGTGTTTCATCCTGCAGCATTCAAAACACAATTAATATTTGTGATTCTTCATGATACGACTACTTCAGTATCAAGACTACTTACTTCTAGCATCAGCGGTTGCTTTTTAGACAGTTCTCCAATTATTACTGGCTTTCCACTAACACCAGTAAACATGCGATTCAGTCGCATAAGGACTGTCTCATCAGAGATGTCTTCAGGAACTGTTCGAGATGGATCTGACACTCCTTCATATTGAAATCCCAGATTGACTCTTTCTTGGAGTGGCTGGATCCTCCTCTTCATGAAACTGAAAGCAATTCACGGTATTTTGATAGGAGTGGATACACCGTGACATACACAGCTCAAGGAGGCTTGGATAGATGAGAGAAGGTATAGATAGTTGGGAGGACAACGAGAAGAGATAAAGGATTCCTGGGACTCTATCTACCTAAGTCAAGTGGTTAGAGGTACAATGGCTATAGAGCCAGCACTACCTCCTGCTACAGACCTTCGCGCCACGATCAATGCAACTCGAGATGCTCGCTCTCAAATTGATGCACGACGAGCTGAGCGGATTGCGGCAGAGATTCGCAGACGTACCGAGTTTGAGCAGCAATATGGCCCGATCCAGGTCGATCAAGAGCAGCCTGAGGACAACCCACCTCGTGACGTTAATCGCACACGGGCTCAAGACCCACCCCGCGATACTAATCGCACACGGGCTCAAGAACCGCCTCGCGAAACTACCCGTACTCGACACCGCGATACACAGCCTCGCGGTAGGGACAACAACCCTGATAATGACCCTTCAGATGATGGTGATGATGGTGATCGTCCCCCCCGAGGCCGTGATCGCAATCATGGAGGCAACAGGGGACGCCGGGACCCTGAAACGAGTGGTTCTCCTAGCCACCACTCGGGCAATAGAGATGACGATCGCAGGGATGGCACAAGTCGAAGACGACAAACTCCATCGAACCCTCCTGCTACAGACATTCGC
>OAMR01000248.1:1372965-1407621 GCA_900205405.1 Echinochloa crus-galli | reverse complement strand
CCTAGAGCACCCCTACGACCTAGCGAACCTATCTGCACGATCAAACTGAAGCTCCTAACACTCTAACCTAGCTCCCCACGGAGCTTACCTTGGAAGCGGCTGACGGCGATCAGAGGTGGAAGACGATGGCTTGCGGCGACGGTGACGGTCAGGGCTGGGCTTGAGCAGGTCGGGGACGTTGCTGGAGTGGTGCTGCTGCTGTGGGCGCAAGGAATCGCACGATGGCGCAGCGACGATGGCGAATTTCGAGGCGAGGTGGAGCTGGCGGTGAAAGGCGACGGCGGGAGGATGACGATGGATCGGTATATATTTGAATTTGCACTGTGATGATCTTGTTGCCACGTCGTGGCTGCCTGCCTGCTCTGGATGTGTAGCTCACCGACGCGTGGAGATTTGAAAAACAACTCACCGTGGGCAAGGGCGGTGGAAACACGGCGGCTTGCCGTGTCTGCTCTGCTCTTCTTGTTCTTCTCTTCTTTTCTTTCTCTGAATCTTGGCCTTTAAGTCAGATTTTTGTGTAACATGTACCCAATCGACCTTAATCAAACTTGTAGCTGGTACATTTGGGTACAACATTGGTATTCAAGTTGAAGACAGAAACTTCATCGATTTCAAGTTATGGAGCTCTGAAGATTGGATCAGAAATGTTGAAAGAATTACAGTTTCGTCAGATTACTGTAGCTGGCAAGAACTGCTCCTGTTGCAATCTTTGATCATCCAAATAAATTAGCATTTGATCTTTTCTTTGATCATGAGGTATTTCCAGGTGTAGTAGAGGTTTTCTTGTTTTCATTGTGCTAGTTCTTGACCAAAATTCATTCACCAAATCTATCCAAATTTAAGCTCCAAGACGGCACCATGACACTTGTTTGATCCAAAAATTCATATTACCAATTTCCCCCAAATTGAAACTTGCTCATGTTTTTACAGTCCAACTAGCATCAAATACTTCCAAACTAATATTTCCTTTGAGTTTGGCTCATTATTCTTATTTTCCATATTTTTGCCAAATTTTACAAGAAAGTCAAATTTGGAGCAATTCAAATTTGAATGTAAATTTGGATAAAATTTGGCAAAAATATGGAAAATAAGAATAATGAGCCAAACTCAAAGGAAATATTAGTTTGGAAGTATTTGATGCTAGTTGGACTGTAAAAACATGAGCAAGTTTCAATTTGGGGGAAATTGGTAATATGAATTTTTGGATCAAACAAGGTCCAAAAAATTTGGGATGTCACATCGGCTATGGTACAAGACGGCGTAGTTGATTAGATAAACTAGTCGTATGCTGGTAGGAGACTCCCCAAAGTATTTTGTTGTAGTACTCCAGGTTGTATACGACTAGGATGTTGTAACCGACTTGTAACTCTGCTCCCCAGACTATAAAAGGCGGAGCAGGGACCCCTCCAAAAGAGACACCAAATACAATCAACCATACAGGACGTAGGGTATTACGCTATTCGCGGCCCGAACCTGTCTAAATTGTGTTGTTCGTGCACCATCGTTCCTAGAACTCGGCGAGACCCTCGCAAATCTACTCCTCGGGGTATCCCCGGTTAGACGTGCTAGACATAATTCGTCGACAGCCTGATACTCTGATGGGTTCAAATCCTTCTGCTCGCACCTTTTTCTGGGATTTACCGGCGCTATGCGTTAAGTGGTAAGCGGCGTTCCCGTCGACAACGAGGTGCCAATGGTGACTTCGGTAATCTCCAGATCTGCCGGTGCTCTGCTCAGTCCTTTGGAGGTGCTCATAGGGGTAGGGTTTTCGTACGTGTATTCATAGGGGTAAGTGTGCGTGCATGTGTGAGCGTCTGCGTTGTACTGTGTAATTAAAAAAAAAAGAGTGAGAGCCCACGATTCAGGGGCTTCCTGGAAAATTATGACTTTGAGCCCTTTTCAGCTTCTGGGCTAAAAGTACTCCTTTGCCACTCAGAGTCACCTTGGATATGGCCTAGTTAACGGATATGGGCCTCAGTTAACATATGGCCCATAGGAAATTCTCCACAACTCGTTCCTTCTCGTCTCTTCCTCCGGCTACAGTTGAGCGGAGGCGAACACCAGGCGACCGAGCTCCAGCGCCGATTTCCGTCGTTCCTCTTCCGCTCCGGCGGCCGTTTCGGCGCCGGAGAGGATGGGGAACGTGGATTGAGGTGGCTGTTGTATATATTCCTAGATATAATAGGTAGTTTGGATCGAGGCAGTTCGTGCAAGGTGGAAGCAGGGCTGCTGGCGTGGAATAATGGTCGCCGGTTCGTTCTCCACCTCGCTGGTGAGTCTTCTCGTACCAGTGAAGAGCCGGTGTGTTGCTCCTACTCCGGATCTGGTGTTCCAGAGTCCGTTGAGTTATTTTGCTACTCCTTGGTCTTCGGTAGGGGATTTGTTCTTCCTGTCGTCGATCTAGGGAGTTCTCAGTACCATCACGAGAAATCGGGTTGGTTTATGTATCCCACCAATTTTGGTGGTTCGATGCTCCCTCTGGAGGATTCGTCGTCTGGCGAGTGGAGGTGTCTGTAAGTTCCTGTGGCGAGTTAACATATGGCCCATATGCATTACCATGTGACCGAAATGGGCCGAGTTCCAGTACGCTCTCTGACGGATCGATGGAAGAATATACACGCGACTCCCAACTGTTTTAGCGTCAGATATCTTCAGCCTTCAGGTGAACATAAGATCGTTAATTATCTGCATAGCGCCTGGTGGGACTGAGGGCGGAGATGCTCCCGGAGCACCGCCAGCACATCGGCGAATCTCACAACTCCGACGAGCGCGCCGCTGGCCTCGTCAACGACCCAGACGTACCCTACACGGTGCGCCAGGGCCTGCGCCATGACGGCCACGAGCGAGCTCCCGGAATGGCATGCCACCACTTCCTCCGTCGATCGCCACCGGAAGCTCCCGGACGACATCCTCCTTGGGCGTCGTCCGCGCCCCGACGATGAGTCCTCGTCGGATGAGGTCGACGACGACGACGACGTGGACAAGGGCAGAGAGGCGGCGGCGTGCGCTGTGTCCATGAGCTCGGCAATGGCGTTGAGGCCCCTGCCCTTGAGCTGGGCCCTGATGGCGCGGAGCAAGAACTCCGGCGGCGTGTGCGACACGGAGCAGTCGATGTACGTCATGACGTCGCCGGCGGAGAGCGCGGCGAAGGCGCCGGACACCAACTCGACGTCGCACAACGCGAGCACGCCGGGGCAGATCTCGCCGACCAGCGCACCGTCGTCGGCGAGGACGGCCACGGCCGTGCCGTCCGAGAGGGCTCTCCGCAGGGGCGGGATCGCGTCCAGCCCGTCGTCGTCGGCGTGGACGGCGTGCACGGCGTCTCGGCGGACGAGGCCGAGGGAGGCGACGGTGAGCGCGGCGACAGGGGAGAAGTGGGAGACGGAGCCGAAGAGGTGGCGCACGATGTCCTCCCGCGTTAGCACGCAGCAGTCGGGTGCCGCCGCGGCGGCGTCGGAGGAGGGGAGGATCTGGTAGTGGTGGAGGTGGTGGTGATGCCTCTTACGCGCGCGCGTGTGGAGAGGGACGAGCAGGCCCTGGCAGCCGTCGGTCAGCAACACGTCAATGGCGTCGAGCAGCCTGCAAAGTTTGACCAAAAATAATTTAGCCGCCTTTGTAAGGATGCGTAATTGCCTAATTGGTATATATCCACGCCGTCAACGGCGCGGCGGCTGTCGTGTACGCACCTTGTGTGGGGGTCGACTCGGTGGGTGACGCCTCCGGAATTCCGGAAACCGCGGCGGCGACCGCAGACACGGGCCGGCCGAGCGCCGCAGCGGGGTCGCTGAGGTTGCCGGCGTCGCCGCAGACGTAGCAGAGGATGTCCGCGGCGGTGACCTTGGCGTACACCGTGGGGGGCGGCGCTCCCCTCTTGGCGCGGTAGGTGGGCGGCTCGGCGTCCACGAAGGCGAACGGGTCGGCTCCGGCGCGGAGCGCGGCGAGCGCGGCGGCGACGGGGGTGGACGGCGGGAGCGTGAGCACCCTCGGCCTGCCGATGCAGAGGTCGGAGACGACGTGGGAGAGGAGGCTCGCCGCCATGCACGCGCTGCTCGCCTCAGCTCGGGGAAGGAATCGGAATGCTACTGCTGCGCAGAGAGAGAGAGAGGAGAATTTTGAATTGTGGTTGAGCAAGCGTGGGCTGGTGCCGAGAGCGTATGGCCGTGCAGGTTATTTATAACTGGCAGAGAAGTTGGTGTGCAGGTAATTTTGGAGTGGTGGTGCTCATGGTTGGCCGGTGGTGGAGTATGCTAACTTTATCAATCTCTGATAACGAGCTTCGGTTATAACGGCCTTGCATGGGGGCGGAGAAATATACTGTATGGTTTTAAGTCAATAAAATCCCAACTTACCTTGATATTGATATACTCCGCCGAAACTGCCAAGAACCGTAATTGTATCATGGTCTGTCAGACGAGACGGCGGTTAAAACTGTCAAGCTAGAATCGAGACAGCCCAGCTGCAAGTCAATTGCTACACCGCCTCGTGTTTCAGTATTCAACCGTGCACGTGGTCTCAGTGTCTAGTGTACGTTTGACACAGTATGCCGGTCGGATTTACAGCCCAGTATAAGCAGTCCTATTTTTTTCCTTTCATTTTGTGTTTTGGCTCATGCTGCTGTACTGTACTATAAAGCACATGGTTGGACTTGTTGAAAATTCGTGGCGGCCAGATCCGCCGTCTGAGTCGGACGAGAGATGCGCCCTGTCCCCCCGAAACGCAGTGGCTTCCAAAACCCAAGTACTGATCGCGCGATAAAAAAAGATCGTCGGAGTGATAAAGCGGAGCCGGCGAGGAGGGCGTGCCGCAGCCCGCAGCCTCTGCGAAAGCGTCCAAATCCTTGGGTGATGGGGCACGTCGGCGAGCCGTGCGCGGACAGCTTGGCGCGCCGTACGTATCGAGACGGCCAGTGGCAGATCACATGGCGGCGGTTGGAAGCTTTGGGGGAACGTATCGCTACGCGACGCCGGGTAAAAACGGCGGCGCCGCGAGGGAAGATGCCTTCTCTGTGGGCTCGGCCCATTCTACCAACCCATGATGAGTTGTAGCCTCGTAGGCGCTTACTCCGTATCACCTTCCGCGGAGCTTCGTGTCACGAGGTACTCCGTAGGAGGCTAGGGTGTGTCGTCTCGTCTCGTCTCGTCCGTTCCCGTCCACGAGAGCCGAGATAAGGTGCCGTGCTTCTCCCCTGGCCACATCATGGTCCGTATGACCGTATCCGTACGCATCCAGGCGATGGCGCGAGCAGCCTCCTGCACCCAGACGATGGATGGATGGTGATGTGGAAGAAGAGATGAGAAATGTTGATGACGAGATAAGCAGAGCAGCCCTCCTGGGCTTGGGCCCAAGTTCAAGTGAAAGGCAATGCCGACCCAATCCAGCACGGGCCATGGACAGTAAACGCACGCCTACAGGAGGCCCACCTAGAAAGTCCACGAATTCTTTACCACTCGGGCCTCACAGCGGGAGACCGGTTTGTTATTGGGCCATACTGGCCCATGGATGAGGACAATTACAAAAGCTCGTGCAAAAGTAAATAAAATCCGCCATCGATATTTATGCCACCACACCCAAACGAACCCATCTTAAATTTTGTTTGAGAAAAAAAACCATCTCGTTGTTAGATCAGTGGAGGTTTTATAGAAGTTTCATGATATTAAATGTACTGATGTGGCATAAGAGAGAGAAGACAGAGTTTTATGGGATGTGAGAGGAGTTTCATCACCATGACATTTCTTTGGCACAGTTATCTAGTTTCTAGTCTAGGTAACCGTGTAGTGAAACTTTGTACTTAGACTAGCCTTAGCAATCAAAACTAAGACAGGTTAGCCTTCGCACTTCCTGTAGGAGAATACAGAATAGTAGCTAAACTAAGACAGGTTAGCCTTCGCACTTCCTGTAGGAGAATACAGAATAGTATGAAGTTGGAGAAAGAGAAGGACAACATTCATATTAGCTTCCAAAGGATGCAGCGGGACACAGTCAACCAAGGTCTGACCGGAAAAGAAGTATAGCCAACCAAAAGTTTTGCGGCTGAGAATTTCGGAAAGCCAAACGTAGTACTACTTTTGCCTACCGCACGCTCCTCGGAGTCCTCGCCCACCACCTACGGAGTACTGCCAGTCCCTTCCGACGCCGACGGCTCGACACGTCCAGAATCCAGGCCTTCCCAAATTTGGGAGTGTAAATTTGGGACTTTGATGTCTCTTCGTAATCATTACGCCACTGTAGCATTTTGTTTGTATGTGCGAAAAATTGTCTAAAAATTGATTAATGAAGCTCAAAATGTTCGTCTCGCAGAGTACAACAAAACCGTACAATTAGTTTTTGATTTTATCTACGTTTAGTACTCCATGCATGTTATGACATTTTAATGTAATGGGGAATCTTCTTTTTGTATAGTAACTTTTTAGATCTAAACAAGGCCCGGGCAGCAGTGCCCAGCAATAATTCCCAAATGCCCAACTGCGCCGCGCCAACGATGCCGTCGCCGGCGGCCGGCCGAAGCCGACGGCGGAGTCAACATGGTGGTCAATGCGGCTGGGCCGGACAAGTGACTCGTCCACCGCCGTCCCGCTCACCATTCATTGCGGCACAGGCCCAGGCCCAGCCCCCACCACCACACTCCTCGGCTTTTCCGCCATAAATTCTGCATCGGCCACTGACACAGTGAGTGAAGAAGAGAGCTCGGCCGCCGGTACGGGCACTAGAGGTGGCTGCACGGCTCTTTCGTCTTCCCTCTCGCAGCCTCGCTCCAAGCGGCCATGGCGATTTAATGCCTACCAGGCTGCTAGTGCTAGCTCGGCAACCAATCTCGTCTTCCCCGGCGCTGGCTGCTATAGCCTGACGATGGCGCTGCTGAGGGGATGCCTCTGCAGGTCCGAGGAAGATTTCAGAGGTAACTGACGACTGTCTGCTCGATCGACGATGCTTCTCCATGTTCTCCGTGCTTAGTTCTTCTGTTTCTGTGCTGTACATGAATTATTAGTTTCGTTCGGCCAGTGTTTTTTTTCTCTTGGTTTAGAGCTTACAACGATGGATGCAGGATAATCCAAATTCAGCTGACTGAGGTTGCTGTCTCGTTTTCTGAAACAGGGCTTCTCAACTTGGAGAATCTCCGGTTGTTCTCGTATAAGGAGATCAGAGCGGCAACGAACAACTTCGACCAGAGTAACAGGCTAGGCCGGGGTGGCTTTGGAACTGTGTACAAGGTACCGTATCCCAGATATTTTATCTTTGCTGTGTGCTCCTGCTCGTTTTCGTAAAGAAAAAGGATTTTTAGCTGAAACCTTGTAGCTGTTTCCGTGACACAGGGAGTATGGGCAGATGGCACTACATTTGCGGCAAAGGTTTTGTCTTCGGAATCCGAACAGGGGATCAAGGAGTTCCTAGCAGAAATCGAGAGCCTTTCTGAAGTCAAGCACGCCAACCTCGTCAGGCTGCTGGGCTGCTGCGTCCATAGGAAAAACAGGATCCTCATCTACGAATACGTCGAGAACAACAGCCTCGATCATGCATTGCAGGGTAACTGAAGCATCAAACTACTTCCACATCCGACATCTACTTGAAGCCGGAATGCATCCCTCACTCTTGACCGCATGTGCTTGTTTTTTAGCTTTAGGTTCAGCGAACGGAGTGACGAGTGCGAGTCTGAATTGGACCACGAGGTCGGATATCTGCATGGGCACTGCCAAGGGGCTGAGCTATCTGCACGAGGAGCACGAGCCCAACATCGTGCACAGAGACATCAAGGCCAGCAATGTTCTTCTTGACAGAGACTACAGGCCGAAAATCGGAGATTTTGGGCTGGCAAAGCTATTTCCGGACAATGTTACTCACATCAGCACCGGCGTCGTCGGAACATGGTAATAAATTCATTGGACATTAGTATTTGATTAGTAAGCTACATGTTTACAAGTATATTAAGATGCTGTTCCTGATACCACTCTAAACTCTCTCTGTAGTGGGTACTTGGCGCCTGAATATTTTGTGCATGGACAGCTGACCAAGAAGGCCGACGTCTACAGCTTCGGAGTGCTTCTTCTTGAGATCATCAGCGGGAGGAGGATCTCGCAGACGATCCGCTCAGACATGTTCCTGGTGCGAGAGGTGAGATTCACCTAACACTTCCTCCCGATCAGGTCTCCTCTCCCCATTCACGCAAATTGTCTGTCGTCTGAATCTGAAACAAATTAACCTGTGGCGACATTTTTTTTTCTGGCGGTTGCAGGCATGGGGGCTGTACCAGCAGGGCAAGCTGCTGGACATGGTGGACGCGCGCATGGAGGGCGGCTACCCGGAGGAGGAGGTGCTGCGGTACATCAGGGTTGGGCTGGCCTGCACGCAGGCGACGCCTCAAAGCCGGCCCACGATGAGCCAGGTGGTGGCCATGCTGTCGCGGCCCGTCAGGCTGCACGAGACGACGGTGATGCGCCCGCCAAGCTTCGCCGAGCACTACGGCGACCACACGGCCCCGGACGATCCGGGAACGGGGCCGTTAGTCCTAGCGTCGCCGAAGGCTAGGTGGTCGCCGCCGCCGCCGCCGCCGGCGGCGGCAACAGAGCCGCCCGCTTGCTCTGCCCCGTTCACGTACAGCGGCGTTGCGCGCTCCGCGGTAGGCAGTTGGTGGTCGAAGCAGGGTAGCAGGTCCCAATCGAACGTGTTCGGTCGGGCAATGACCTAGAACCGCAGCTGGGCCAGGGCCGTCCTACTGAATATATATGAACGTACATGGAAATTCTATGGCTAATTTGAAGCTTTATTAACTGTTTTGGACTGCACACCACATGTAAATACTAAGAGTTTTACGTTCAAACCCGGGCTGCTTCTAGGGCCGTATCTAGAATTTTGAGGTCCGGGTGCGAGACATAAAAGAAGAGAGAAATTTTACAATGATTGGGATTAATTAGAGCCATTCGTTTATCGGACGGTGAAAACAAAGAAAGTATCCAAAGGTACCTAAATATAGGTATCCAGAGGTATCAAATTCGTGGGACCAGGTAAAAAATGGTGGGACCCACTATTGATTTAATATTTTTTTCAAAATTTAAAAAAGGGCATAAGGGTAATTTCTCGTGGCGAAAAAATGTGTTTTTTTCACCGTCTTTGCTTCTCCTCTGCCAGCGCTTGGTACATGATTTCTCCCATGATTTTCGCCTATGAATCTTTCCACAAATAGTTCCTAATTAAGCAAGATTACCACAATATCTTTTTTTATTTAATTTAATTTTTTACTTAAAATACCAGGTACGTACCTCTGGGTACCTCTTCAATCATTGTTAAATAGCTCGAAAGGAGAATACGAACAACAAAATAAATTTGGATTTCATAATATAATTGTATGGGCTTTCTTTGGAATTACAGTAGGCATTTATGCTTAAAAAACTAAAGAAAGAGAAAAAAATGTGAAGTTTATGGTAACCACGAGATAATTTTCCTTTTTTTAGGGCAACACAAGAAAATTTACCTACGATCATCTTGATGCAAAAGCATTCGCGCATGCGCACTCTAATAAATTAGGTTGATTTCATGAGAGGGCGTTGCTGCAGGCACAGCCGCACAGGGCAGGACTCTGCAATGCTAGCTGGTGAAAGACGTATCAACTCAACGGACCCGGCGACGGCCGCAATCGGCAAGTCGACGTCAAACTACCGAAGCCTTGAAGGCGAGGAGTCACCGCGTCAGCCATAAGGCGACGCGTCATGTACTCATGTCGCTGCGCGAGGTGTCCGAGCAGCCGCCCCCACGGCCCACTATGCACCAGGTGGAAGACAACCCGGCTGTCCGCCATGGTTGTCGTGAGCCGTCGCGCTGCACGATACGGCACGGCGACGCGCCCGCCGAGCACGGGGCCACCACGCGCCCCCGTTAGGCCAAGCGCCGCACAAGCCCTGTACCAAGTGGCTACTAGGTCTACAGATGCTAATCAGGATCCCTGGAGATAAGTGTCTGGCCGAAAACAGCTGCTTCATTCCCTCTTGCTGCTTCGCAAGCAGAGCTCTATATAAAATCTCAGCTGGCTTCGTCCCTGATTCAGATTATAGTTCAATATTTTTTTTATATATATAGATATATTTCCCAGATTATAGTTCATTAATTTATTTTAATTTGTTTATATATATATATATATATAGATAGATTTTAGATACGTAAAGTATAATCTATTAATTAAAGGAATAAGACAATTTATGATTTATAATTTGAAACACGTAGGAACCAGACAATTTATAATTTGAAACAAAGAAAGTACCAAAAGCTTGTCCGAACACAAATGACACGGCATTGGAAGCTTGATCTCTCAAATCTCAGATGAATGACAAGACGATGTGGATGCGGCCTATATGGGGGTACGGGACAAACAAACATACTCCCTCCGGTATCCTAAAGGAAGTCCTTTAGGACAGCGACACGGTCACCAAAGCACAACTTTGACTTCTCTTTTCTATAAAAATATTTTTTTGAAAAGTTATATATGTATATTTTTATGAAAGTAATTTTCAAAACCAATCTATTTATTTGATTTTCACATTTTCAAACTCAACGACTTAAATATTATTCATGATTTATATTCCCAATGTTTGACCGAAACCATGTCTAAAAGGACTTACTTTACGACACCGGAGGGAGTATGCACAAACCGGAGTAATAACATTTCATACTCGCAAAGAAAGGGAACCATGTATCACAATGATGCCTAGACTGCCTAGTTGCCTACACTAAACATACAAATTGAAGTCGTCAGCTACTGAATTAATCACCGCTACAAAGATCGGCTGCTACAGCTACGAGGATTCCTACCTCAACATACTGGCGACACTGTCAACTGATTAATTCTGTGCAACAACTAGCCTAAGAAACTAGTGATAAAATTGGCTGCCTACAGCTGGCCGAGCTATGTGGGTCCAACTTTCACTTGAACCTAAGCAAGATCAAAATATCGACCAGCTTACAGCTCTGCTCTTCGATCACCAAAACGAGATGGTGCTGCATCAACTCCAGATTCAAGCTTTAAAACTCCAGATCCACAAGGATTAGACCACCATGGTGCTAACAGCCCTATCGCGCATGTAGCCCATTCCAAAATTTTGCATGAAGTCATGGCCACCATAAATACTTTTAAGTTTCTGGGCCACCATAATAATGTTCATCAGCAGTGGTGCCCGGTGGCGGGTAGGGCCTTGGAAAACCACCAGAAGCCAGGAATCCATGGTTTGCGCTGCTCGTCTCGTTCTGACAGCTCGAGGTCCCATCCTGTTTAAAATTTCAGTGTCCAGGCACATCATCTATGCAAAATTCTCAAGGAACATGGCCTTCCATCCTGGAATATGTTCCATAAGCAACCCTCTGCAGAGTCCTTGGATAATCTGGCTTGAAGCGCTTGTTAAAATTTGGTGCCAATGACCTGTGGTAAATGATAATGTCAATTATGTATCCATTTAAATTATACTGACATACATACCAAATGCTGCAAAAATACAATTTGCACCAGCAAAATATCCATGTCGAATGGTGACCGGAGCGTCACATAGTAATCGATATTCTACATGCATTGACCCAACCCAGCTAAGGCACCCTGACTTCACACTCTGGGCCTGATTGGTTTCTTGCTCAGGTGAGCCAGGCTCGTATGAGCGGATCCAGGCTGTCGTTGGCCAGGCCGAATGCATGCATGGGGTCCTGTTCGGTTGTCATCTCTGTGTAGCCTGGTTAATGGCGAGCTATTGTTTGGTTGGGTGCATGGCGAGCTGTCTGAAGCTTTTTTGTCTCATGGCACGCTGCACGAGAGGCCGAGAGCGCTCACTCTGCTCACGCGAGCCAGGCTGCGGGGGAAACGCAGGATTTTTCCGCACCGCGGGAGCCAGGCTCGGGGAGAGAATCTGCATGGCGTGGGCCTGGCTCAAAAGGCTGTGCAGAAATCCAATCACCGGACGCTGCACCTGGGTAGCCTGGTTGGCCCTTCATGCGGGCAACCAATCAGGCCCTCTCTGTCCTCTCCTAGCAAATTTGACCGTTGGCCACCGCTATGGCAACATGGTAACACTACCCACCCACCCGCACAAGTTTGATCATTGTCCACCACTTTGTTACATAGAGCCGCTGTATAAGCAACATGAAAAATCTAAGAACTAAGAAACATCTTGCCATTCCATTCAACATCGAAATGAATGCTATAGCAGGTTCATCAATCATGGTAGTTTTTTTGTATTAACATCCAAGAAATAGCATAGACGTAGCACCAAAAGATCAACAAATAATTACCTTGGAGAACCAGACCGTTTATGACCAAGTTGACCTAGCATGGATCTTAAAGTTCCTAGAGCCTCATCAGCAGCCTACAAAGTGAAGAACCATATAAAACTTCAAGATGGAAGCATAACATCTAAACTATATCTAATGAAAACAAATCCATTACTGCATCCAACCAAAAAGAAGCACATTACAAATTAAAAGCTTGCAAACAAATATAATATATTGTTTCTATTCCAAAACACATTCTTAGATATGTTAAATATCCCAGCTAGAGTGACCAGTACAAATGGCATGTTTGAGACATTGGCTTCCCGAAAATATAGAAGATGATCTGATTGAAACAATAAATTACATCTGAAGTGAAGCCAATCGAATATAATCTCCTTAACTACTGAGCTTGTTCGATCCAGCTCTTGTATACATTTTTTTAATGATCTGAGCCCTTAACACACCCAATTTGTCCACCAGGCCCACCTCTTAGTCCATTGATGACAAAATCATGTGTTACTAACTTTTGCCATATGGGAATGACAATGAACTACGTTTTGCCATGATCTTAACCTTTGGATTAACCAGATGAATCCAGACTTTCTTAGGGTGGGGAAACTAAACTAACACATTGGTTCGAGAAAAACTAAACTAACACATTGAAAAGTAAATTGATTCATTCAGTGTGGAACTGCTTATTACCTGAAGCTTGGCCTCTTCCCATGTTAATGCAACCCCTTTGCCTAGGATTTGTCCACCAACTTCTACCTGAGCATAAGATTCTTTCCCAACTGAGCCATCTGGAGGCGGACGAGCTTGAAAAACTAAGTTATATATCCCTCAACCGTGCACTGAAATGTGTTTTCGTATATATCAATGCTTGCATGACAAAAGATCAAGTCAAACAACTAACAATCAACCAGCTTACTTACAAGTTCCTTGAGAGCAGCAACAGAACCTCCTGTTTTTCTGGAGTTATTTTCCTCCAATTTTAGAAAACGAGATTCCTCCGAAGTACTTGGAACTGGCAGCATATCATCTCTCGCATTTCCAGAGTACCCAAAAAAGTTACGGTTGCTACTGAAACCATTTTCTTTCAGATCAATCATCTTATTTGGATCAGAGGACAGGTATTTATCTGCAGGTAAACTTACTATGTCAAACTCAATAAAATAGACTATTGCATAAAATATTTTAGCAATACAAAATTACAGCAAGAATGTCAATATTTTGTCTCCTTCAACACATCAAATTTAACAAAGGTCTACTCAGAGCCAGAGGTTATCATCAAACAACTAGGGCAAACATGTAAGTATAACTATCAAGCAACATAAAGTAGCTATTGCTGAAACTTACGATGAAAGATTTCAGGATATCTGATGATACTCTATGAGAAAAATCAACTCCAAACAATAGGATGCCAACCATGGATGAAAAAACGCCAACACCGCAAACAACATAACACAATGCTTTTTAGTGCTAAACAAGTTGAGTAGCCTTCTAGTCCAAAATCCAGATAAAGGTGAAGAGGTACCTCTATCAGAATTGAAATGATAGATAGGCTTAGTGAGACAACGTAAAAAAAAAAACAAAAGCCACCCAAATGATTGCAGAACATGAATGGCATAAATAAGATAAAATCCAGTAGCACAAGCATGGAACACAAACTTACTAGCCAAGTTTCTTAAAGACATTTCTGCAGCTTGATGCTGTGCTTCTCTCCTTGTCCTACCGATTCCTTCACCTACTCTTTCCCCAACAATCCAAACCTGGACGAGGCGCCATAAAAAAAAAAGAACACAGAATAACATAAGCACAGTAAATTATTGCAAAAGCAGATCACAGTTCAGGGAAAGTTATCCTTCGTGTTAGCGGAAAAATCAGATACCAACACAAATTTCAGTTGCTGGTCAAATGTTTGAAATCTTCTTGAAGTGTTTGAGATATATTATTACTCTAGGAAATTTATCAACAATAGTTATTTCTGCATATCTGTTTTCACAATCAAGTTCCAATTATTCTAGCAATGGACTTCCTTATTAGATGAAGTAGCTCATATGACAAAACCAATCAAGGGGAGAGGTTATATTCACCTCAATTGAGAACTGTAGCTCTGCAGTATCACACAATGTTGACCTGTACTCCACCTAAATACAAAAGGAAATATCAACCAAAATTAACTACAAGAACAAGTCTTCTGATCCATCAGTATTGAATGCACACTACCTTAGATCCGCACTTCAGAGCAATTCCCTCTAATATGCCAGCAGAGGTCCCTGCATATTGTGCAAAGTGTCTTCCTGATTCTAGCTGGTTGTTCCTCTGGCTTGAGGGAACATGTCGAGCTGATAGCTCCTCACCTTCATGGCACAAACAAAGTTAAGCATAATCCATCCTAAGAGAACATAACATTTATACCCAGCTATGCTTGACGAAAGTTAAATTTTGGTCATTGAATTACTAGCTTTCCTAATTATGCCACCATTAGTGGGACCTTATGTGAAATAATTAATTATTCAACATTAATGAAGTAACCTCATCACAAAATCATCTGTATATTGATGGTCATATATAGCTGCAGGATCATTACAACAATAACTAGAAATAAGTGCATTCAGTTACAAATGACAAGACAAGACCTTGTTTATTACCAACAGAGCATGTCAGTGTTATCACATTGGTCCAGTGAGCTGAAGCATATGTTCAAGAGACCACAATACAGAGGATTAAAAAAAATATTGAGATACACTGGGAGTCGGAGCTGTGCTCAGTAGCATGCAGTGGCAGTAATGACTAGGAAAATATAGAAAAAAATGCCCACATTCAGCCATACTGTAGATGTTCCAAATACGAACTGTATGTTGCAGCATCACATTAAGCAGTAGAGAGATAAACCCTAACCTATCGATCTAACCAAACCAACTAAAACAACTACTAATGACCAACCTCATACCTAATACTCCCTCCGTCCCAGAATATAGCTAGGTTTAGGTTATTTCCAAGGTCAAACCTTTTTAACTTTGACCAACAATATCTCTAATAAACTATTTCAAATAGAAAAGTTACATATTATTATAGTTGGTTTCACGATAAATCTACTAACATAATTTTTATGTTATTAGTCTCTGATTATTTTACCTTTTCTAGTAAAAATTGGAAAGGCTCGACTTTGAAAAGGTTTGAGTTTGAGAAAAGTCTAAACATATCTATATTCCGGGACAAAGGGAGTATCTCTTTACCTAGATAGGTGTGCTAACACCTGACAAGGGAGGGCAAGAAAAGAGCCAAACATGAACCCTAAAACTAAGGGTGTGGAGTGTAAATTGATAAACATACCAGAAAAGGATCTGTATTTTGGAGGTCCATGGTTCTGAAGTATGTGGTGATCCTCAGGATGTGGTAGCTGCATCAAGCAAACGTTGTCACTAAGTGTCTGCATGGCTACTCCACAAAACAAACACAGACTCCAAAATAAATCATTTCTGTCACCTACCTGAGAGGGAAACCTCTGGTTCTGATAGCTAAATCTATCAGAGGACATAGGACTATCCCCACCATGAAAGAATGAAGGATGAGGTGGTTGTTTTTTCTCATAGAGCATAGAATCAGATTCTACACTGAAACCTGCTGAACCTCTATTCAGATTACTTGGATTCATACCATCCTCTGTGGGAAACCAATTCCCATGAGGTTGCACCGGTGGAACTGGGACTTGCACTGGTGGTACTGCTGGAAGTGGAGGCGTAGGATCTCTTGTGTCTTGACCATGCTGTAATATGAGAAGCCTTCTCCTTGTGTCCGGATCCAACTCAGACTCAGGAACTTCACCCTCTTCTCTAGCTGGAGAACCTTGCAGTGTATCTGAAAAACCTGGTTGAACAACTGATTGGTTGAATGGAGGTGGCATCATGCCAAGGGGTGGGGCTACTGGTGCGACTGAAGACGAAACAAGATTCTGGGCAGGGACTGCTGGCATGACAAAGCTCGCCACTGTTGGATGGAATGCTTGAGCATTGCCTGATGCTTCCTGGAAGTAGTTGAGATAAATATAAGAGAAATAAATGAGGACATAAAGAACTCAAAAAAATATTGGACACAAACCTTCATTCTTCGTTCAACCTCAGCATCTGCCATACCATCAAAAGGCAATGCATCTCTATTTCCGTTCACTGCGGCAACATTCTCATCCTACGAAGATAAAAAGAACTGTTACTAACTGTGAAGTGAACACAGAAGCAATAAACATTCCAAACTTACCTCTGTTATCAAATAATTGCCGACATCTGGAGCAGATGAGATATCATTTATCTCATCCTCATATTGAACAGTGCTAATCCTCAGCAAGAGGCCTTCATCGAAGTCTCTGTCAATTGAGCCATGAAATTCAATGTAAAAAAGCCTGCTGGACTTACTGTGGTATAAGTTTCAGAGAACAAATACACGCAATAGTCTAGAGAAAAATTCCAACTTAGGGATACTGGAATCGTATTAAAAATAAGATAATCTTACTTGAAGAAACCACCCCTAACATTGCATGCAACATTTCTGGCGACACACAGCACTGGAATAGAACAGTTTGCCTAGATGGTGAAAACGCAGTCAGTGACCATATGAAGTCCATAGTGGTACAGTGGGCTACAGGTTATGAACTTCACCTCTGCTTGAGGAGCATAATATGGAGTGAATGCAGGAACCACATGAACTCTAGATTGATCTTTCTCATCCCAAACTTTTAGACGATCATCAATTACTAATGCCATTCCAGGATGGCAAGAACCATCGTGGAAAACATTCAGCAAGGACTTTTTCAAACCTATAAATGGTAATTTTGGCGTTAACATCAGTGATGGAACATTGGAACTAGAAAAAAAAAGAAAAATGTGCATAAAACGAATTTAAAACTTAAGCTGCAATTTTGACAGTTTCTCAGCATCGCATTACAACATCTAGGTCAAACACTATGCTCTTTATTACTTGTTCAGAAATAAGAGGAATTTACATACCAGATTTCACACACACCATCCGATCATGAAGTTGAACAGAGTTAATCAATCTTGAATCTGGATCAAGCAATCTCCACATTTCTAGAGCATAATCTCTCTCCGCCATAGTACACACATAGACCTCAAAACGCTTGCGACCTCTGGCAATTAAGTAACTGCGAAGATCCTCCCAGGCTGGCCTTAAACGGACAAGAACACTTGTATCCCTTATCTACAGAAAGCAGCACAGATCAATCTAGACATTTGGAAATTTTTGTATGACCAAATTAATGAGGGCAAACAACAAGCTTGGACAACCAAATCAGTAAGATACTAAACCACTGCTATTACTAAGCAAGAATACATATCTGCTCAAACATTCATCCATAGGCCTAACAGAAAATGAATAGTTTGACTGATAGTTGTTATAACTGATAGGTATGCAAGCACGACAAATAACATGAATAGAATAGTTTTTGCTTTAGGATATGAACTATAATAATGAGAAAGTTTGGCACTCGCACAGAAACAGGTCCATCATGTTCCAAATAGTACAAATATAACATTCACTTGCGGTACTGATATGCAAGGAAAATCCAAGCACACCATACTATGCAGTTATAATTATAATGTATCTATGTGCTGATAAAGATATGTTGCCATGGACAGCCGAAATCAAGCTCAAGCAATTTCAAACATACCAGAGGATTTATTCTTGTCAAGATAATGTTTTTATCTTGTAATCTTATAACTGGACGTGTCATTGGTTGCTGGTTATCAGTCAGTGGTGGGACAACCTCAGGTTGCGCTTTATACACTTTTCCATCATCATAAACCTGATCACCTTCTATGTATTGCTTTAGAATGTACTTATCATCTTGGTACCTCTTGATCTCTGATAGCATACCATTCCTACGCTGTGGATCAGTCTCATTAGTCTGCTTTCTTTGAAGCGCATCAATTCTGTCCTCAAAAGATCGTGATGTATTGGCGACAATTAATGTTTCATCAAGGTCAAACACAATACCCAGGCACCGAAGATTTAACATGGTCAAGCAAGAATTATACAGACCAAACGGCAATTTATAGCCCCAGAAACATGCATGATTTGTCAAGTTTCGTCTGGATGTCATCGCAACTAAATGCAATTCTTCATCTCCTAGAGGAACAACCGCGGTCTGCAAAGACACGGAAGTAAAAGGTTCAATGCGATTTATATACAGTATAAAACTATAGGTGCAGTTTCCAAAAGAATAGGATGGGGAAAAAATAAATGGACGCTGAAGGTGGCTGTTCTAAACAAAAGCATTACATCTCTAAGAGGTAACTAATAAATAAGGTGGATCTTAAATTCTCGACGATATTTAAGAAATAAGGGTGCCAAGGCCAAGAGATGGAAAAACAGCAGAAGGCAATAAAACTTAGGTTCAAAACTACATAATCTTATCAAACTATCATTTCATTCTTATTATGCATATCCTGATCCTAAAGAAGCAAAGTTTAAATGATATGGACATGTCCATATAAAAGCACCAAAAATTCAATTTACAGTATTGCCAAAAACCCATATCAATGAATTGTGGGAAAGAAAAAAATTAACAGAGGTTTTTAAGTTTACTCCAACCGTATGAAGCACTTGAGAGCAACAGTAATTTTGTGATAGATCCAGACATTCCAGATTATGCTTTATATGTTCCTTCATCTAGTTATAAGAAATCAGGAATCGAAATTTAGATTCAATTAAAGTGATGATACAATATTATCAATTGATAACTAATGCTACGGATGCCAATTTTTCACATGTCACCGAACTTTCCATTCCAGTGGCTGATTGTCCGATTCTAAAAATTAAACATCTATTTCTGATGTCCTTCCAACTAGCCTCAGTAAAGTTGAGTTGAAATTCTACAGTTTCAAAAACGAGTTCAAGTCCAAGTAACATATAGAAGACTTTAACTGAATAATCTTGCAAGTAAGTCAGTGTCATCACTGACAAAATATCAGTGCATTCTTAGTCATCCGTCCACATCCTGTCAAAAATCCTTGTCCATAGTGATCGTTCAAGTAAAATTAACAAAATTATTCCAAAACTAAATACCTAATAAGAGTTAATTTTGGTCCGGTGAAGTTGTCCATGTACGAATAAAAAATATTCCATCCATCTAACTGTCCATCATGTAAAATTTGCGAGATTCTTTCATGTGTTCAGGTTGTTCCTCTTTTTAGAATCTGTATGTGAATCTTTTTTTATGTCAGGAATAATCTGTATATACCTTGTTGTCCCTGAGGCAAGCGGCGTGCATGGCGACGAGCGGCAGTGGCGCCACGTCGGTGGCCGCGGGCGGCCTGGACTCCATGACGAGGCATCGGGCGCCGACGGCCACGGTGTGCATGACGGCGAGCGGCGGGCACCGCTCACTGGGCGGGGAAAGGCGGTCAACGCGGATTTCTCGCGCCCACGCCGCCACGGCCAGACCGGCGCTCGCCTCGCCCTTGGGCCACACCTCCACCTCTCCGATCGAGGTGTTCCCGTAATAAACCATCGACTTGAACATTCTCTCTAGATCCAGCAAAAACAACAAGCAGATCCCAGACGGATCGAGCAGATCCTCGGGTCAAGGGTTCGTTCTGGGCGTCCAAAACAAGGGGCCTGCCTCACGCAGCTAGATCTGCAGGATCTGCAAGCCCCTTGCGGATCTGTTCTTATGAATCGTCCGAAACAAAAAAAAAGCAACAAAAGCAGCTAGGGGAAAAGCAGATGGGTGTGCGTGGTCTTGGTGAACGATGCTTAAGATTCGTGTCCGAATTCTTCACCGTTTCTGACCAGACTTGGCGCGTCAGGTGAGGATTCGCGGGGTGGCTTGCTCAGATCTGGGGGAGTTCGTGCGCTTCCGCGTCAATGGCGGCCGCGTTGGGGATGGGGAGAGGAGAGAGGAGGGGGAGAGGTGGGAGAGAGGCTTGAAACCCTAGCGTTTGATCGGATTGCCGATTGCGGCACCGAGCTGGAGAGCAGATGGATTTATTTTGGCAGGTGGCGGGGGAGAGCAGGGGACTCGGGAGAGGGGTGCGGGCGGATAGGTTCGTTGGTATTATCGCCAGGCAATTTTCGATTTGATTTTTTGTTTGGGGCGTTTTTTTCTTTTTTCAGCTCGGCGAAAGCTTCTGGCTCTGCCGTTCTGGCACGTCTCGTGCGCTTCTGGTGGCGGCCAGGAGGGTAGTTGACCTCTTTTACTCTCTTTTTTATTTTATGGTTGGGTGGGGTGGGTTGTTGGCCGCCTGACCGTCCAAATCGGTGCCACGGAAACAAGAGAGATTGGGCGTCCTTTTCTCGATGCACATTACTTTCATCAAACGTGTAGTACTACTCCATGGGTTGGCGATGGAATCAAACATTAAATTTTCTTGTCAGAATATTTGGTAAAATTAAAAAAATGATTAAAGATCTAGATTGCCCTTCATTCACACTTGCTAAGGCCCTGTTTGGAAACCAAATTGCTAAAGTTTAGCACTTGCTAAAGTTTAGCACCTCAATTTGGAGTGCTAAAGTTTAGCAGCTGAGGTGTTTGGATAGTGGTGTTAAAATTTAGCACATAGATGAATGAAAGACCAAATTATCCTTATTTACTGCCCTTGGGCCCGCGGGGGAGGGGTACTAGGTGAAAAATACCCACCAAAAATCACTTTTAGCAAGTTTAGCACAACTTTGAGGTGCTAAGGATTTCCATAGTGCTAAAGTTTAGCAGGTCACTTTTAGCACCTTTTAACACACCTGTTTGGATCCAATCTGCTAAAGTTTAGCAAAAAGTGCTGTGCTAAACTTTAGCACTATAGAAACAAACAGGGCCTAAGCGTATGTGATTACAAGTGTAAAAATAGTTTAAGACTATGCACAAATTTATTTGGGTGGGCAGAATTTTCTGAAACCTGATCCTAAATTGTCTTCGGTAAGTATGCTAGTCAGATCAGAAAATAAATCAAATATATGGTTTGATACCACTATGGCTATCAAATTTTAAGTGTTTTGCTAAATTGCTCAAGTGTTTGGCCCATTGTGATTGTTAAATTGTTCATGCTCAGAGGTGGAGCTAGGGGATTTTTGTGATGTCTTAGGACACCACTAAATTTTGTTAACCTCTACAGAAAGCAAATGTTAATTAGTGCTAATTAGATAAATTACACTATAGTGTTAAGGAGGTGACACCAATGATTCTTTTGCCTGGATCCGCCCCTGTTCATGCTCAACTGTGCCGAATCTGCTCTAATTCGGATAATCAAGTTTACCCGATACGTGATACCCAAACTCTAATTTGGGATGGATGCAGCAAGATTTTTTTTCTGATTGAAAGTTGAAACGCTCAGTCTAAATATATTTTACTATGCTATCGAAACATATTTTCTTGCACCTTTTAATGAAGTTGGTTAAATTAGAAAAAATCATTAGGATAAATTAAAATGTCTTATATTTTTGGAGCAGAAGGAATAAGTATTATGTTGGAATTCAAACTGTCGGGGACATGCCAAAGGTGTACCCTAACCATCGGGATTATCACCCTCGAATAACGCTAATCACAAAGGGCCAAGTCACTGGCGGCCCAGGCGATGCGGCCCGCCACAGCTTACCGCGGTCCAAATGGCCGCTCACGCTCGCCGCTCGATGGGATCCAGGGGCGAACCCCGTCTCCGCCTCGCTCGAGGGCCCCGAACCCCCCTCCCCACCCCCAGGTGCAACGCCAACTCCGCCTCGCTCGAGGGCCTGCGCATCCCCTCAAGCGGACGAACCGGCTCCGCCTCGCTCGAGGGCGCCCTTCTACTCAACGCAACGCGCCCCGGCCCCGCCCGACAACGGCATTTAATGCCCGCCCATCAGTCAGGCGCCAAAGTCAAATGGGAATATCTACCCACGCCACGCCGCTGACACCGCAGAGCTCGCTGTTCTACCTTCTCCGGTCACTGTGCGTCCTCACCGCTGCTGTGCTGACGCACGCGGCACTGCGCAAGGCCCTGTGCGGACTGGCAGGCGTCATTCGGCGCCACTGTTCCGCCCACTCTCGTCCTCTCCCCCACGGCGCAGCCCTCGAACGGGCATGGGGAACCCTCGAGCAAGGGTACGGACGAACGGGCGAGCGCTGACTCCGGTCAGGCGCGGCCCTGCGGCGACGTACGCCGGGTCAAATCCACTAACTCTCGGCCATTCCCCGACGAACCGGAAACGCCGCGCACTGTGGCCAACAGCGACCGCCACGCCGGCCCCTGTGCCACCAACTCCCGTCCTTCCTCTGCTGTCACACCCTCGAATCAACCAGTGGAGGACGACCAGACGCCGACCGCAACCGCTACCCCCCTCGAAGCCACTACAGGACAAGCACAGGGACGGCTACGACGCCCGCGGAGGCCGGAGCTCGCCATAAATCCCTCCCAGGATCGGAAGTGATGGCACGACCGGTGCCATGCTCTCCAGTACACGCCCCTGTAGCAGTTACTGTACTCATACTTGTACACCTTCCCCTCCTTGGCCTATAAAAGGAGGAGGACGGACGGACGACCGGAGAGGAGAGGAGAGAACGGACGAACACCCGCACACACACCACCCCCACGATATTGGCATTCGGCCTCAATCATTCTCTCACTCGTTTCCAGGGACTTGGAGGTTTCCACTCCTCTCCCGCCTTGCTTGTAGGCCCCCATTGCAAGCACCCTGGTGCAAGATAGTACAGTGCCGCGAGCAGACCCTGCTGGACGTACGGCCCCGTGGCTGGAACCAGGATAAACCCTTGTGCATCATCGTGCTAGCTCTTGCATCAACCGTCAAGGGACGAGACACAGCGCATTCTGTGTGGCGCTGAGGTTGGGCGGCCAATCTCGGCACCGACACAAACCATCGAAGGCTCTTTAAGTACAAAAACATAACTAAATATAGATATATGCACGTACTTCTTGCAAGTTTTATAAGTGGATAAGGTTTTTGTATTATGAACTGTAGAAATATGAATTTAATTATGAATTTTGACAAGCTCCGCATGCCGGGAACGTGAGAAGGCTCGAGTAACTAGCAGCTTGAGGGTGGAGCTTAAGGCCCAGGTTCAAATCCCGTCGGACGCGTCTTTGCTAGAGCAGAAGGCGGTCTAGCCATGGATGAATGCCTCTGGTGCCTAACATCCAAATGACATGGGGCTACTCTAGCCTCTGGCCCTACAAGCTCTGCACATCATTGCATGATATGAGAAGTTAAGATGTGCTGGCGTGTACAACAAATTAGGACATTTGGCCTTGTTTAGATGTTAGAATTGGAAGGGTGAATTTGGGAGTATGATGTCACTTCGTAATCATTGCACCACGGTAGCATTTCGTTTGTATTTGTAAAAAATTATCCAAAAATTGATTAATTAGGCTCAAAATGTTCGTCTCGCAGAGCACAACAAAACTGTGCAATAGTTTTTGATTTCATCTACATTTAGTACTCCATACATGTTATGACATTTTGATGTGACGGGGAATCTTCTTTTTCATAGTAAATTTGGGAGTGGAATTTGGGATCTAAACAAGGCCACAAATGCCGGGGCTACTTATTATTGACTATAAAATAAAATATATAGTTCATTAATGCTCCATCTGTTTTTTTACATGTTCTGTTAGGTTTGCCCTAAGACAAAAATGTTCAACTTTGACTCAATTTATAAAAAAAAATATAATAGCATCTACAACATTGAGCACATGAATTATCAAAATATAGTCTATGATTGATCCAATGAAACAAATTTTGGTATTGTAGATGTTTTATATTTTTATAGACTTGGTCAAAGTTGAATAGCTTTGACTTAGCACAAACTTAATATAATGTGTTTAAAACGTTTTATTTGAACTAGGCGTGTTTAAAACGTTTTAGCCAAACTGGCTCGGTGTGGTTGGCTAGCCGGCAAACTTTTCCACTGGCATGGAGTTCTGAGAAGCCCTGACTGGAACCATATCCCTTCCTTTTATTAGAGCCTTACTAGAGAGTTATCTATGCCACACCGACACATTTGGCCTCACCCCTCCCCAACCCGACTTTTGAGCAATTGGATCTTCATCCAACAGCTTCTTCCATCCCCATCATGGACGTCCCTGAAGAACTCTGACACGCCCGCCCCACCGTCCTACCGTTGTCCCCCGCATAGCACATATTATGGGTTCATGTAGAGCAAGAGATTTTTAGCTGCAGCAACATTTTACCATATTTCGTTATTTTTCTTCAAAAATGAAACCCAATAACTGAATTTACACATCAGCCAATCTTTAATTTAAATTGTACTATATTCGCAAGCAGTAAGACAAACTATTGACTTGATAGCTGCAGAAAAACTGCAAATGCCAGCGCTGTTTAAAAAGCCCCGGGTCAAAAATTATTCACCGCACCACGAGATCACAAAGCCGCAATTATAAAATCACCCGGACATGTAACACTTTCTAATTCTTTTTTCCGTTGGGAGTAACGTTCCTTACAGCATGTAATGGAACGGGATAAAATAAAAGACGAAAAACGAAAGATAGGGAGTGGAATAAGGTTGACAGTTCAAGCTGAATGATCAAAGATCTCCAGTCAGCTGATGGTGTTGCTCTCTGTAGGACTTTCCCTTTCATGTACAATTTCGAGTAAATGAATTTGGCATACAAAGTCCACGAGTACTGATGGTGTATGTTAGCTGAAAATTCTGATATCTAGCAGACGCACCCAGGACTAATCAAATCAAATCCCTGAATGGTGTGAAACCCTGCCACTATCTCCTATCTATACACAAACTACAGTCCTGAATGCCACTGACTATCTTACGTATTCGGATTCATGCTATACTCTTACAGGAAAACCAAAGTTATGAAATGTTCTGATTTGACCTCCACGACCTGCTGTGACAATTACTAGGCCCCAGGCTGACCGATTTGGAGCTTGATCTCCCTCGTCGGCAAGGCAGGTAGTAGGCCTGGGACTCTGCTTTGCTGGTACGATGAGTTCTTCAGGCCAAGTCACAGATGTCCAGTCACCATTATGGTGTAAGTTGTTACTTGTGATCTTGGTGCTCTGGTACTTAACGCCAGGCATCTCTTGTGCTTTTGCAGGTTTGGTTTGCAGTACATGGTCATTCTCGGATCCATAATCCTGCTCTTCTTGTTTCCCAGGGTTCGTTAAAGAAGTCATTGTGGTGCTGGTAAAAGGCCAGGTAACAGCAACTGTCACACTCTTGCAATGGAAGTGTTCATGGGTATTTGTGACAGAAACTATGCCCTTCCTTCTACTTGGTTCGAAATCATCATTGTTTCTCCACATATATACACGGGAATCCTCACTTGCAGAGATAATATACCGCCCATTTCCAGCTAAACAAGCTGAGATTTGGCTGCTGGTGTTTCGGAATCCTGAAATATGGCAAGACATAAGAACTATGTAACCGAGACCAACCAGCAGAATAGAAGACAAAAATTGAGCAAGGATTCCTTTCTTAATTACAGACAGAGAGTGACATGCACAGGAAAACAAACTATGTAGCCGTTAAGATCTATCAATAGGGATGAGCTATTCTAACATGTCAAGTGAACAATAGAGCCAATCATAGCAGAAAAGTTGAATCTGACATGTTCCAGCACTGCACTTGAAAGGAAGAACAAGGCAGATACAATTGATCTTCGGTAGTCACAGTGTCACACAGTCGATAATGATTGCACCATGATCTGAACCAGTGTAAAATGTGAACGTACATGAAAACTAGTTGATAAGGAAACCTTTACCTTTAAACCTGTGAAGTAGCTCAAAACCATCAAGAACACGAATTCGTGAATCTGCAGATGTGATTATGACCTTTGAAGAACTCCCTGGGACAAACTATTTGAATAGCTATTATTCAGTATAACAAAGCAAAATTATATAAACTCTGGTGCAGTATTATTCACATCACAACAAAGTGTTTATTCGAAATAAGCACCTGAAATCCAGTGATTTTCTTCTGTCTCGATTTCCTTTTCTTGTTATGCAGGTCGATTCTTCTTTTGTAGCAAAGCGTATCATCTAGTCAGAAGAAAGGTAAATATAAGTTTAGTCTTGCAAGACACAGAACAGGAAGTAAGATCTTTGAATGAGAGCTGAGAACAGAACTAGAGGGCAAACTGATGTACCAGATGTATCATACAGATGGCAACTGCCTTTGTTGGAACCAACCAGCGCGCCCTGAGTCAAGGCATTAGAGCATTAGGATGCGCATGCGGGTAAACTAGCAGTGCCTGTTGACAAAATAGAAACTAGAAAATAGATCAAATTCAAACCTTTCCATCTGGGGTATAGCAGGCAGCAGTAACCATTTCGTGTAGATCAACCCAGTCAACAATTTCACGCTTTGGAATACTCCAGATACGAACTTTTTCATCCAGGGAACCACTAATGAAGTATCTGTCATCAACAGGATTGAACTGGATGCAAGTCACTGAATCAAAAAGAAACAATATCAGAAGGACAAGAATACTACAGTGCTGAGACAGTGAGAGGGGCTGGGTGAGGGGCGGGGATTCTGAAGTGAAATTCATACCGCAGTTGCTGTGTGAGAAGGTTTTCAAACAATAAGTGCTTGACATGTGCCACAACCGCACTGTTTTATCCATCGATGATGAAAGCAGGTACTGCAGGAATTAAGAAAATGGAGCTAAGAAATGCTGAATATCTGGAACTTAAATAAATTGTAACAAATTATGCTGCCTAGAATCATGTAAATTCAATTGAGTAAACATGTTGTAGAAATGAATTTGTCTTTTTCAAAAGCAGCAATCATACTGAGAGATATGCAAGAGAAGTGCCTGGCAAAAATGTCATGTGCGATACTAGCTTATGCTGTCAGTGCAAGTACATAGTAAACACTCTGGTAGAATAATAAATTTGCACTTTTAAACCCCATTCTTCCCATCATGTGCATCAGCCACGTCATTTTCAATCTTTTTGAAAAAAAATACAAATCTCCTCTCATATGAGACATCTAGAATAGCTAATTTATGATTTTTTCAAGTATTTGCTTCAAGATCCATAAAGTCTTCTAAAGAAGTGTGCCAGAGGAAACCTACAAGGTAAGACCAAATTAAGTCATTCATTATTACATTACAACTTTCTTGAAAAGACTAATTCCTTTGATCTAATTCAGAGAAAGACCAAATATCAATTAACCACCTTACAGCTAAAACGTAAAACCACAGGAAAAAAATGAAACACCTTTTAACTTGCAGTTTACTACCATGAAACCAGTTAGCTGACACTCAGTATACATTCTGACAATATGCAACGTATCATCCAGATAATAGATAAAGGTTCACCAAATGACAAGAAGTTATAAGTTTCATGCTGAACCTTATAGACGGACTGAGAACTTCAGGAGCTGGGGCACACTTGTGGGCAATAAAGTCTACTCATTCATCTCAAAATTTAAAATGCCTAAATAGATCTAATTTATCCTATGCTAGATCTGGATGCCAAGTTATGTATGCCCAAACCCAACAAAAGTAAATAAGGCTAGCTGGTATTTGATCATAATGTTTCTAATGTGACAATTGTTACATACTTTTGCATTCTTAATAACAAGTTAAGTGCAGATCTAATTTATATCCTACTTTCCGGCGCCAGTCATTCTACATTATATTATGTCTGCATTTGGCAATGACACTGAAAATATAATATTTACATACTAGAATTGATTGAAGAGAAACTAGAAGTGTGCAAATTACCTGAGATTTAGACCAGCTGAGATCGAGCACATCCTCTGAATGCCCTGCGAAGGTTATAACAGGCTTCTCGGATAGTGCAAACACATACTCGGGCACCATCAACCTGTCTGAGCTCAAGGATCCCCCACTGTGCAGTACCTTTGCCCGCAGCTTCTTCTCCCAATGGCTCCCACTTGGAGCAGCTGATGACACCATCCGCTCTGATGACTCATTGCACACCATGGCAACAACCGGACTGCACACCCCATTCTCCTCCACCTCGCTCTCCTTCTCCGCCCTCTCAAACTCTAACACCTCCCAAATATGGATGACACAATCCTCCCCAGCACTCGCAAGGTAACGCCCATCAGGACTAAATTTGATGCTCCAGATGGAACCATTGTGTGCCTGTATCTCCTGTGTCATAAACAGGCCGCTGAGCTCCTTATATGACTTCCCATATTGGCGCACCTTGACACGGGCCGGGCCATGGCGTGGAACACAGTCCTGGCTGTCCTCCGTCGCAGAGCTGGAGTGGTGTCCGCCTTTCTCTGAAGATGTGTCCTTCTCGTCGGCGCTGCGTCGGTCACGGGAGTGGGTGGCCATGGAGCCAGCTACACAGCGGATGCTGCGGAGCCAGCTGCTGCGCCTCTTGGAGCGTGGCCCGCCGTTGCTGGAGCTGGAGCTGGACCTCTCGATGGGCGTGGAGGCGCCACTTTGGAAATTCGAGCTGCAGTTGGAGTTGGGGGTACTGAAAGCTTGGCGGCGCATAAGCTCCTGAACGATAGGCGAGCGGCCTAACTCCTCGACGGTGAGCTGCCGCCCCGTGCCGACCTCGCGGAGGCACAACTCCTCCCTCACCACGTACTCGCTGCCATCGTCAAGGTTCCTGATCAAGCACCTGGGATCCTCCTCGACTGCCTCCAGCGCGGCATCCGACGCGTCGGACAACGACGGCCGCAGGCGGCGGCCCCTGAGCGGCGGCTTCGCGGCGGAGCCCGGGGCCGCGGCCCCGCCCGATCTGGAACGCGAGACGGGAGAGGCCGGGAGCGAGCCCACGGCGGCGTCGGAGGCGGACCGGCCCGCCTCGAATCGGGCGAGGGAAGGGTCCCCGGCGAGCCCCAGCAGATGGAGCAGCCGGCGGCGGCGCTCCTGGACGGATTGCCTGTTTCGCCCGGCCGGCTAGGCTAATGGTGGCGGCCTGGCGGGCTTTGCCGGCGGGGCGCTGTTATTACTTATTACTGCTCGCTGTCTGTACGGCTGTAACTACTGGTGGAGGCAAAACGGACGCGGAAGCGGCCATTCATCGCAGAGACCCAGAGTGTCCGTGGGACCATGGTGTCAGTAAGAGGTACGGAGGGTAAATCCCGTTTCCGCGTCCACGCCGTTTGGGCCTTTTCGGATCGGGTTCTGGAGGGGGAGGCAGAGTAGAAAGAGGAAGGTGACGTCTCCTGGCGTCCGTGTGGACGTGTCCCTCCGGTTTTGCCGGGACAGCATTCCGCCATACTCCCACCGTATCACAATTAGATGACGTTTAGGACAGCAACACGGTCTCCAAAGCACAACTTTGACTCCTATTTTCTATAGAAAATATTTATGAGAAACTTATATATGTATACTTTTATGAAAGTATTTTTCAAGACAAATCTAC
The DNA here is from genome assembly GCA_900205405.1 of Echinochloa crus-galli. Taxonomy (NCBI): domain Eukaryota; kingdom Viridiplantae; phylum Streptophyta; class Magnoliopsida; order Poales; family Poaceae; genus Echinochloa; species Echinochloa crus-galli. The sequence continues at coordinate 1,378,047 of OAMR01000248.1, read as the reverse complement.
TGATATGATTTTCACATTTCTAAACTCAACGGTTTAAAAGTTATTCATGATTTATATTCCCAAGGTTTGATCCAAACCTTGTCCAAAACGTCATCTAATTGTGATACGGAGGGAGTACGAGCGCGGCAAGAGAAAATTGTGACCCAGCAATGTTTTTCGGCGGCGTGGATGTATGGATGAGAAAATGCATTTTATACGGATTTTAGGTTGCAGTTAGTAGTTCATGAGTTCATCATGTATAAAACAGTCGCTTTAGTATTTTTCAGACGTAAAAAAACATTAGCTCGGTGGATTAGTTGAGTTAGCATTGAAAAGGTAGAAACGTGAGGGTCGTATAGGATACATTTATTGTGAGTTAGCTTATTATTTTACCTTTTTGCAATGGAAGGTCGTACAATATCAAAATATTTTGACTGGAAAACGGTAATCTTGTCAAGCAAATCTCTGTCGTCAATCACTTTTAGGAGACCACATGATGAGTTCTTTGGGCACCCGTGAGTTAACACGGCAGGAAAAACAGGTTTCAGTACCGGTCAGGAAACCCCTGTTAGCACCGGTTCCCTGACCGGGACACTCTGTTCGGCACTAACGTGCCTGCCATTTAGTACCGGGCGTATAAGCCGGTACTAAAACCCGATCTTAGTGACGGTTGGAAACACCAGTCGGTACTAAACTGCGCACCCGCACAGCAACGCAGGGCGTGCAGTTTAGTACCGGCTCTAATTACTAGCCGGTACTAACTTGTTTTGCTTTTTTTTCTTTTTCTTTTATTTTGTGTTTCTGTATTGCTTATATTATTATTCGTGCACGTATATATATTATATCTCTATACGAATACGAGTGATATTACGTTATATATACACACACATCAGGACACAGCACTTCTATGTATTTGAATTCAAGGTACAAGTACTTGAAAATATGCGAGATGATATTACAAAATATTTGTCCCTAATACGTGACCGGATCAAGCAGGATAATCCGCTAGCTCCACTGCAGGATCGGCGTGAAATTCCCCGTTGGGATTTATGACTTCATCGATCAGGAATCCACATATTGCTTCTTGAATTGCCTTGACCCGTTCCGATTCGATGAGATCTTCTTTCATTCTCCATTTCTGCATATTTATTTCAGTGAAATGAAAGCATGATCGAGGAAAACGAGAAATAATGACTTTAAAAAGAACGAGCAGAACTAATCCTTGCTTACATCGAATTCTTGTGGTGTCATTTGCCTGTCTGGACCGACAAAAGTGTCGATGTACTCACACACGTAGTAACCACAGAGGTTTGTCCCTTGCTCCTGTCTCAAGCACTATATGCACGAAAAATTATTCAAAAATATTAGGAATTACTAAAAATAGCAAAAATTAATATAAATTTTATAGATAATTGTATGATTTACTATAAAATACCATAAAATCGTCGGAAATGTTATAAAATGATAGGAATTAGAATTCTTACGGTCAAGCTAGTATTAATATGAAGATCCCCGACTTTGTCGGTTACTCCTGTGTGTCTTTGAAGAAAGCGAGTCCATGCTTTGTTAAGCAAATCTATGAGGTCTTGGTACTCTGATACCGGCTTCCTCAAGGAGTCCAACCTGTCTCTTATACACATCTAGATGTGTATAAGAGACAGGTCAAATTGTCGGTAAAAGTCCCATTAGTACCGGCTGTAGGTACATATATACAGAGAGGTAATGCTGATTATATTTAGTATTTATTATTAACTTGAAAAGTAGAAAAAGGTCCAAAAACTCACTTAAAGTTGTATGGGAGAAGAATGTATGGACATGTCTTATACCGGTCCAAGGCCATGAATAGGCTATTTGTTGTGTCGTCCGAAAAACCCCTTACGACATTCCCGTGTACAACATAGGGGTCGATGAAGCCAACGTTGTAATATCTGTTCTTCATGCACTATTGGACCTTCATCCTACGAGCCATCAATCAAAAAGACATGATGATGAGACGACACACTAGCTAGTATACATGGTGGAGATTAAATAAGAAAACACTACGGCAGAAGACACTTACAGAACCCATGTACTAAGAAGAGTCTTGTCCAAGGCATCTCGATGGAATAAGTTATAAAGAAAATATAACTCGATCCAAATATCATATGCCCCTCGCCTCAGATGGTCATCACGAATCCAAGCTCGGAACATCGTCTGGCCAATCTTGGATCGCTGGAGGTACCATGTATGCAACTCGTGCATTCTCGTTGGTAGGTACTTCAATAACTCTTCCTAAATAAGTGGTTCACCCAGCACGAACTTTTTCCTGCCACGTTGTTGTTGTAAGGTGGCCTGTAACTCCCCGACCAGATCACTTTTTGTAAGGTCCATCAGCTGTATCATTTCGGCCAATTCCATATTTTTATCTTGCTCTGCATGTACCACCAACGGTTGGACTGTTTGGTTGGGTTGTTCTCCGAGCTGGGGAACGGTTTTCCTTGGTTTCTGACAACTAACTCGGTTATTGGGGTTGCTGTAAGACTTCCTGATTGACCGGTCATAGTCCGACTCCCGCACTTTCACAACTGGTGTGCACTGTTTCGTATACCATTCCTTTGCAGCCGGAGGTATTGGTTCCGATGGAGCAGGCTTTGGAGGATGAAAGTGGTCTTGGACGCTTTTCTTCACGGACTCGGTTATTTCTTCTTCTGCCTTTTCACATGCTCTCTTCGGAGGTGGAGGCTTTTCTTTCTTCTTCCTTTGCTGCTTCGAAGGTGGAGGTGGCGGAGCCGATCGTGCATATGTCTTCTTCTTTTGCTGCTTAGAAGGAGGAGGTGGTGTTGGGTCGCGTGCTGGAGGTGGCGGCGTTGGGTCGCGTGCTGGAGATGGCGTTGGGTCGCGTGCTGGAGGTGATGACTGTGGGTCACCTTGGTAACTGTTCCAATCTACCGCTGGTTCAGGGCTAGGGGCCTGTGATGCCGGTGTAGGTGGACCCTTGCTGGCTCCTTCCTGCGTCAATCTTATGTAGCATTTCGGCCAATAGATCCACTGATTTATGACTTCATCGACCAGGAATCCACATATTGGTATTTAGGCTCATTATCTGACTTGTTTTTCTCCTTATTAGCGCTTTTCTTTGGCTTGCTTGACATGTCCTTCACATAGAACACTTGTGTCACATCCTTGGCTAGGACGAATGGTTCATTTATATATCCAATCTTTTGCAAGTCCACTATTGTCATCCCAAAATTATTGTCTTTTGTTACGCCTGTAGAGTTGTTCACCCATTTACAACGAAATAGAGGGACGATTATGGGTCCATACTCAAGCTCCCAGATCTCCTCTATGACTCCGTAATAGCTGTCCTTTTTCCATTGTTGTCTACTGCAACCATACGAACACCGCTGTTTTGGTTTGTGCTTTTTTTGTCTTGGGCTTTTGTGTAAAACGTATATCCATTGATTTCATAGCCTTGGTATTGTTGGACCGTGATCGATGGTCCCCTAGCCAGCCATTGAAGTTGTTCATCAATAGTGTTGTCGCCCATGAATTTTCGTCTGAGCCAAAATTGAAAGGTGGATATGTGCTCGAGTGCAATCCAGGCCTCTGACTTATGGGGGTTTTCATCCCGCAAAATATTTTGGTGCTCTTCCATGTATGGAGCCACCAAGGATGAATTTTGTAGAACAGTGAAGTTTGCTTTGCGGATTTCGCTGTCATGGATGTTGACATTAGATTTCCGTCCCAATGTGCCCTTTCCCTTCAATCGCCCCTCATGGCGTGACGTAGGAAGCCCAATCGGACTAAGGTCCTCGATAAAGTCAACGCAAAACTCAATGACCTCCTCAGTTCCGTAGCCCTTAGCGATGCATCCTTCTGGCCGAGAATGATTGCGAACATATTTCTTCAGGACCCCCATGAACCTCTCAAAAGGGAACATATTGTGTAGGAAAACCTGTCCAAGAATAGTTATTTCTTTGACAATATGAACTAGAAGATGTGCCATAATGTTAAAGAACGAAGGTGGGAAGACCATCTCAAAGCTGACAAGACATTGGACAACGTCCTTTTGTAGCTTTATTAGCTTCCTTGGATGAATTGCCTTTTGTGAGATTTCATTCATGAATGAACAGAGCTTAACAATTGCCAATCTGACATTTTCCGGTAATATACCCCTTAGTGCAACCGGAAGTAACTGTGTCATCAGTACGTGGCAATCATGGGACTTCAAGTTTGTGAATTTCTTCTCTTTCATGTTTATTATGTTATGTATTTGTAATGAACAATACGAGTAATTTCTACTAGGATTAGTAAGATTGTTGGTATTTTTTACACTAGTATAATTTTTTTGAGGTGTACATTTTGCTTTGAGAGGTTTTTGAGGTGGGCATTTTCTATTTTTGTACTAATTTGATAATTAATTAAAAAAATGACGAAGGGCTTTCCACCGAGTCGGTGATGCGCGCGTGGGGATCAGGCTGGGGCGGCGACGGCGGGGCCCGCGACGAGGAGGAGTCCCGGGAGCGTGGGGTCGACGGGGAGCGCGCGTCGACGATGCGTGGCGGCGAGAGCGAGGGGCGGGCGGAAGCTCGAAGGTGGAACGATTCTTGTCTGTACTCATCCCACACACGTACGCCTTCTTCCTTCCATAGCGATAACAATTCATCAACTAATGGTCTTAGATAAACGTCAATGTCATTGCCAGGTTGCTTTGGACCTTGGATAAGCACCGGCATCATGATGAACTTCCGCTTCATGCACAACCAAGGAGGAAGGTTGAAGATACATAGGGTCACAGGCCATGTACTGTGACCGGAACTCCACTCACCGAACGGATTCATACCATCCGTACTTAGACCAAACCTTATCTTCCTCGCGTCCCTGTCAAAATTAGGAAATACTCGGTCAAGGTTCCTCCACTGGGACCCATCTGCAGGGTGTCTGATATACTCATCTTGCTTACGGTCTTCTTTGTGCCACCGCATCAACTTTGCATTCGCCTTGTTTATGAAAAAGCGCTTCAAACGTGGTATTACAGGGAAATACCACATCACTTTTGCAGGAACTCTCTTATTGCCTGCCTGCCCATTAACATCACCAGTATCGTCTCGCATGATCTTATAC
>OAMR01000248.1:1355358-1372948 GCA_900205405.1 Echinochloa crus-galli | reverse complement strand
GCTGCAAACAGGGCAGGCATCCAAGCTCTCATATTCAGGGCCACGGTATAGGATACAGTCGTTTGGACATGCGTGTATCTACTGTACATCCAATCCAAGAGGGCAAACAAGCTTTTTCGCTTCATATGTTGATGAGGGCAGTTCGTTGCCCTCGGGAAGCATGTGCTTTGTGATTTTCAATAGCTCACTGAATCCTTTATCGGTGACACCATTTTTTGCTTTCCACTGCAACATCTCCAGCGTGATGCCCAACTTTTTGTGCCCTGGTTTGCAACCTGGGTACAGCAACTTTTTATGATCTGCTAGCATCTTCTCGAACTTCTTTGACTCCGCCGTTGTTTCGCTGTCTTTCTGTGCATCTAGCAACACTTGACCCAGTTCGTCAGGTGGTTCCTCTTCTGGAACATTATTCTCTTCGGCCTCATTCATTGTTTCATCTTCCAAGGCTCCGGCTGCATATAACTGAGCCCAATCTGGAACTTCGTTGTCATCGTCTCCTTCTTGTTCACCATCGTCCATCAAAACACCAGGTTCACCGTGTTTTGTCCAAAGGGTGTAGTTCGACATGAAACCACGTTCATATATGTGGTCCATTAGAGTGTTTGTTTTCTTCCGGTGCTTCTCATTCTTGCAATGTACACATGGACAACACATGAGTCCCTCGCGTGACTTGGTAGCCACTGCTGCATCGAGAAATTCTCCTACGCCAAGAACCCATGCCCTCGTGCTTCGACTGCCGGCGTACATCCATTCCCGGTAGTTCATCTGCAGTTGAATTAAAAACATTGGCAATTAGATTTTTTTTTTGCAAAAAATGTACAGCACCTCACCTGTAACACAATATATACATACACAATATATATATAGACCTGTAACAACCAACATTACTACATACTTATGATTCGCCAGCATCTTCTCGAACATGTAAATTTATATCCAATAATAAATAATCAAAAGTTTTCTAGTAATCTCTACTATGTTTTACTATTATGTTTTACTATTTTTCTATAATCTTATATAGTTTACCATATACAAGCAACCAAGAATACATATCTCTATCTAAGTAAAATTAATGTTCATTCTCTCTCTTTCAAATCTCAAACTAGAAAATCTCTAAGTATAATCGATAAAACGAAGCACAAACAGCATAAAAAAGAAGAGGATTAAGTTGCTTACCGTGTACCTCTCGCGCGGCTATCCCCACAATTTTTAGAAAAAATGGGCAGCACCTCCCTTCTAACCCACAATGGACGAAGTCGTTCTCCTGAGCTTGAACAAAGCTAAAAGCTCCATCGATGCATTTGCTCGAGCTCGGGGAGGGTGAAGGACTCTATATGAGTCCAATTAGTACCGGCTGCAGGTACCAGCCGGCACTAAACTGCAGTACCATGGTCAAATTGTCGGTAAAAGTCCCATTAGTACCGGCTGTAGGTACCAGCCGGCACTAAAATGCAGTACCGTGGTCAAATTGTCAGTAAAAGTTAGTCAAGGGGACACGTTAGTACCGGCTAGGGGTTCTAGCCGGTACTAATGGGCCTTGACTATGGTCAAACGGACATGTTAGTACCGGCTAGAACTGCTAGCCGGTACTAACGTGCCACAAGAGGATGGGCCTTTAGGAGAAGCAGGTGCAATTGTACCAAGTGGTCATCAAGCAGGTATGCAACAACCATACTAAACATCGCCACCTAACTACAAACTTGAGCACATTTACAGTCCAAAAGTTGCATGCACTACCTGCCCCGCCCCCGCCAGCCCGCCTGTGGCCGCGGCGCCGGGCGCGGGCCAAGTGCCGCGGCCGGGCCACGAACGGTCGGGCGACGGAGGACGCGAGCGAGCTTCTCGATCCGGTGAGTTCATCCGTGCCTCAAATCTGTGCCTCAAATAAAAAAAAATCCATGCCTCAAATAAAGTGGTACATTTCTTAAATCTTAAAAATCCGGTGAAATCTTAAGAATACATAGAATTACACATGTAATGTTCAAATTTTGGAAGAATAGTATTACATTTGTAAATCCTTGTAGTTTCGTTTTTGGTACACCTCTAACAGTAGACATGGTTTTACATTAAACCAAAATACCACAGTCCTAAATCCTTCCAGGCTAAAAATCTGAAAAGAAACAATTTTTGCGAGAGTTCCCAATGGTTGTTTGTAAATGCATTAATGTTGTAAGATCACCACCAACGAAACAACCAAATCAGAAGCATGATCTAGCATTAGTTCTTGTCTTCTATAATGTATTACTGGGAAATACCACATCACCTTAGCAGGAACTCTCTTATTGTCTGCCTGCCCATCAACATCACCAGGATCGTCTCACCTGATCTTATACCGCAATGCATCATTCTTATTTTCCAGGATAAGAGGTAAGAAGTGATGGGGACTTTCCACCGTGAGCACATGGTCATCTTCGATGAGGATGAGGTCAATTGGGGTAATCCACCGGGTCTAGGAAAGTTAATCGTTGTGAAGAGCCCAAGTCCAGCAGCCGCCCATGAGACAAGATTTGACCAGATACTGCAACAAATACGGTTGCGCACGGGTGTAGAAATTCTAGGTGACCATATCCACCACTTCCTTTGTGATTATGTTATATACACCATACACTCGAGAGAGCGGTGGATGTCTTGGATGCTGGAAATATCCGCGTAGGTACACATACCTTTGCACTCCTACCATTGTCGGCCGGGTATGGTTCCAATAAAGTCTGGGTTAATGCCAGAATACCCAGTGAACGGCAGCCTCATCGCATCGCAGGTGGAGGATGGACTGAATATTGGCAAGCACTCGAGATTGTAGTAGTTGGATTGCCACTAGTCTTTTGGGACAAGCCCAATCTAGTTGCCAGATTGTTCAGGCCCCTTCAAATTCAACAACCCCAATTGTTGCACGATGATCTCGCATACCGCATGTTCACATATGCACGCCCATCAACAATACCTAGTCATCTAAATGTAGCCGTACGTAGAGTTCGAGGGAATGGTAGAACCAGCCTTAACATATGGGGGGTTAGCATTAAAGTCACCCCAGCTACACCCGCTCAGCTACAGCAACTTCAGTCCCTCGGTAATTTCAGTTACAGAAAACCTTGCATGGATAATGTTGAGTGTTGAATAATCGTACTTTGTTCCCTCTAACATATGTAATTAACTAAAAAATTTAGCACCTAGACATTCCAAATTGTGCAGTACCTCATGTGGATCCTCCTGCTACAGTCCTCTTGCTACCATGGACGGAGGACGCAGTTGATAGTTCGGTTGAAACGCGTGACGACGTGCCAACAAGTGAAGGTTCGGTTAATACTCGCGACGACATGGCAACAAGTGAAGGTTCGGCTCATGCTCGCGACGACATGACAACAAGTTCGAACGAAGAACCGGCCACACCCGATGGGGAAGGTTGTTCCCGTGACACGGCAAAATCATCATCTAGTGATGAATTGTTATTGGGAGGATCGGTGGCACCCAGGTAATGGAAACACCTTCAAAATTATGTATTCCTCACGACGAGGCACTATCCCCCGAAGAGAATATCCGTACTTGAGATGTGATTTGAACTTTAGTTATGGACGTTGCGAACTAAATGTTATGAGTGATGTTCACTTGGTTTGTGTTATTGTGAGTGATGTGAACTTGGTTTGTATTGTAACGTGTTGTGTTGTACTCTAACTTATGTATCCTTGTGATGTATTTCAACTTGTGTATCTTCGTGATGTATTTCGACTATGGATATGCTTGTGTTTTCTATCAATGTCTTTGATAAATTGGCCAACGAGATGCCTGCGATAATGTGTCCTTTTTTTGGCCTTTTATACGTCAAAAGACACTAGCCCATGATGAATTGATGATTTATGGATTTGAATTGAACTGCCTGTGATGATTATATCATGTGCATGTGATGATTATAATATACATGTGGTGACTATTAAGATGCTTGCGATAATGTGTGTGTTTTTGTTCTTTTATACGTCAAAAGCCACTCACGCATGATGAAGTGACAATTTCGATTATTTCGCCCGTTATTACACTCTTTTAAAATATATTGATAGAAAAACACACAGGATGTTAATAGGTTCTGTGGCCAAGCTGGCTTTGTGGATGGCGGGACCATAGCCGGGAACTGGCTAGAAATCAATAGGTTCGGGAAACGTCCTCGGTTGTTTGATTCATTCCGTGGCACTAAATCACACATTATTTTATTCAATAATTATTGCGTCACACTTTTTTTAGTCTTACAGCATCACACACACACACATTATTGCAGTCTTACAATATTATTCCGATAACACACATGATCAAAGACATAATAATTAAGGATATCCCCCATGTCTCATCGCAAGGTAGGTAGTATGAAAGGAGTCCCTGATGTCGACCCTTATAAATCTATCCACATAGTCTAGTGCATATATTAATGCACTATCTTTTGCTTTATAGGATGCATCACAGGTCTCACCGTATATTTTCAAAATGCCCTGCCTTGACGTCAACGTTACTGAAGATTGAAAACCACCTTGTACTCGACTGTCGTGCGGTGCAACGAATGAGTATCCCAGAGGTGGCATAACCTGACGCAACACTTCTCCCAAACCATACTCTATGTGTAGGCGGCCAGAATACAGTGTGTCCTATATATACATGAGACATATGTAGAAAGATATAAATACATATGTAAGCAAAGGCATGATTTGCAATAAAAAATTAAAGAAATAGTAACTTACGAATTCCGTTTCAGAAAGAGGCCACATCCTGTTTGGAACTTGTCTGACGTCTGGCTCATTGAGCTCGAGAGCCTTCATCTTCAAGAAACTATAGTCTGGAATACAAGACACAACGGCCCATATGAATTTCCAACTCTTCCACTGCCCTCCTCACGGCATCGCGTGCAGCAACATATTCCTGCCGGTATGCTCCAGATTGGATGTGAAAAATAACTGTATCACCAGGATTCGGGTCGCGCAAGGAACGCTCGTGGACTGCAAGAGAAACCACATACATCCCATTGTATAAGCCGCTGTTATGTCTCACCACCATAGGACGGGTGCCACTGATGTGATATATTACATCGTTGAACCATTGCATTACATTAATATCCTGTTTCACATATTAATTAAGAATATATCAACATTATGACATAATAATCAATAAAAGATTGTAGTCTTACGAGTATTAAATACATCATATGCTACCAGAGGAAAGCGGTTGTCAGGCTCGACAGGAATGAAGTTGATGAGGTCGAACTGGTCGGATACCGCTCCAGGTGGGTGGGCTGGCGGTGGCGGGGGAAGGTCCGGCAGAACATCGTGCGCGTTGAGTCCACCACGTCTAGCTCTTTGGCGTTCTCTCTGCACGGGGACATTTAGTACCGGCTGGACATACTAGCCGGTACTAACGTGCAACTAGCCGGTGGCTAGCCGTTGGAGACTCAAGCGGGTACTACATTTAATACCGGCTGAAGATACAAGCCGGTACTAAATTTCACGGTGGCAGTTTAGTACCGGCTTGAGTTCCCAGCCGGCACTAATCTGCTCGCCAGCAGTTAGCGCGAACAAGTGCGCTTCGGTGCGGGAGCAGTTTAGTACCGGCTGGGCGTTACAGCCGGTACTAAACATGCCAAAGCCGCACTGTGCTGCCGGACCGGTACTAATCTTACGCGTTAGTACCGGGTCTAGGTTGACCGGTACTGATGCAACCGGTATGTATGTGAGTTTTTCTGGTTGTGTAAAGACAAGTTGTAACGACACAATGTGACACGAGAGACGCCATGCTGTTAGTTGGGTTTGTGAAAGTAGGATATGACGTGTGAACTAAAAATGTATTTTTTCTAGATCAAAATGATCATGTCAGAACATTTTAATTTCTACAACTGGTAATAAAAGATTTGAGATTTCAATGTGGAATAGAGAGCCCAAACGCTGACCACATCACCATTGTTTTAAAGATGTGAGCTCCATTTTCCAGCAGACTGAAAGTTCACCGTTACCGATCATAATATGAATGCAACAACTACCGAGCATATCTTTGGTTATTTGGTGGGATGCCGTGTCTATTTATTATGTTCATGTGTTGGTGTTTGAAATTTGATGTATAGTTCGTATCTTATATATGCCAGTGATGGCATCGCCAATTTCAGCCTAATGTTTGAACACCCATGTATTTATAAACCAGTGTGTAGGTAAAGTGACTGGTGCTTTGTGTGTTAAAAGGTAAGCGAACACTACCATACGTAGTAGCACAAATTTTGTTACCGACACGGAAAGATCCTAGACGGACCAGCGGATGAGACCTACGTAGATCATCAGCAGGGAATTAAGCAAAAGGGAGATGATTCGCGCGCTAAGCAGCTAAGCCGCGGTAACCGGAGCCACGTAAAGAGAGGGCATCATGCATCCGCCCCCACCCCACATGCACGACAAGCATGCAGGACCACATGCAGCAGGAAGAAAACCCCTTCGATCTGGGGGTGAACGGTGAACCCATCATCAGCAGCATGACCTGCTCCTGCGGACTCCACAACGGCGCCGACGACGACGGCTCGCTCCAGATCGACCCCGGCCGGTCGAGACTCGACCCAAGCTAGCAAGAGCCCACGCGGCCCCGCGCGACGGAAACAACACACGTACACGTACACGGCCACGCGCCGCGCGCCCGCTCCCCGCCCGCCGCTCACGCCGCGGCCTGGTGGACCACCGGCGAACGTTTAGTGCCTGCTAGGTAGGTAGGTTGGGCTGTAAGCAAAGCATATTAGCCGGCAGATTGATGGATGGATCGATCGATCGGTCACGGGGGACGGACGACGAGGGTTTTAAGTTCGCCCGTAGAAGGGCCATGGTATCGATCCCAATCTCCAATCCAAATCCCAGCGGCAGTAGCTAGCTAGGCGAGCGATCGGCGGATCGGCGGGACGCGCATGGACCACGGCCACGGGGTCCCCGGCCATTACGCGCCCTGTCGGAGCTCCCGTGGGCAGCTAGCTGGGCGATTTCCTCCAAAGGGTAAAGGCGCTAAGATGCCTGCCTCGCCTCGCTTCGCTCGCCGGTAGCCTTTGCTTCGGACGGGGGCTCGGTAGCGTACTAGCGTGTGGATCGTGCTCGCGCGCGGATTCGGGATGTAGCGGTAAAATTTGGCCGGGGTGAAATGTCCTACGCCGATTACACGAGATGGGGCCGGGTCGGTGTGGCCTCTGCCTCTCGATGACACATGTCGGGGTAAAAGAGGCGATGCACACGACGCCATCAAGGGATGGGGAGCGTGATCAGTTACAAGGATCCGGCACGTACAGTGCGTATCTGCATTGACAAAGACGGGCGGCGTGTCAAGTGGCCCTTCTTTTCTCTGGCCTTACTTTATATTTGCTTCCTGTAACCATTGCTATCACTTGAGCAGAGAGCCGCGCCGCCCCCATATGCTGCTTGATGCTTCCTTTCTCGTCACCGGTGCTGATCTTTTCCGCGTACAGAATGAAGAACCCCCAACTAATTAAGCGTGCGCGCCTGCGGTCAGCAAGGATGTCATCAGCACCAGCAAAGTGCACAGTCTCAGCTTTTGGCATGGCGGGCGTACATGTGAATGGATCGCATAAAGAAAGTTGATAATGCACCAAATTGCACCACATGCATGCGTGTGTAGGAGGATAATGTTGAATAGATTAGCGCTAACACAGTATCCAATGACCTTAAGATACCAGTCCTGTTTAGTTCCCGGTTATATCATCAAACTTCTAAAAGTTCTCTCTCCAAACTTCACTATTCACATATCACATCAAATCTCTCTCCTTATGTATGGAGTACTAAACTTGGGTAAATAAAAAAACTAGTTTAATGGTTTTGATGTACACGACGAGACGAATCTTTTAAGCCTAGTTAGGTCGTGGTAGGACAATGTTTATCACAAACAAACGAAAACTGCTACAGTGTCTGATGTGACTTTTTCACTTCATTTTTTATCTTTTTATCTTTTTCCAGGAAAACACCCCCTTAGTAGGGCGAGATCCGCGTGCACCTTTGCAGTATATGTTCTTCTTGTCCCGCAGTAGTTCCTGACATGCTGGCAGTAATAAGTTCGATGAACAAAAAAAGTCTCTTCTCCCTCGAGACGCCGATCGATTAGTTCGTACCAATTTGCCAAAAAAGAAAACAGAGAAAAGAGGAGGATAGGATACAGATGCATGATACGTGCCCTGCAGGCGAATCTGTCCTGGACTCAGTGGCGTAGTAGACCAGTGGCTCGTGGCGGCCGGCGCGCTGCTAGCTGGGCACCGCACGGACGCCGAGGACCACGGCGTACGGCGATCGATCACGGTTCACGCCACAAATGCGATCGACGCCGCCCGACCCCGATCTGAGTGATATGATCAGCTCTCGCTAGCTGGGCGCTCGGTCTCGATCTACTAGCAAGCTAGCTAGCGAACTACACGGCGCGCGACGTGCGTTCACGCCTCGCCTCGGATCGGTCTGTACCCCGTGCTCGACCGGAGCACAAGCTAATTAGCTAGCTACACACACTTGCATCTGAACCACCCGTACCTTGTCCCTCGAGCGTGTTTCTCCCGGGGCCAACACAACGTACATACGTGCACGCACCTATAGCTATACTCCAGCAGGGTAATTAAAGCCGGCAAGTTAAGGTCCCCGCCGCGAGTCACATGCCACGCCGCGCTTATGGCAGGTACGTACGCCGGGCGTCGATCGCCGTCGTCGACCGACCAATCTTTCGCCATCAGCTTTATTAGGCTTAGGCCCCTCATGCATGTGATGGAGTATGTGACCCAGTTCCGAGTACATACTCGGCTGAAACGGTTCCTCTCTTAAGTGTTGGCTGAGCTGAGCTATCACAGGCTGCAGTGACGCCGACTGAAGCATGAGGCCGTTGAGCACTTGAGCCTTTGCTGCTGTTTTCAGCTGATTAATATAAGGTCGGCGTCGGCCCCCTTACTGCTGCTGGCTGCTATTTGGTGTGGAACAGCGTACAGAAACCGCCCTTCGCCAGGCCACCCCGCGTTCTTCTGTCAGGATCAGCCGGACAAATTAGTACCAGGTGATGGTAACCGCCGACCGGTGGCGACGTGACGGGTAAAAATCCCTGTACCCGCTGATCCCCTGCTGGTATGGCTGCAGGTGGCTCATCAGCAGCAGTGAACAGGGGACGGCAAGAGGACTGCGCTGCAGTGTCCCTGATGCGCAGAAACGATGGGTTTCTGAGACTGTACTTCAGTCTAGCTAACTAACCGCCGTGCAACGCGCGCGGGCGGTGAATACGATACGATACGATACGAGAGAGGGACAGTGAGTTTGGCTAGTTCCAAAAAGGACAACTCCTAAATTCACTATGCAAAAAGAAGATTCCCCATCACATCAAAATATCATAACATGTATGGAATACTAAATGTCGATGAAATCAAAAACTAATTATACAGTTTTGTTGTACTCTACGAGACGAACATTTTAAGCCTAATTAATTAATTTTTAGACAATTTTTCGCACATACAAACGAAATGCTACAGTAGCACAATGATTACGATATGACATCATACTCCTAAATTCACCCACCCAATTTCAACGTCTAAACACCGCCTTTGGTCGATCCGGGCGAGATCGAGGAATGTTCTCTGCAAAAGCTGACGAGGTGACTGGTGACGCAGGGGGACGGGACATGGGAGGATATCAAAGCAAAGCAACCCCAACCCCCGACCCGACCACACACAATTGGCGCAACGGGGACGCTGCTCTCATTCCAATCTTGAAAAAGAAATTCAGACGAGGCGGGCGGCCTAGGCAGGCTCCACACCGCGATCTTATCTGGTACTGTGTCACTTCGATCTGGTTGCGGTTGTGGTCCTCCCCCGATCGATCTAGCTACTCCGGCCTCCTTTTTTTCTGCATCTCGTCCAGCTCCGGTGGTGCTGTACCGTACCGCGGAGGCAAGCCAGGCCACTGTTGTTCCAACATTCCATAAATGCCGGCTTTGCCCACTCCTTTCATTTGAAGAACGTCTTACCAGAACGTCTTACAGTAATCGCACGGGCAAACGGGAGGGAGCCGACATAAAGAACGAGCTCTATTTCGACGGCGACGGACAGAACAGGTACCGGTAGTAGATGATGACCACTTGACCAGCCACGTACGCCCACGCCAGCCATCAGATCGATCACAACGAACCCGCAAAGGCTGCAGGCCGAGAAGAAAGCGGGGCAGTGCAGAATTGCAGATCCATGGAAGAGGCGCTGCCACGCGACCGACGCGTCGTGCGTGGTGCATCCATCATTGGCGCCACGCCCAGGGACACGGCACATGATCATTGCACAGTGCCTCCGCCAGCAAACGCTGGGACTCCGTCCGCCTCACGGATCACTACCGGTTTTCAGTTGACCCCAGCAGCGAGGCCGGCGAAACCGCAACCGCTGCTGGCTCGCTCATGCGCGCTCCACTTGCAGGAAGGAATATAGAGAGAGGCACACACAGGATGGATCCACCACCAGACCACCACATCTCAGGCCGGAGCACGGAATCACGGATTGTTTAACCGCCCCGCCTCTGCCAATTCTCGCAACTTGCGAGAGTAGAGTAGATCTGGGGCACATGACATGACATGCATCTCGGTGGGTGAGTGAGGCGCCGAGGAAAGGAAGCTGGGGTGAATCTGCGGGGCACCTGGAAGGAAGGGAAAAGGCGCAGGCAGGCAGGCGCACGACCCGCACGGCGCGGGGAAGGAAACAGTGGGAAACATCGGACGCATCTGGGGCGCCGGGCAAAAAGGACGGGACAGATGGATCTTTCCGTTGCAGGTGTCAGGACGCCATCACATGCGGCAGCGGCAGCCAGCCACCATCTATCGTCTATCTATCCGAGCTTTGGTCCGGACGGGACTCCGGACCCCCCTGCTCTGCCGCCGGCCCTCTTTCTCGATCCCTTTGACAAACAGTGGCATCACCGGCGCCATCGCATCGCGATCGAGCAGGAGCTAGCGTTTTTTTTTCTTTTTTTGATACTCAGTAGGAGCGTTAAAGAATGACCGGACGGGGTCGGTGCGTAATTATGGGCGATCGAATGTCTCTCGACTACTCGAGGCCGCCGAGGCGTTATTAACCACCGGCAACAGCTAGCAACCATCCAGTGATCCGGCGCCGCCGGAGCCCATGCATGCACGCAGACGCAGCAGTCCGGCCGAATTATTGTACATCTGGATCGGGCGATCGATCGACACGGCACAGCTGGTTCAGCTTGCAAGGGCGCAGCGGTACGTACCAGTGGCATGCACGCGCACGATATAGTCATCAAGCGAGCGGGGCAGGCGTACGTGCCCTCCGCGGCATGGCATGTTGGGCCTCCGAGACATGCCGCCAGTGGAGCAAAGGGGGCCACGGCCACGGGAGAGGAGCGCCCATGGCAGAAACAAACTGGTGGCGTCGCGCTCGCGGTACCGCGTAGATCCGGCTGTTCCCGTGCGCCGGGCACCTCGATCCGGATCCGTGGTGGTGGTGGTGCGCGCGAGCCGGCCGGCTGGTTGGTGTGGAGTACCGTTTGAGGGTGTGGGCAATCTTATTAAGTTGCTGCCGACGACATGATGAGTCGGAACAGTACTCGCAAGCAGCTATAGCAGTGGCTTAGTGCTAACGAAAACAAGATTCCAAGACGGAAAGGCCCACTATCACTCCACGAGGAGATCCAGAGGCAGTGGCATTATTATACTGATGCATGTTTACGTGCCGCAGCTGCTGCTTGCACGCATGTCGCCGCTAAAGGCAACATTCGATCGGCCGCCCAAAACACGTGTACGTGGAGGGATATTGTACGTTGTGCGTGGATCGAAGCGCAGATAATGAAGAAATGCAAATAGAGCGGTGGCCGGAGGATCAATCCAAGCATCAGAAAACTAGCGGCGGTATCTTTTTTTTAAGTTCTTTATTACTCAGAGATCAAAGTACAATTCCGAGCAGTAATTTACTCTACACATGGCCACTTTGAACGTCAAAAATACCCGAATGTTTAATTCATGAGCAACACAATTTCTCTCTCTTTAGGCGTGAACAATCTTCCATTCTTGCAACCTACCACTAGCTTTCGAAGGCGTCCTGATCTTGACATGAGACCGTTGCCCACTCGCTTCACCGCCATGTTCACCGATGGGCTGCAAGCTTGCTGTCCGTCTTGCGAACTGTTCCTTTGACCGGTGGTTGATTGTTAATGTTGATTTATACTCAGAAAAAAATACCACCGACTGGTCCGACTGGTTGGTGGCTGATGACTGGTGCTGATTTGTGATGAGAGAAAAATATTACTGACTGCTGATACGTCAGGCGAACAGATTGCATCATTGGTTTTGTATATGCAACATCCACCAATAAGTAGGGATGGAGCCAGAAAAAAATTTAGGAGGGCTAAACTATAAGCTATATCGACATAACACCACTATGACCTCTTAAATAGATAAATATAACAGTTGAGCTTCTCCTATTATACGTATTTAAGTACAAATTTTAAGAAAAACTCTGATAGGACTCTACGTATTTAGGAGCGGTGGGGGGCTCGGGCCCCACCCCGCCCCCTGGCTGCCTCCGTTGCTGCCAATCAGGAATATACTCCCTAGAGGCTATTACTTACAGTGTCCTGCCGACCTGCTCGGCATCCTTCACATTCCTCGAGTAGCACCAGCAAGCCATGAGCTCAACTCACTCCTCCTACGAGTTTAGTTTGGAACAGGTGTTTTATCCGTACTTCACGTCGCGGCTTGGTCAATCGTCATTCCTGATCCTGAACTGAAAGCAACACGCTGCAGCCGTAACCACCAACGGCCTCCACCGGCATCTGCATCACCGGCTCATCGCAAACCCGAAGGGCTGGTGCGCCCGTGCTGCGCTGCTGCCTGTTTTCCCCTGCCCAGCGCCACGCGCGGCTCAAGCCAGAGCAGGCTGCGGTGCGGGCCGCGGGCCTTTCGCGCTCGCGGCGTTCTCGGTCGCCGCTTTGCCCCGCAGGCTGCCGCTCTCGACGCCGCGCCGCACGCACCGCGCCGCGTCAGGCGCGGAAAGGCGGTGGACGCGTCCCGACGTCCCGTTCCGACGTGTTCGCTCCGCAACCTCATGGGCTCCAGGGCTTGAACGCGCTTTTACCCGTGTTCTGGCGGTGAAAACTGACATGTGAATGCACGGGCGTGCAAGGCGACAAGCAGTTTTGCTGGCAGTGACGCCTTCCACTGCGGAAACTCCGACTCCGATCCGGACCGTCGCCCTGTACAACGTCGAGATGTGGAGAGGACAGAGGAGCAGACTGCAGGCATGTACCTCGGCAGGGCGCCGTGGAACACTGGAGCTGGGCCGCCATGCCGGCGACTGGAGGACTGAAATCAAACCGCTTCCCATCACGCCCTGTTGGTTTAGCTGGTGGCTGGTGGCTGGCGCTGGTTTTTGCTGAGAGAAAAACACTGCTGGTTGGTTGGTGGCTGGTGGCTGGCGCTGGTTTTTGCTGAGGAAAAACACGGTTGACTCGCTGGAAACAATCCAAACGAACAGGGCGGTCTCTCCCTCTTTCTGTTTTTTTGGTAACGGCCTCCGGTGAAACTTGTTGGGCGCTGTCACAGTGATATTTTTTTACTTTCAAAATAGGCCTGGTAAGGTGGTAATGAGAATAGAGTACTATATCTGCCATTTCTCCGTGAAATTTAAACTTTTTGCTACGGAACTTCGCGACTGAAATTTCTGTAGTCTGACTCTGACCCAGCTGCGTGTAATTCATAGAGACAGAACTGGAACTCTGGAAAAAAGCGACCACTGTTGAACAAGGCCTTACAGTAAAGCTTTTCCTGGGCAGGCAGATGCCGTGCCGTCTGCAAGTGAAGCCCGCTAAGAATGTGCAGATATTTGCATGGCCCAGACGCCGCACCAAGCATGGACTGAAACCGAAAGCCCTCCTGAACTTGGCGCCAGCAGCTGAGTGCTTGCGGAGAAAAGCTAAAGACAGAGTATTCCTGCATGCAAAATGCCCGTGACACACGATTCTTAAACACGAAGATGCGTAACCCGATTAAATAAAAATTGCAAGGGCTGCTATATCCTGGACCTGAGAAAGTGCTGTACTTGGTAAAATATCTCTCTCCTCTAATGTTCTTTTCGTCTCCGCTGCATCCCTTCTATAACAATACTGAAACATTCATATTGCTAGTGTGGTTAGGTCAGGTGTCATACAACATTGTACTGTTCGAAAACTGGAGCTATTTGTAAAGCTTGCCGAGTTGCCGACCATCTTTTGTCCATTCTAGGGGACTCGCCGGCAGATATTTTCCGCCTAGTCAGCACACCTGGGTCTGACGACTAGCTAACGACTACGTGACATTGGCATTTCACGTACTCGTCTATCGCTATGTCGATGTGCCTGTGGCGTACTTGTACGCCAAAAAACAAGAATTTCTGTACGTTAATTGAGAGAGCCTCTGGCAAAGTATGCTGGTCCGCTTGGAAGACCTTTCCATATCAACGATGATGATTTCAGTATGAATCGAAATTGCAATGCCGATCATCCCCTGAAAGAAAAAAAAATGCAGCGCCACACGTTCCGCTAAGCCGTAGGATCTTATCTCCCTACAAGTTTTATGTCAAATTAACTTGAAATGGTACGATCTGCAATGGTACTAGTTAATTAAAGCACACTGCTACAAATTAATTCAGGGGAGACTTTTATAGAAAGTACAGTACTCTGCACTTGAGCAGCCCCATGTCGCAGTCGGTTGCGACGCTAAATATCTACGAGCCGGAGCGGGCATGACATGCGAGCAGCTGTTTTGCAAGCCCTTATGTTGGTTTTGCTTGAGAAAGAAGTCGACCAAGTCCTTACAATGCAAACATAGTGACGCTATCTCTGCCACCCCGAGCACTAGCTCTTTTTTTTTGAAAAAATAATCTCAAAGCACTAGGGTTGACTTGCATAAAAACAGAAAGGAAACGCAATGGCTTTATCAGATCAGAGCACTTCTGCATTAAACAAAGCGCTCCGATGCTAATCCGTTCGGCCCGGCGCCGGAACGCGCCAATGACCTCTCCTGATAGATGCGTGCTACGGAGTTCATTCTGAGGCTGAAAAATATCCTAATGGCTCCAGCTGATCTCCCTGTCAATGAGCTAAGCTGAAAATAAATTAACGAGGCGCACCTGCAGCCACCAAAGCTAGCTTGCAGATAAGGTCGTTATGTGCCGTGGCGCAGAATTAAGACGCTAAACAATGGAAAGCGGCACACTTAGCGCATAATCATTGCGTGTTAGTAGTGGTGGCATTGTGAATTGCGCGAGTCTGACTTATGGCTGCTACCAGTATGTGCATGATTATGCATTGCGTAATCTGGATTGTTAGATCAGGATGCCCCCATTAAACTATGTTAACCTGTCCGTGATGGAGAGAGTAAGTTTCCCCAACTACTCGCTGCGATTATTGGGTGTTTTGCCGGTGTCCTGGAAAGTTGCGATAGGTCTGCCGGAGTTAGGTTTGAGAGCAAGCGAAGCATTTCTTGTTTTTATCGTGTCTGCCTCTATGTATTTTAGTTCCTGATCTGTATACGCCCGGTTGACATATCTGAGATATTACTCCACAAAGCATTATTGTAATAAACATATGAGCTGTTTTACAATGATTGGAGAGGTACCCAGAGCCAGAGGTACCTGAAAGTACCTAGTATTTTGAGTAAAAAAATAAATTAAATAAAAGAAGAACATTGTGGTAATCTTACTTAATTGGGAACTATTTGTGGGAAGATTAATAGGTGAAAATCATGAGGGAATCATAGACCAAGCGCCGGCGGAGGAGAAGCAAAGACGGTGAAAAAACACATTTTTTTGCCACGGGAAATTACCCTTATGCTATTTGTTAAATTTTGAAAAATATTAAATAAATAGTGGTCCCACTATTTTTGTACCCGGTCCCACGAATTTGGTACCTCTGGTACCTCCGGGTACCTCTATTTAGGTACTTTTGGGTGCTTTCTTTGTTTCTACCGTCCGATTTCTCGAAACTGATGGCTCTGATTAATCCCAATCATTGTAAAATTTTTCTAAACACATAGCTATTGAAATATAGTACTAGCCGACGACTATTGCATTTCTTAATACAGGTGGACATATGTTTGGTTAACTTTTTTTTCCAAAACATATGTTTGCTTAGGTTAACACCTAAATTAACCATATATTCTTAGGCCGTGTTTCTTTCCCACCAGGAAAAAAAATTTCCAAAGGGAATCTTGGATGCATGAAGTACTAAATGAAGTCTATTTGCAAAACGCATTTAGGGATGAGTGCAACTTTGTGCGACGAATCTAATGAGCCTAATAATCCATGTTTTGCTACAGTAGTGCTCAGTAACCATTCTCTAATCGTGCGGTCAAAGACCTCATTAGGTAGGTCTCACGAAATAGTTCAATGTTGTGAAGGTAGTTTTGTAAACTGACTTTATTTAATACCTTTAATTATTGGTCAAAGGCGGTGGAAATATTTTTCCACCCCCAAAGAAACACAGCCTTAAATACAGGGGAAGGGTGTGGCTCAAGCCCTACCTCTCGCTTCTTCTCGCTGCCTTTCCTCTTCTTCCTCGTTATACTGTTTGTTGGGAGGTAGAGGCCGTGTTTCTTTGAGTTGGGAAAAAAATTTCCTGTCTCTTTGACCAATATTTAAGGATATTAAATAAAGTCAGTTTACAAAACTAATTTCACAACATTGAACTATTTTAAGAGACCTATCTAATAAGGCATTTGACCGCACGATTAGAGAATGGTTACTGTAGCATTATTGCAGCAAAACATGGATTAATTAGGCTCATTAGATTCATCGGGTAAAGTTACACTTATTTTTAAATGGAGTTTTGTAAATAGACTTCATTTAGTACTCCATGCATGCAAGATTCTCTTTGGAAATTTTTTTCCGGATGAAAGAAACACGTCCAGAGCTTTGTTCTTTTTGACGCGTATTCAGTTCTTTTTTTAGAACTGTATTCAGTTCTTTGTAACTGAGCTTTGTTCTTTGATTTTTTATTTTTTCAAAATAAACTAGATCCTGATTTTGTTTTACTTGAGCGATAGACTTTATCGGTGACTAATGACTTGGCTCAGCAAATTCTAATGGTGCATCCATTGCTCTTCTCTACTGGACGCACCAACGCGCTCCAAGATTTGAATTTGTACAACTTTTGACCAAAATAGTTTAGGGAACAATGGATATGCCCAATGATGAGATTGTTTAGGGGCTCTTTCGGCCATGGGCATGGAACTTTCTGGAATCCGGATAGTTCGCGCACTAGCAGTAGCTGGCTAGTAGCCATCCATCAAGCAAGACTTGATGGATCGGAGCACCCCCGGTCCTTTTTCATCGGATGGTGCCCGGTGAACATCGCCCCAGTGCAGCGGCAGCAGCCTTTGAAACTAGTAGGAGCACGTACTACTACTCCTGCGTGCCAATTGGCACGGCATGATTACGCGTAGGTGCGCCGCGTGCACGTGTCGACCAGGGCCGCGCGCGCGGGCGCCCGTGGGCTTGACGTCCGCGAAAAGTCTCCGCCGCGCCATCACGTCCTTCGCCGCGCGGAAGTCAGCCCGCCCCCCGGCCTGTCTCTTATACACATCTAGA
>OAMR01000248.1:1288068-1331195 GCA_900205405.1 Echinochloa crus-galli | reverse complement strand
TTCACCTGGCACGACGCCTTTCGCCCCCACCTGAAGCACGCCGCCGCGTCCCTCCGCTTCGAGAAGGCGGCCCTCGTGTTCAACGTCGGCGCGGCCGCCTCGAGGATCGCGGCGGCCCACAGCCGCGTCACGGAGGAAGGGGTCAGGGCGGCCTGCGTCGAGTTCCAGCGCGCCGCGGGAGCGTTCCGCGCGGTCGGAGAGATGATGGAAGAGGAGGAGGCGACGACTGTGGATATGAGCTCGCAGGCCTCGGCGATGCTGGAGCGGCTTATGCTCGCCCAGGCGCAGGAGTGCTGTTTCGAGCGCGCTCTCACTGGGGGGAAGTCGCCGGCGGTGTGCTCCAAGGTGGCCAGGCAGGTGAGATTGATTGACCGCCGACCCTGTATACCATTCCTATATGCATCGCCCCCTGATGCTGTTTAACTACATAGCGTAAATCACAGCTTCTGCAAAATGTGAAAATGCGCTTTACATCTAAGTGCTACTCCGGTACTCCCATATCGTAGTGTCATGAAAATTATCTAGGTATTGAGTCAAAAAACGACTCTTGTTGATAACTCTGTATTCTTCTATTAAGAAGAGTCCAGACTGCCAGAGTCTGAAAGAGTAAACCAAAGCTTCCAAATGTATGGTCTAGCAAAATTGGAAAGAAAAGAGCTAAGAGTGCATTTTCATGTTGAGTGAGTGATCGAGAAATCAAAAGCTAGGAGTGCTCCCAGTTTTACATCAGGTAGGTCAAGCAATAGGGTGACAGGGAATGCAAAGGTGATGTTTTGACATGCCATTAGGTTGGAGTTTTTGCCAATTGCAATGTCCAAACTATCTGAACTGCTTCCACAATGGTTATGAAATATGTATAGAAAATATAAATTTTGGTTACTACCTCCACCTACGAGTAATTGACGAAATGAATCCATGTTTGTTAAAATGTGTAACAAAGGTAGTCTGTGATAAATTCCTGTAACATTCCTATATGCCTCCCGACCATTTTCAATTACCCATGCCTCACGGACAGCTTATTAGTGTATTTCTTCTCTGGATTTTAACTTCATGCAAGGAATTCGGGGGCACTAGTAGTATAGTGAGGTAGGCAAGATTTCTTGATATTGTTGGACATTGACTGCTAGATGGACATTTTGTGAAATGCAATTTCATTTCCAAAACATAGTTGTCGAAAAATATAGACAAAAGGCAAAAAAAAAAAAAACAGTCCACAAGTAGCTCCAAAGATAATGTGAATCATAATGATTGTTATGAAAATTACTTTGCATGTCTCACCATGGTCCGTCTTTAAGTTCAGTTTAAGAATTAAAGTTCAAAAATCAAGTGATCACATCATCAAATCGAAAGATTTAATATAATTCCAGAGGACAAGACACTTTGTCACTTTTGGATTGAAAATGAACGCCATGTTTGATTTGTTTGTTATTTATGCCCCTGATTCTTATTGCTGTTGATCATTGAGGTATATGCTGATCATTTTTGTTTTGTTAGGATACAATATAGTTCTGTAATCACTGCAACACATGTCCCAAAGCAAAGCCAGCAAAGTTAGCTGGCTTAGTGGGATTTCGATCATTAGCTAATACTCCGTATTACATATGCATGGTGATTGATATCATATAAGCTTTGGCAGATTTTGATTTTGAATGACTATGTCATTGACTAGTGAAAGTGAAATGCTAGACTCTTTGGTGAACGCCTTAAAAAGTTGAGGGTGATGAAACCCTTGGAGGAACATGTTTAATTGATGAAGCAGAAATAGTTACCCAAATCTGCATCAAAGGATATTGAAACTTGGGCGTTTTGAGTGTACATCCACACCCTAATTCCTAAAATTTGATGATTATACTCTTGGGTTCTTAAAAGTTAACAAACTTGGAGATATTTAGACAGTTTCCATATTCGCTTTATCTATGTTGCGGGATACATATCATAGAAGGAAACCTGTAGCACTGTCTTTAACTTATAGCAGCATTTAGTGGAGAAAGGGTGCAGCTAGTGTAATGGAAAAAACTCAGAGAGTAAGAGGAACCAACTATTCAGTTTTGCTTCATCAATCAAAGGCTAGCCTGAATTATCCAAAAGGTAATTTAAAAGATTATAACTCAAAAAATGATTCGAAATTAGTGGCTACTCGTAATCCATATGTTGATGATGCTACTGCCACAATCTGTGCCTTTTCTAATGGCCTGCATGACCTTGTCATTCTATTGGAGTGGCAATATGTTCATATATGTGTACATTGCTCAACATTCAAAACATTATACTGTTTCTTGCATTAAATCATCCACCTTAGGGAAAGCTAAACTATTATGTGTCTGGCTATATGCAGGCTGCCCTTTTCTATGAAGAAGCCTATGCTGCACTAGTCGCTCCACCACTTCAGAACCACTTTGAGAGATCATGGGTATCCCAGATCCAATTGAAGGCTGCTTTGTTCAATGCAGAAGCTTGCTATAGGCATGCTATTGATCTCCATGAGAAGACAGAAATTGGTGAGGAGATAGCTCGCCTTCAGGTCGGAATTAATGCGATCGTGGATGCAAAGAGAAGTGCAAGAGGAGCCCCTGGACCCCTGTATGATTACGCTTCCAGACTAGAACAGGATATGAACAAGAGCATGGAAACAGCAAAAGAAGAGAATTATCGCGTCTATCTTTTCCGTATCCCGGCTGCCACATCATTGGCTCCTCTACCAGCAGCTTCACTTGTCCGTTCTGCATCCCTGAGTGAGATCTTGGATTCAAAGACAGAAAATGGAACTCAATCTCCCTGAATGGATGCTTTGAGCTTGTGAAACTATAGAAGGGCACGCTCGCTACTTTCTACATTTGCATGTAAAGGTTGTCTGCTGCAGCACAACTTGCAGGGTCGATAATGTTTTCTTATTATTGTTTTATTCTTTTGCTGGTAGTCTAAATCTAAATAGCTGCACAATTTTGGACTGTATATCTGGAGGTGAAATTAGGATGTGCGTGTTTATGGTATAGATGTCTTGAATCGGGAAACCAGACATTTTGCTAGTAGTATTTTCCTTTTTTGTGTGCTCTTCAGCTGTCCGTTCTGCGTTCTTGGTTCTACAAGCCTGTGCCGTCGAGGATTTAAGCAAGATGAGCTGTGTATTTTGTCCTTCGTGCAAAAATTTGTTACATCGCTTTATTATTTCCTTGCTACTATGTCATCGTAGCAATGTACCTCGTCACTTTGAGCTCCAGACGGCTCACTAGCAGACATAAAAAGTTCAGAGAATATTTTTTTTTTCTTTGGGCTGTAAATGTCTGCTTAGATATCCGATCAACCGCATCGCCGTCGGGCCGCGCTAGCCAACGAACCTGTTTCGATCTCGCGGGAGAAACGGCGAAGGGATCGACGTGTGGCGTGCGTGCGCTGTCAACACGTAGCGGCCAAACGGAGCGGTGGCGACTCGTAGGGACTAGGGAGCGCGGACGGTGTGCAACCACAGCCAGGTGTGCGCTCCGCCTTATCCAGTAGATTTCCGTGCCAGTTGCTGCGAAAACTCGCGGAGCATTTCCCGGGGCCCGAGCACCAGCACAAGCAAACCACGGAAGGCAAAGGCAAGGCATCCCACTCCCACATCGCGGGGACGCGGCAGCGTCGCGCGCCTGCCTCTCTTTTACCCGCACCTCCGCCTCTCGTTTGCCCCCGCTTCCATATCCTCTCCCGCGCCCACCACCTGTTCGACCCAACTCCCCATCCTCCACCTGTCCGCCCGCCCGCCGCATCCCCCTCACCCTTCCCAATGGCGACCGCCACCGCCACCGCGGCCGTGGCGCCGCCGTCCACCTCCACCTCCTCCGTGCTCCTGCTCCGCCGCCTCCCGTCCGCGTCCCCCGCCTTCGGCCGGGGCCGCCTCGGCCCGCGCCCGCCGCCCCGCCGCGCGCGCCTCCTCCTCCAGGTCGCCGTCACCAGCGACAGCGAGGTGTCCTCGGACGACGTGGCCGCCGAGGAGGCCGCGGCCGCGCCCAAGATCGGCAGGCGCGTGCGCGTCACGGCGCCGCTCCGCGTCTACCACGTCCTCAAGGCGCCCGACCTCGACGTCCAGGGCATGGAGGGCGTCGTCAAGCAGTACGTGTGCGTCTGGAAGGGCAAGCGCATCACGGCCAACCTCCCCTTCAAGGTCCAGTTCCAGATCGACGTCGAGGGCCAGCCCAAGCCCGTCAAGTTCTTCGTCCACCTCCGGGAGGACGAGTTCGAG
Source organism: Echinochloa crus-galli (assembly GCA_900205405.1). Taxonomy (NCBI): domain Eukaryota; kingdom Viridiplantae; phylum Streptophyta; class Magnoliopsida; order Poales; family Poaceae; genus Echinochloa; species Echinochloa crus-galli. The sequence goes on along the minus strand of OAMR01000248.1, from coordinate 1,326,976 downwards.
TTCGTCGACGAAGCGTGACTGCCCACGTCCCCCCGGCGCGTTCGCGCTTGTGGACAAGTAAGTGTTGGCGCCGTTCTTATAGAATAATAATCATGGCCGCGGCGGTGGCTTGTGTATAATGTTTCCGGCGCGCGGTGACAGGGATGCAAAGAGGGTAGGAACTTGGAAGGCAGGGCGAGTTGTTTGCTTGCTTTTGCTTGCTGTTGTGCTGCACTGCTGCTCTTCCTCCTTCTGTTCGGCATCTATTTTTCAGATGTGGGGAATTGTTCGGATATTGAATGATGATCGATAGTTATAATAGTGATTATTTTTGTTGCTGCTTGTTGGCTGTGCTAATTTTGCTGATTGTTCCAAGAAATTTGTTTGTCTGATTGATACAATATGCAATGCATTGCTGCTGGGAATGACATCCTTGGACTATTAGATCTTTGGTTATTTTATAATTAGGATGCCATACAATCTTAGGCCCCTGTTTCATATCTAGGATACCCTATTCTACTTATCAGAATCCAAGAATTCGATCGTGCATGTAGAAAACAGATACATGGTTATTAACTAAAGGCGGAAAAGACCATTTTACCCCTAAAAGAGAAAAGCTTATATTCTTGCCATCCCTTCTATGCCATTGCAGAATAGGCAACATATATGTATAAAATAACTGTTCATGCATAATATTTGTACAGACAATCACAAAAAAGCATGCATCGAAATTTTTTGATATTCATACGGCAAAAATATAAGCTTTTCTCTTCTAGGGGCAAAATGGTCTTTTCCACCTCCGGTTAACAGCCATCTACCTGTTTTCTAACGGTAGTGGCCGTGAAGGGATGAGTTAAATTTTCAATGGCACTGGAGGGATAGGTTAAATTTCAATGGCATAGAAGGAATGAGTTAAATTTGGGGTTGCTACTTACTGGAACCATTTGGAGCCTCAAGCTATACAGGGCAATTTCAGTTTGGTTCCATTTCACTTAACATCAAACTACTGCCTGGCATATATCATCTGGTAGTTTGGTCTACAAATTTTGCTGACCCGTTATTCCGTTCAACATCATAAATTCAGGATAAAATTATTATGCTTGCTTGCTTGAAACCACCAAACATCTGATCAGAAAGATAACATTCTAATAGAGTAAGTTCTCTGAAAAATCATTGCATGCTTGCGACAATGAACAAACTTTAGACTTAATGAATTCCTTTTGGTTAGGGTCATTGGAATTTTGTGACTATTTTAGCAAGTACCAATTAGTAGATACTCCTAGTCTCCAACAATCTTTATTTTTATAGTGTAGAGTTTGACTTCAGAGTGGTTTATAACTACATTTTATATTAGCTCATGTCCGTGTTAAAATCACCTTTTCGAGGCCAAATGGCGCTCTCGAAATTTTGTAGGAGAAATATTCAGCTCTTAACGCTTGGTAGAAAGATATAATGTGTGTACATAACACGCGCCTTGTCCACCACCCTTGTTTTTTATCCGTCTCAAAACTTAGTGCTTTGGCGTCCATCTATTACGTTTAATAGAAAGATATACTTCCATTATCATAAAATGCCTGTACATAACATGCCTCTTGTGTTCCACCGAGCTTCATTTTAATGATCCATCTGAAAACCCTGCTTTGGTGCTTTCTAACCGTTCAATGCCGAGCTTCATTCTAGTAATCCATATGAGAACCCTGCTTTGGTGCTTTCTAACCTAATCCTATGTAGGACTTCAGTGACTCATCTGAAAAGTGAAAACCCTGTTTTGGTGCTTTCTAACCTAATCCTAAGTAGGAACTAATTTCAGTTTACCATGACCTTAAGTCGGGACAAATGAGCTCAGATGGCATGGGGAATCGGAACAAATTATTTAACATCTTTTTGAACGATGAGCTCAAGTGTTGCAAATGGTTGTGAATTTGTGATTACATAAAGAAACTATGGGACTCCACTTTGAACAGAAACACCAGAAAAACTATGTAGGCTGTTGTTGTTCGTTGCTGCGATGCAATATACTCGTACTATTTAGTATTTCCGAGGCATTTTGGATCGATTTGATTAGGAACGGATGTAACTATCCACAGAACATTTTTGGATCATTAATTTGATTTGGAATGGATGAATTTACCAGTATTATGCAGTGCCAAAAAAATGCTACGAGGAAAAAATGTTTCTGATCCAACTTTCCTCATATGATTTCTTTAACCAAACCATTGAAACCGATCTGGAGGCAGTTTATGACGTGATGTGGCCAAGATTAACATGTCGATGTACAGTATGTATTAGAGATTATGTATCTTAGGATTATCCGGGCTGATGTATTTTACGAGAAGTACTCTCGAAACAATCTCACAAGAACAAAAACTTAGGACACTCGAAACTATCTCAAACGAACAATCTATTATATCTATTATATCTATCTATTTTATATTAGTACAATAGTGTTAAAAGGAGCCACCACGTTCGCCGAGAGGACCAAGAAATTTTCACGTTAATCCAAAAAAGAGAAGAATATATGCCGTAGGATTTTATGAAGATCTAACGGTCCCTCTTATTTCATTAATAACAAATAAAAAATATATACCATCGAATTTTGTAAAGATCTAACGATCTGTATTATTCTATTAATAAAAAAAAGATAAATATACGCCGTCAGATTTTATCAAGATCTAATGATCTATATTAATCTAATGAATCTAGACTAAATATGAATAATAAATAGAAAAATAAAAATAAATAATATGAGATATATTATTCCATCCACCGTCACCCCTAAGCGGTCGGCGCGCAGACATCCGCCGCGGGAGTCCTCGCCGTCGCCGACTCACACGACCGTCCGTCGTCGGGAGGCCGTCCGACGCCGTCGCCTCTACGAGAGCCCTCGCCGTCGCCGCACGACCGTCCGTCGTCGGGAGGCCGTCCGACGCCGTCGCCCCGCCGCAGGAGCCGCTCGTGCACCTTCAGAGTTCGGGGTCCGTCCGCTCCGCGCGCAGCCGGAGGCCTTTGGGGCTGAAGGCTGCTGGCCAGGGAGTCTGGCACCCCTCACCACAGCTAGATAAAGGGAGAGATAGACTGCGAGAGATAGAGTGGTGGGCGGAGTGGTGGCGCCAGTGAAAGAAACGGAGAAAATGAGATGGGTGGGCTCACGTGTTGGTAGTTGGTATAGACTATGAGATATAGAGGATAACGGGTGCAGAAGCAATGATATAGAGCGCAGAATCTCAATGACTAGGCATTGATATTTCTTTTAGAGGATGAGTATAGAGTACGACGAGTGGGTACAGCCTGAAGCCCCATGTGCCCTACCACGTTCCTCTGTACAGGAGGCAACGTTCAATAATGAGCGGAAGACAAAACATCGATCTGCACGTGTATCTGATGAGATGTGCTTGGATTTAGGGCGTTCAACATGGTTGTGAGTACATTAGGAGAGAACAATTCTTCCGATCGGAAGGGAGTGAATCGCTGCCGCACTCATCACTCAGTGTCTTTGCCAATGCAAGTGGAAGATCATCAAAAGGGTTACCCGCGCTCAAATCCGTTTGATGGTCTTTGTAAACAAGTTAGTGAAAGGAGCAGATAGAGGAAAAACAAAGCGGAGAAATTGAACAATGAGCGGAAAACATCATGTTGATTTGCACATGTAACTAATGAAAGGTGCTCAGATTTAGGACGTTCACCGAGGTTGTGAGCACAACAAGAGAGAAAAAATTATCTATATCCAAAGAGAGTGAATTGTTGCCGGGATTTATTCACCATGGCCACGCTCAGCACTCATGGAAGATCATCAAATGGTTTTCCACACTCAAACCCGTTTGAATTCGACAACAACAAGTGACTTGAAAGCATCAAGGTTGTGATTTTTATCTAATGAATCGACATAAACACACTCAAATATCGTATACCAAGTAAAATCTTGCGTGTGAAAATTGGACATAACTTCTATCAATGATAATAGAAATGAATATTTGGTCAGGCTTAGAAAAGACGAAAAGAAGGGGCAGAATGGTGATGACGATAATACAAGCATACACCAATGCAGAACTTGCCCACCAAGGTTCGAGTGCTCGACTCGGTATTGGTGTCGCATTTTTCTGGATTTATTTAAAGACGTCGAAAAAGATGTAGTTTTGGAGCAAACAATAGATCAATGACAAGGCCACTAAGGAATTAAAGATTGACATGATTAGATCTTCATAGAGTCAATGTCTAATAAGTTTATTTTGTTGGTTTTGGGAAGCCAATTACACAAGTAAAGATCCTCCATAAAATAAAAATATTCAATAGATAAATTTTAAATATAGCCTGAAATTACGATAATAGAAAAGTAATGCGCAAAATAGATTAGTATGATAATATTATGGTTTAGATTAGTACAATGAGTATGTAAAATACCATTACATATAGGTTAATTTGAAAATAAAATAATAGAGAACCGGTAGTTTCATATCAACTTGAAAGAAAATAGAAAAAAAATAAGAAGTGCATATATGAAAAAAATGATATCATGATTTGGAGTATTTAAAAACTAGCTACCCGCGCAAATTGCGCGGGCCACCTATCTAGTTATATTAGTACAATAGTGTTAAAAGGAGCTACCACGTTCGCCGAGAGGGCCAATAAATTCCCACGTTAATTCAAAAAAGAGAAGAATATATGCCGTTGGATTTTATGAACATCTAATGGTCTATATTATTCCATTATTAATTAAAAAGAGAAGGATCTAACGGTCTATATTATTTCATTTTAAACAAAAAAAGAAGAATATATACTGTCGGATTTTATGAATATCTAACGGTCTATATTATTTTATCCGGGAGTCGCGTACGCGTCTTCGGAGTTTGGGGTCTGGCCGCTCTGCGCGCCGCTGGAGGCTAGCGGGGCCGTCTCCGCGCGAGCCGTCCACTGCCGCCACTGCGTAGCCGTCCATGACCGCCGTAGGAGGCCTCCACCGACGCCGCGTGGCCGTCCACTGGAGCCCTTCACCGGCGCCGTGCGGCCGTCCGTGGCCTCCGCGGGAGTCCTTCGTCGTCGCCGTGCGACCGTCCGCCGTCATCGCCACCGCGGGAGCCTTCTGCGGTCGCCGCGGGAGCTGCCTACATGTCTTCGGAGTTCGGGTCCGACCACTCCGCGCGCCGCCGGAGGCTGATGGGGGATGAAGACTGTCGGCAGAGGAGACCGGCACCTCTCGCCGCCGCAGTCACCACTAGAGAGAGGGGGAGATAGAGGGAGAGAGATAGAGTGGGGGACGAGTGGGTCGTCCGTGAAAGAAAAGGAGAAAAACATATGGGTGGACTCATGTGTTCGTAATTGGTATAGTATATAAGATATAGAGAATAACGGGTGCAGAAAAAAACTAATATAAAGGAGGGAATTTCAATGACTATCCAGGAATATTCCTTTTAGAGGATGAGAATAGAGTACGACAAGTGCGGACAGAATGAGGCCCCATGTGCCCTACCAAGTTCTTCTATATAGGAGGCAACGTTCGACAATGAGTGGAGAACAACACGTCGAACTGCACGTGTACTTGATGAGAAGTTCTCGGATTTAGGACGTTCAACAAGGTTGTGAGCACAGCGGGAGAGAACAATTCTCCCTATTTGAAGGGCGCGAATCGCTGCCAGGATTGAGTACCCTGGCCGCGCTCAGCACTCATTGTCTTTGCTAATGCAAGTGAAAGATCATCAAATAGTTTGCCCACACTCAAACCCATCTGATTGTCTTCGTTAACTCAGTGCAAGAAGGAGCAAATTTAGAAAAAAAATCAAAGCAAAAAAAACTCAAGTGTCGTATGACTTTGTTGATGGGCGTGCTTGCCGTGCACATGTGTTGACATGGAAGGTGACTAACAATAGCTGGGAAAAAAATGCTTCTCTTAATGCCCGATGTAATCATGCAACTGTAAATATTGATCATTCACTATATCGGGCATCAAACATGTCTATATATTACTTCATCTTTTACCGGAGGAGGAAAAAGGCATAAGATTGATCCATAACAGTGATAGGCACCCATTGGTTATTGCAGCCTAAGTTCTCATTGCATAACTAGCAAACTAGCAGTATTTTTCTTATGATATTTTCTCAGATTATATATTCCAGGTGTAATTGATTATCCTCTATATTTGATTTCCTCCCTCCTTAAACTTTCCTTCATGCTATGCCATTCTGATAATTGATTATTGCAGCAAGCTAGGCTACTAATTATAACACCGATTTATGAAGGGAGTCGAGACCCAAACACCATTATGTTTTGTGAAAGGTTTCTACTTTAATTCAATCGTCCCGTGTTACGCTATTACAAGTTCGCCGAGATAGTTCGCATGTCCATTGAGGGAGTATCTCATGTCAGGAAGTTGCATTTTGTATATGTAAAGTTATGTGAATTACTTTATTCACCTACCCATGATCACTACCTCAATATTAGGTCGCACCATCTTTTATTTTAGAGCAAGTTCAGCAAACTCAATAAGCCCCTATCCCTAGTTTAAAGGGTCAAGAAAAAAGTTGCACTCCAGCAAACCCAACAAACCCTCTCCAAAATTTAGAGGGTCCAGAAAAAAGTTGCACTCCAGCAGCCCTGTACTTGCCCACCCCCTCTCCCCCTATTTGGGCCACCCCCTCTCCCCCCTATTTGGGAGGCTTCTAAATCCACCCTCCATTCTCAAGGGTTTATAAAAAGCCCTATATTTACGAGGGTTATTACTGGAGTTTTAACATTTCCGTGGCCTTTAAAAAATAGAGGTAGTCTTCATTTAATATTGGAGAGTCTGGTTTGAGAGATATTAATGGACTTAATCTTAATAATATAATATTATTACTATATTAATTAAAATAAAAATAACACATTGTTGGTTTTTAGTAAGATCTACAATCTATATATATTAACCTTAAGTCCATTGATTAGAGTAAATAAATTGTTAAATTCTAAATTAAATAAATAAGGAAATTATAAGTTGATCAAAAAATCAATGTCAAATACAATTAGTAAATATAAGCTTAAGCGTGCATCATTAATTCATACTATCTGCCACATATATGATGACAAAAAATGATACGTTAGTTTGAACATACTTAAACAAACCGTGTTGACAATGAAACAACAGATATGTTAAAAAAAATATATTTAAGTTAAAAAATATAAATATTAGTATAAAAAACTAGCTACCCGCGCAAATTTGCGCGGCCACCTTGCTAGTTATTATTACAACAGAGTTAAAAGTAGTCACCATGTTCGCCGACAGAGTCGAGAAATTCTCACATTAATCTAAAAAAGAGAAGAGCATGGGCCGTTGGATTTTATGAAGATCCAACGGAAAATATATGCCATCGGATTTTATGAAGATCTAATGGTCCATATTATTCCATTAATCCAAAAAAGAGAAGAATATATGTCATCGGATTTTATAAAAAATCTAACGATCTATATTATTCCATTAATAATCCAAAAAAGAGAAAATTATATTGTCAGATTTGATGAAGATCTAACGGTCTATATTATTCAGTCCGCTGCTATCCTTCCGCGGTCAGAGCGCGGCCACCCGTGGCCGCTGCGGGAGCCCTCCGCCGTCGCCCCGCGCAGCCGTCTGTTGCCGTCTGTTGCCGCCATAGAAGGCGTCCACCGTCACTGCACAGCCGTCCGCGGCCACCGCAGGAGCCCTCCACCGCTGCTGCGTGGTCGTTTGTGGCTGCCGCGGGAGTCCTCACTGTCCCCGCGCGACCGTACGCCGCCGTTGCCGCCACGGGAGCCACCCGCAAACCTTCGGAGATATGGGGTCTAGCCGCTCCGCACACCGCCAGAAGCCTAAAGGGCTGGAGGCTGTCGGCCGGGGAGATGGGCACCCCTTGCCGCCGCTGCCACCACCCCTCCACGACCTTTGCAGGAACCCTCCGCTACCGCCACCGCCACCGCCAGCGCGCAGTCGTACGTGCCGGTCGTACGAGGTTTCCACCATCGCCACGCGACCCGCCGCCAGTAGGCCATCCGCTGCTGTCGCCGCCACGGGAGCCATCCGCGGCTGCCACGGGAGCTGTGCCCACGCACCTTCGGAGATCGGGGTCCGGCCGCTAACATTCGGACATCTGATAAAAAATGATATGTTAGTTTGGGCACATTTGGACGAACCCTTATATCAATTGCATAAGGGCCGAAGAACATTTAAATTCATTAGTAATTAAATGTAATAAATAATATTACATGATATTAGTATATTGTATCCGTCTTTTTGCATTGATTTTTTGAAAACTTCGTTTGTTGGCCATGAATCAACATTTAAATGGGGCCACATCATGTTTGTCGTATCTATATATTCTGACACAGCTTCAATTTGCATCCTTATTCCTGTCAATTACATATTTATTTTATGGTAAGAAAATTTAAATAATTATATTTGTATTTTTAATTAAAATAATTAAAACTTACTATTGTAGATATTTCAGAGCGACCAAATAAGTCAGATAATGAGTCAAGAACCTGTATCTGACGCTTAGTTGCATTAATTACTATAAGATACCAATGTGTTTCGCTAATGTTTATAGGGATAAATATCTGTATAAAAAATATAAATGTTAGTATAGATATTTGATAATTGATGATTTACTAAAAAAATAACAGGTTTACTTACCAGTTCATGGTGAATATAGTTATTTATCCTTTCCGTGATTTGGTCTTGTTTCATATTTGGTTTATGATTTTGTGGATATTTTCCATAACGTAAATGAAGCTCAGAAATTAGAGTGTTTTCTAGGTAAACCATTTCATTTTTTCTATACATCAGATGTTCTTCGGCCCTTATGCAATTGATATAAGGGTTTATGATCTGTAGATTTGAAAGGAATTAGCTTATAATTAGATGAGGATTTTATATCTATTTATGTATTTAACTATACTTACATCGGACCATATATAGAGTCATCCACTCTGACAATTTTTTTGTTCTTGTCAAAATCCAGAATTGACATGATAACTGCCAAATCCTCATCGTCACAAGTATAGTCTGCAGTAAAATTGTTATTTTTGTAATAATTATGTACTATAATATGTAATTGAACATATGTTTTCCTTACCTTCCTCAGTGAGAAGATTGACATGTGATTTTTTGGGCTTGTTGTGTCTATGAGCTGTTTCATTTGTTTCATCGATCACTTTGTATATGTGTCTGTTTGATGCCAAAGTTTTATTATTTTCACATATATCCATAAAATCTTTTTCGTCTTTCGCATATGTTTCTATGGAATGCATGTCATCTTCTTTGATCTGTTCAAGTGGAGTGAATTCACAATTGTCATTTTTTGCACCTGTGTCCATGGGTTTCATGTCATCCTCTTTGTTTTGATAATGCAGATTCAGCTCAAATTTTTCATCATCTTGCTTTTCCATTGTGTTTTTTGTTGAACCCTAAAAGAATCAAAAGAAACATATTATTGATTTTTGAATTAGTTATAGTTTAAACGAGTGAAAATAAAATGTTGCCAATGAGTTAACAGAGTTACATACTCAAGTTAGCAGATGTTATTGACTGCTGGAATATCTCAGGTGGAATACCTCGGGTGGAAGGCGTGCAGGGGAATTGGTCTTGCGACTGCTGGAATATCTCTGGTGGAAGGCGTGCAGGGGAATTGATCTTGCGATAGGGTTCAATGGTGCCTCGTAATTTCTTGATGGCAATTGTGGTTGGAAATTTATAGGGCTTGTTTGTGTTTGTTTATGGTGAAAGGAGGGTTCGTAGGTGTGGAGGAAAAAAGAAACGTTGATTTAAGGTAGGCTTAGGCTTTGTAAATATAGTCTTTATATTCCAGAGACCATGCCAATTCTGAGACAAAGATGGATGACGTCGGCAGAGAATAAAAGGGTAAAGAGTTATGTCCTGTCGAGGACACAATTCAAACTTTCCCAAATAATTGTGAGGTAGAATATTGCCTAACAAAAACTTCCTTCACGTATGGAAGACGGAGTTGTGCCTCGACGAGAAGCAGCACGTATGGAAGACGGAGTTGTGCCTCGACGAGAAGCAGCAAGATATTCTTAGTTTCCTTCACGTAGCGTTCCTTCACGTAGCATTAACTTAGTTTCCTTTCAAAATATATAAAGGTGGGTACAAAGGTGGGTACAAAAAACACTGGTGAAAAAAAAGCGGAGGGCTAGAGGTGAACTCACAAATGTTTTTTTGCTCTACCAAAAAAACTTTCACAACTATTTTCTTATTTTTCATGCAACGTGGATCCAGATGGGTATATTATGAGGGGTACGGGGGTTTTCGTTGGTAACAAAAGTTTTCAAAAGAACTCGATCCTTTTAGTGTGTGTATATATATACATATATATATATTATAATAATAATAATAGATAGATAGATAGATTTATGGGCTTGGTACTTAATAATTCTTATTAGCCCGTATTTAAAATGTATTAGTGTTGTAGGGCACACCATCTATTAGACCATATTGCTAATAGACAAGGTTCGAAGAGTTTTTCTCCTTATATAAAAATCAAACGAGTCTCTTATGCAAAAACATGCAAAATACGGAGAATGCCTCTAGGTTTGGGAATCTCTAAAGCTCTCTACACGAGTAGGGGCGAATCGCAGGTACCGCTGAAAACCTCATGTAGCCCCTCCTAAGCCCCTTCAATAATTTGTGATCATGAATGAAGGAGAAAAAGAAGAAAAGAGGGAGGAGGAAGAAGAGAGAGGAAAAAGAGAGGGAGTAAGACGAAGGATTGGGTAGATCCCCTACCTCCGATTCTGAATTCGCCACTGTACACGAGGGATCGAATAAAATTTTCTTAAAATGATCTGCGTGCTACAACATATCTACACTCAGAGTAGCACTTGCTTTGGTACCTGCTGTCAGCAACAACGTTCTATTCTATTTGGTACCTGCCGTCAGCAGCAACGTGCCCTCCTGCTGCGAGAAGCTTCCCCTTTTCACGTCGGGCCTCAGGTAGTTGATCCACCTCAGCTTGCAGCTCTTGCCGCACCGCTGCAGCCCTGCATGCAACCGCGCACAGATCAAGAGTCAAAGCACGCACTGAACTGTAGAGTGAAGAGTCCTTTTCAGCTGCTACTGCTAGCGAATATGAATGCGTGTCTGTGCCTATTATGATGGAACACGGAGGAGCACGCACCTGCTTGTCTCGGGACTGCGCTCCAGCAGTCATGGCCGTGCGCGGTGATGTGCTTGATGAGCTTCTCGTCTTCCTCGGGCGACCACAGCCCCTTCCGGACCGGCTGCTTGTCGCGGCAGGCGTGATGCCCCATCTCTCCCCCCTCCCCTCCTTCGTCACTTCCCTCTCCCTCTCTCTTAAGTTTTCTTCCACCCGGGCTGCACAGTACACAAGCACACAGGGAATACTAGCAGTGCAGTGCATGGTTATAAGGACAGGTACGGTGGAGGAGGGCGAGCAGCTACTGCACCAAATGCATAGATGCACTGGCTGCGTCGCAGGGTAAAAGCATGGGCAGCCCAAATTAAACCAGTGCAGTTGTTACCAGCTGCTAGCCATATCCTACTCGGGCGGCTGTAGTTGTATAGGTGTCGCAGCGAATAACGAAGTAATCAAACACAGCGGGACATAAGATTTAACGTGGAAACCCCTCCAATGCGAAGGGGGAAAACCACGGGTACCAGCCACCACAATCTCACTATATCTCAAGAGTTGGGTTACAACGCCTATGGTGGCTTACAAGAGAATCAAGTCTCCACGAAACCCTAGCAAGGGTATATATAAGCTGTATCGCGGGGGGCGCTTCGGCAGAAACCCGGCCTATATCATGGATGTGGAATTTGGAACATATCCAACATCGCGCTGGAGCAGCAGCTTAAAATCATCCTAGCACTTGCATGGCTTACATGCAGGAGTACCCAAAAAGAATGCTAATATCTACTTAAGCTCTGTTTGGATCCCAACCACCCTTAGATAAAAATAAGAATGTTGCTGGTGGAAAGCCAAGAATCAGTGAAAAAGGATAAATTAGCCAAAAAATTCTGAACATACCATACTCCCCTTAATGATTATCCCTGACATTACCAAATTTAATCGTGTTTTCTATTCTTTTCTTATAGAGTGACTATGTTAACTCAATGAGAGCTGCCCGGGACTTCAGTTCTAAAATGTCCAAAGATTTACAGGTACCTAGGCTGCAACAATGTTTTAGAGTAGGACAATATCAATGAAAAGTATAAATTACAGCCATCAAATATATAAAGTGTAACTAAGAACTATTATTTCTCTTGGTACACTTTCTCCTGATACATACTCAAGAAAAATAGGTTATGCACTTCTTTTTTTTCCTCGACCACAGGACAGACCAGCCAGGCATCTTTTTTTTAAAAAAAAAAATTGGTAGATGAGTACCAAACCCTGGCTGGCCAAGAAACTTTATGAAAGCAGTTTCTCAAGGAGGTAAAAATTGATAGCCCTGAGTCAGTGACTTCAACTGAAGGCGCTATACCATCCAATATTCTAGGCCAAGAAGCAAAGGCATCAACTAGAACAACTAAGCAAGAATTAAAGGCTTATGTGCTAAGGCTAACTTAACTTCAAGCAAGTAGACTAACATTTGTGCGTGTGTCAAAAGAAAGCCTTAGTGCAGAAGGATGGCTACAAGCACTGGCATTCAGCAGAGGCTTTATGTATGTGATGACTTCCAGACAGTAAATTTATTAATGACTAGTTTATAATATTATAAGACAAAATTACAGATGGCAACCATTGTTCAATGATCTCCTCCGATCAACAGTGACTCCATTGTTCATTTTTTTCTGCGGCCTCCTTCCCAGTCCCACCCCATTGGATTCTCAAAAAAAAAAGTCCCACCCCATTGGTATGTGGGAACTGGAGAAGCTCTCGACCCCGCAACCGCTAGCGCTTTTTTTCTTTTCTTTTTTTAACGAAAGGTTAGGGTTCGGTCTTGAAAAAACCGAGACCCTGCTGATTCCAGCCCAGGCAGCATTGCTTTACGGGCCAACTGAATGCGTGGCCCACAACAAGCGCACAATGTGCAAGGTCAGTAGGTCAACGTACGGGGCCGTGTTGCTGTGAGGCCCAGTGCTCAGTGTTTCGTTTCTCACTGATTTTTTCATTTGTCTTTTTTATAATTTTTGTCTTCATAGTTTCTTTTTCAATAATTTGCTTGCCGTGCCAGTCAACCGCAGGCGAAATGCTTTACTGGCACCTGAGAAGTTAGCAGATGATGCTTCCATGAAATCTAACGTCTCTGCACAAAAAAGAATCGGCGAGATAATTAAAGCCATAATATATTCCTGTAGGCCTGTGCTGCTTAGGGTGTGCCCTATATATTTGGCGGTAGAAACTGTTTCAGCGTCAGTCAGATCCTCTTGTCGTCGTAGAACTATACAAGTGAACTCGATTGCTGTATAGTCGTATAGGCAACTGTAGCATGCACCACTGCGCCAGTGACCTGATCCCCGTGTTTCCATGAGTTGCGTTTGCTGTGTAATCTGCCGTGGTTAATCTGTCTGTTCATGCTCCAAGGCTGCAACGAACTTCCCACAAACTACGTTGAAGACATTGAAAGCAGTGCAGAAATCATGAAGCGCAAATGACAAACCAGCCTTTTTACCTCTCCGGTTGGTCTGTAAAAGAAAACAGCACGCCCCCTTTTCGTTTCACGTTTTCAGCCTTTGTGGACACAAAAGTTCTCTGACTGTGCACCAAACATGTCCTTACGACTTTGGGGAGTAGCGGCTGGCGATTTGAAGCCAAATTGGATGTCCCAGGCTCCCAGCAGGAGGCCCATGAGCTTCGATCTGGAATCTCAAGTCGCGGTTTTGCATACTGTGCGCGGAATTCGCAACCTCTGTCTATACTGTCCATTCACCATATGCATTTCTGCAAACCGGGACCAATTGTGCGCAGTTCTTGAATTCTCATGTCCTTCGCCGGATCGATGATACGGTGGCTAGGGCCGTGGAGGAATCTTGACACCCCCCTGAGCCGTCAGGCCCGGTCCTTACCGGTAGCATCACGTACGCAACCATGCATGCACGGCCGCAGTAGCCGCAGCGGCATTGGATCCGGTTGTTTCCGTGGCCACCCAGATCGGTCGGCGGACACAGAGTTAAGAAGGCATGCCATCAGGGAAGGGAACCGGCTGGTCGGTCTGAGATGATGATCGCATAACTCGTGTATCCTGCCTGTCCTGCCCGGCTGCGCCGTCACGTGGTGAGAGATCAGGTCATCCCGATCCCCCTCCGGCGCGGATGCCGCCGCCGCAACCGACGGGGAGGCCGCGCGGATCGGCAGATTGCACGGCGCCCCCCTACCGCAAGTAGCACGGACGCACGCACCCCCTCCACTCTCCAACGGTCGGCTCTCGTTCAAAAGGCAGCAAGTGTTTTGGGGGCGGACTAGCGAATAGCGATAGCGAGCCGCAACGGTCGGGGGCCCTGATGCTGCAGATGCGCGGCAAAAGGAATCCAGAATCCGTCAGGGGCTCGGGCTGGCCACTCGATCGCTCGTAGCCGTTGGCCGTTAGGTGAGAGGCTCGCGGTCGCAGGTCGCACTCGTTTCAAACGTCCGCCTGTTTGAATCGCCATGGCTGTGGTTAGTCAACATACGTGACGCAATCGGGGTAATTCGACGACAGGGGTGGGAGGAGAAAACGAGTGCAGCAGCCGTGGAAATTGGAAACAACTTTGTGAATTGTGATGCGAGCGTCCAAAAGACAAGCCAAGTCGCACGCGATCGCTTCCCCGTGCATCTCCCTTCAAAATTAGCAGATCATCAGTACCGGCCAAATGAAGTTATCACCCAGCAGTGGTACACGCGTGACGCGTCTCGGATGCTGCTGTGCTGGCAGCTGGTCGTAGTACAACCACTGAGCATTTTTGAAGACGAGATGATGAGATAATCAAGATCCAGGCCCCGCCAACTTCTAACGGATAGCGTCCCCACCGAGCCGCCAGCCGAACCCCATGGACCCGTTCCTCGTAGACCCCTCCACAAACCATTCCTCACCTACACCCGTCGGTGCACAGCACCATGTCCAGCCGACGCCTCTCACGGCTCCCCACGTGCGTGCGTGCGCCCACGGGCCTCGATGCGATCCGCCGGAGAGGGGATTTGAATCTCCGCCTCGCATCAGCTTTGCTCATCAGGCGCACGGGACGGAGGACTAACACAAAGCACAATGCGCTAACACAAAATCAATTCGCTAATCTTCGCGTCCCCCCACGCGCTGCATAAATACCACCACGTCATAGTCCAACGCCACTCTTTTCCTTCGTCACTTCACCCTCACTTCGTCAGCTTCAGCTCAAGGTGACCAGCTCGAGCAAGGTCGCAGCTGAACGACCAACTCACAAGCACGCGAAGCCTACCATGGGCCTCTGCTTCAGCAAGAAGAAGCCACCGGCCACGCCGGCCGGTGGCGCCAAGAAGCCCGGCAAGGTCGCCGTGGCGGTCGCCGACGACAAGGCCAAGAAGACGGCGCAGCAGCCCAAGAGGGCGGCCAAGGCGGCGGGGGAGCCTGCGGCCGCGGTGTTCGTCGTGAGGGCGAAGGACGCTGCGGTGGGAGGAGAGGAGAAGGCGAAGAAGCGGCCGGGCTCGCAGGAGCCGCCGGCGGCGGAGAAGCCGCTGCCGGTGGTGGTGGTGCCGTCGGCGCCGGTGCGCACGTCGAGCTGCACCAAGGAGGAGGTGGACGCGATCCTGATCCAGTGCGGCCGCCTCAGCAGGAGCTCGTCGGGGGCCGGGAGGGCGGCGTCGTCGAGCGAGACCGGCGGCCACAGCAGGAGGCGCTCGGGTTCCAAGCGCAGCTACGACTTCGATCAGGACGCGAGGGCCGGCGGCAGCGCCGGCGCCGGCGCCGGCGCGGACGAGGACTGGGAGAAGCACGGGGCGGTGTCCAGGCCGTCGCCGCACCGGGGCTCGCCGCAGCGGGTGTCCGTGCCCGCGAGGGAGAAGGGGCGCGCGCCGTCGCCCGCGGCGGCGTCGGGGAAGAGGTGCGCGTCCCCGAGATCAAGCTCTCCCGCGAGGATGCCCGTGGGGAATGAGAATGCTGGCTGCGGAACGGCGACCGGGCCGACGCCAGCGCTGAGCCGGAGCTCATCTAGGAAGGCCGAGCAGTCGCCGTACAGGCGCAACCCCATGGCCGAGCTCGACGAGAACTCGCTCCGTAACAACAACAGCAACCACAACGCCAAGCCGCAGAAGGTAAACACGGGGTGATCAAAAAAAGCTCGATCTTTTCACCATTTCCTGCAATTCTTGTCATACCTTTTGCTCAAACAAGTATTGCCATGACTCCAGAAATCCATCGAGAGTGCCGTCGCCGCCACGCCCAAGAAGAAGGCCACGGAGCGCGCAACGGTGACACCAAGCCGCCGTTCTGGGACGGAGAAGCCAGAGATCGCAGAGGACGCCACCGTGGCCGCGACAGAGGCGAGAGCGCCCTCGTCGAAGATGACCGCGACGCGCACGGCGAGCCTCGCGGCCGACAGCCTCAGCCAGAGGCACCTACGAGTACGAGCCGGGCCTCTCCGCCGACGACAAGGGCTCCGTCAACGCGCCGCTCGGCAGCGACGGCAGCGCCGAGCCCAACGCCGCGCGCAGGCACGTGCAGCCGGCGCGGGACTTCCGCGCGGAGGCGGAGCCTCAGGAGTCGGCCGGGAGCAACAGCGTCTCCGGGCAGCCGTGGACGCCGTCGTGGGAGCCCACCTCGGTGGAGTCCACGGACCGGACGTGGAGCACCGGCGACGAGGTTGTCGAGCAGTCCGGCAGTCATGGAGCACGATGCAGCCCGATGAACAGGCCACGGCAGAGCAAGCAGAGGCCGTCGCAGCCCGAGCCCAGCGGTCGGTCGCGCGCCGGCTCCGGCAACGGTAACAGCTTGCACCGCGGACGGAGCGCCCATCGTGGCGTCAGCAGCAGCAGCGTGGCGAGCGGCCGGTCCGGTGTTCGAGTCGTCTCGGCGGCATCGTAGCGGCTGGAAATTGTTGCATCGTACCTGCATTCCGCCGTTGCGGGCTTGTGGCATAGTGATTGTGTTCTAATTCTATCTAGGTGGTGGTAGTGGCAAGACGGATTGCTGCTTCACAGAACTGTTGGTTTTATTTACTAGCGATGCATTGTTCAGATGTGATCATGGTGTGACATTGGCAATGTATACTGTGTTAATCCTGCAAGCTTGACCTAAATCTATTGTACACCGTTTCATGACTGTTGATTTTTATCAGATCCGATGTCCGATCTGGCAACCGCAGAGGTTCATGGCTTATCATTTTCTTCAGATCAATTGCCACTTTTACCAGAAAAGCGGTGTCCTTTTTCTCAATTGCACAGCTGTTTGGTGTTCTTTAGAAAAAACAGTCATCTCCCTGCTGATAGGTCCTCTGCTAGATGAAACAAACACTTTTCTGTCCTGAAATAACTTCAGAAATTGGTTCCTAAAGCTATAATGATGAGAGCAAGAAACATTCCTGTCCAACATTTATCCCAGTGGTGTTTGGTTTGGTACTCAAAAGAAAGAAAATACAGAGAGCCATATCCCTGCTGATCAATAGGTTCTCTGCTAGATGAAACTAGCACTTTTCTCCGGTTGGTTTGTCACATTAGCTGTTTCTCTAGATTGAGATTTCTTTGAGCTGTTGATCTTGAAATAACTTCAGAAATTGGTTCCTGAAGTTATCATGACGAGGGCGAGGAAAACGCAAATTAATCGTTACCAATCCTGTCCAATATTTATCCCACAGCTTGTTTGGTATTCAAAAGAAAGAAAATACATTAGCTGTTTCTCTGGATTGATAGAGCTGCTGATCCTCAAATAACTTCACAAAATAGTTCCTGGAGAAACACGAGTTAATTGTTATCATTCCTGTAATCCTGTCCAACATTTAAATAACCCGCTGAGTCGTTGAAACAGCCTTATACTGTTATACACAACAGACTTGCAAATAAGTTTCGTCTAAATTAACTCCAGCAACAAATGCTTTCGTAGCTCAGTTGGTTAGAGCACCCGTTTAGTAAGCGGGAGGTCTTGAGTTCGACTCTCAACGAAAGCAAGGTATTCATTTTGGGTTTATACATTTTTGTTTTGGTTTGGGCACTGACAATCTGTGTCATATCGGTTTTTAGCTTCTCTAATTGGTGCTTACAAGATGAATGCCATTGTTGTAATGAGTAAATGCATTCATACTTTCTTCTTTTGCAAAAACAAAGAAAAACTCTTGAGATGAAAATAATGGCAATAATGGATTGAGCAATAATGGCAACTAATTTTGCGAGATGTGAAGTTGACAATAGATTTTAAACCGCGTTTGGAAAATAGGTTATGATAGTTTGAAAATGAAAAAAAGATTAATGGGTTAAGTTTTTATTCTCTAGTTTGAATGAAAAGATCATTGTTTGGGATAAGGATATGACAAGCTTATTACTTCCTCCGTTTAAAATTATGAGTCATTTTTTTAGAGTCAAACAATTTATGTTTCACCAAAGTTATTGAGAAAATTACAAAGATGATACTATGAGAACATATTTAACAAAGAATCTACTGGTATTCATTTGGTATCACAAATGACAGAACTTTCTTATGTAATACTAGTAGGGTGCACGCGCGGCACGCGCGTGTATTGGAAAAATGTAGTAAATAAAAAATTTAAAAATGGATTGAATTTCAATTTCTTACATTACAAATATTTCAAAATAAAGTATCCTAAATATTTTGAGTAAACAGAGTCCTGATGGTATAGCCAGTTGAGACTGAACCCCCGGGTTGGACCTGTACATCCAACTCGAAGGCTCGGGTACACGACGGATAGCTGTGTGATAGGGCTATAGTTGTGACTGAACCCCCAGGCTGGGCCCGTACGAGTGGTTCAACCCAAGGACATGTCCGATCTTTATAGTATTATATATAGACAACAGAGTACATGTGTGGCACGCATGTGTCTTAAAAAAACCAGTTGATAGTTTTTTGTGTTCACAAAAAATTTAGTAAATAATAAATGCATTTGGTATGTCCAGGCACGTGTTTAAAACAACCGTAGTAAATAAAATTATATATTAATAAAAAATTGGTAAATTATATTCTATATGAAAATAATATATTTTTTAAAAATTATAATATTCTCCCTCTCTCAAACAAATAAACATGGTAGAAATACTATCTTATATACATTATAAATCTTGGCAAAGCCACAGCAGATGAAATTAACGTGGGAATTAACAAAATAATTTGGATCGTTAGATCTTCATAAAATCCGACGGCACATGTCCTTCTCTTTTTTAGATTAACGTGGGAATTAACAAAATAATTTGGATCGTTAGATCTTCATAAAATCCGACGGCACATGTCCTTCTCTTTTTTAGATTAACGTGGGAATTAACAAAATAATTTGGATCGTTAGATCTTCATAAAATCCGACGGCACATGTCCTTCTCTTTTTTAGATTAACGTGGGAATTAACAAAATAATTTGGATCGTTAGATCTTCATAAAATCCGACGGCACATGTCCTTCTCTTTTTTAGATTAACGTGGGAATTAACAAAATAATTTGGATCGTTAGATCTTCATAAAATCCGACGGCACATGTCCTTCTCTTTTTTAGATTAACGTGGGAATTAACAAAATAATTTGGATCGTTAGATCTTCATAAAATCCGACGGCACATGTCCTTCTCTTTTTTAGATTAACGTGGGAATTAACAAAATAATTTGGATCGTTAGATCTTCATAAAATCCGACGGCACATGTCCTTCTCTTTTTTAGATTAACGTGGGAATTAACAAAATAATTTGGATCGTTAGATCTTCATAAAATCCGACGGCACATGTCCTTCTCTTTTTTAGATTAACGTGGGAATTAACAAAATAATTTGGATCGTTAGATCTTCATAAAATCCGACGGCACATGTCCTTCTCTTTTTTAGATTAACGTGGGAATTAACAAAATAATTTGGATCGTTAGATCTTCATAAAATCCGACGGCACATGTCCTTCTCTTTTTTAGATTAACGTGGGAATTAACAAAATAATTTGGATCGTTAGATCTTCATAAAATCCGACGGCACATGTCCTTCTCTTTTTTAGATTAACGTGGGAATTAACAAAATAATTTGGATCGTTAGATCTTCATAAAATCCGACGGCACATGTCCTTCTCTTTTTTAGATTAACGTGGGAATTAACAAAATAATTTGGATCGTTAGATCTTCATAAAATCCGACGGCACATGTCCTTCTCTTTTTTAGATTAACGTGGGAATTAACAAAATAATTTGGATCGTTAGATCTTCATAAAATCCGACGGCACATGTCCTTCTCTTTTTTAGATTAACGTGGGAATTAACAAAATAATTTGGATCGTTAGATCTTCATAAAATCCGACGGCACATGTCCTTCTCTTTTTTAGATTAACGTGGGAATTAACAAAATAATTTGGATCGTTAGATCTTCATAAAATCCGACGGCACATGTCCTTCTCTTTTTTAGATTAACGTGGGAATTAACAAAATAATTTGGATCGTTAGATCTTCATAAAATCCGACGGCACATGTCCTTCTCTTTTTTAGATTAACGTGGGAATTAACAAAATAATTTGGATCGTTAGATCTTCATAAAATCCGACGGCACATGTCCTTCTCTTTTTTAGATTAACGTGGGAATTAACAAAATAATTTGGATCGTTAGATCTTCATAAAATCCGACGGCACATGTCCTTCTCTTTTTTAGATTAACGTGGGAATTAACAAAATAATTTGGATCGTTAGATCTTCATAAAATCCGACGGCACATGTCCTTCTCTTTTTTAGATTAACGTGGGAATTAACAAAATAATTTGGATCGTTAGATCTTCATAAAATCCGACGGCACATGTCCTTCTCTTTTTTAGATTAACGTGGGAATTAACAAAATAATTTGGATCGTTAGATCTTCATAAAATCCGACGGCACATGTCCTTCTCTTTTTTAGATTAACGTGGGAATTAACAAAATAATTTGGATCGTTAGATCTTCATAAAATCCGACGGCACATGTCCTTCTCTTTTTTAGATTAACGTGGGAATTAACAAAATAATTTGGATCGTTAGATCTTCATAAAATCCGACGGCACATGTCCTTCTCTTTTTTAGATTAACGTGGGAATTAACAAAATAATTTGGATCGTTAGATCTTCATAAAATCCGACGGCACATGTCCTTCTCTTTTTTAGATTAACGTGGGAATTAACAAAATAATTTGGATCGTTAGATCTTCATAAAATCCGACGGCACATGTCCTTCTCTTTTTTAGATTAACGTGGGAATTAACAAAATAATTTGGATCGTTAGATCTTCATAAAATCCGACGGCACATGTCCTTCTCTTTTTTAGATTAACGTGGGAATTAACAAAATAATTTGGATCGTTAGATCTTCATAAAATCCGACGGCACATGTCCTTCTCTTTTTTAGATTAACGTGGGAATTAACAAAATAATTTGGATCGTTAGATCTTCATAAAATCCGACGGCACATGTCCTTCTCTTTTTTAGATTAACGTGGGAATTAACAAAATAATTTGGATCGTTAGATCTTCATAAAATCCGACGGCACATGTCCTTCTCTTTTTTAGATTAACGTGGGAATTAACAAAATAATTTGGATCGTTAGATCTTCATAAAATCCGACGGCACATGTCCTTCTCTTTTTTAGATTAACGTGGGAATTAACAAAATAATTTGGATCGTTAGATCTTCATAAAATCCGACGGCACATGTCCTTCTCTTTTTTAGATTAACGTGGGAATTAACAAAATAATTTGGATCGTTAGATCTTCATAAAATCCGACGGCACATGTCCTTCTCTTTTTTAGATTAACGTGGGAATTAACAAAATAATTTGGATCGTTAGATCTTCATAAAATCCGACGGCACATGTCCTTCTCTTTTTTAGATTAACGTGGGAATTAACAAAATAATTTGGATCGTTAGATCTTCATAAAATCCGACGGCACATGTCCTTCTCTTTTTTAGATTAACGTGGGAATTAACAAAATAATTTGGATCGTTAGATCTTCATAAAATCCGACGGCACATGTCCTTCTCTTTTTTAGATTAACGTGGGAATTAACAAAATAATTTGGATCGTTAGATCTTCATAAAATCCGACGGCACATGTCCTTCTCTTTTTTAGATTAACGTGGGAATTAACAAAATAATTTGGATCGTTAGATCTTCATAAAATCCGACGGCACATGTCCTTCTCTTTTTTAGATTAACGTGGGAATTAACAAAATAATTTGGATCGTTAGATCTTCATAAAATCCGACGGCACATGTCCTTCTCTTTTTTAGATTAACGTGGGAATTAACAAAATAATTTGGATCGTTAGATCTTCATAAAATCCGACGGCACATGTCCTTCTCTTTTTTAGATTAACGTGGGAATTAACAAAATAATTTGGATCGTTAGATCTTCATAAAATCCGACGGCACATGTCCTTCTCTTTTTTAGATTAACGTGGGAATTAACAAAATAATTTGGATCGTTAGATCTTCATAAAATCCGACGGCACATGTCCTTCTCTTTTTTAGATTAACGTGGGAATTAACAAAATAATTTGGATCGTTAGATCTTCATAAAATCCGACGGCACATGTCCTTCTCTTTTTTAGATTAACGTGGGAATTAACAAAATAATTTGGATCGTTAGATCTTCATAAAATCCGACGGCACATGTCCTTCTCTTTTTTAGATTAACGTGGGAATTAACAAAATAATTTGGATCGTTAGATCTTCATAAAATCCGACGGCACATGTCCTTCTCTTTTTTAGATTAACGTGGGAATTAACAAAATAATTTGGATCGTTAGATCTTCATAAAATCCGACGGCACATGTCCTTCTCTTTTTTAGATTAACGTGGGAATTAACAAAATAATTTGGATCGTTAGATCTTCATAAAATCCGACGGCACATGTCCTTCTCTTTTTTAGATTAACGTGGGAATTAACAAAATAATTTGGATCGTTAGATCTTCATAAAATCCGACGGCACATGTCCTTCTCTTTTTTAGATTAACGTGGGAATTAACAAAATAATTTGGATCGTTAGATCTTCATAAAATCCGACGGCACATGTCCTTCTCTTTTTTAGATTAACGTGGGAATTAACAAAATAATTTGGATCGTTAGATCTTCATAAAATCCGACGGCACATGTCCTTCTCTTTTTTAGATTAACGTGGGAATTAACAAAATAATTTGGATCGTTAGATCTTCATAAAATCCGACGGCACATGTCCTTCTCTTTTTTAGATTAACGTGGGAATTAACAAAATAATTTGGATCGTTAGATCTTCATAAAATCCGACGGCACATGTCCTTCTCTTTTTTAGATTAACGTGGGAATTAACAAAATAATTTGGATCGTTAGATCTTCATAAAATCCGACGGCACATGTCCTTCTCTTTTTTAGATTAACGTGGGAATTAACAAAATAATTTGGATCGTTAGATCTTCATAAAATCCGACGGCACATGTCCTTCTCTTTTTTAGATTAACGTGGGAATTAACAAAATAATTTGGATCGTTAGATCTTCATAAAATCCGACGGCACATGTCCTTCTCTTTTTTAGATTAACGTGGGAATTAACAAAATAATTTGGATCGTTAGATCTTCATAAAATCCGACGGCACATGTCCTTCTCTTTTTTAGATTAACGTGGGAATTAACAAAATAATTTGGATCGTTAGATCTTCATAAAATCCGACGGCACATGTCCTTCTCTTTTTTAGATTAACGTGGGAATTAACAAAATAATTTGGATCGTTAGATCTTCATAAAATCCGACGGCACATGTCCTTCTCTTTTTTAGATTAACGTGGGAATTAACAAAATAATTTGGATCGTTAGATCTTCATAAAATCCGACGGCACATGTCCTTCTCTTTTTTAGATTAACGTGGGAATTAACAAAATAATTTGGATCGTTAGATCTTCATAAAATCCGACGGCACATGTCCTTCTCTTTTTTAGATTAACGTGGGAATTAACAAAATAATTTGGATCGTTAGATCTTCATAAAATCCGACGGCACATGTCCTTCTCTTTTTTAGATTAACGTGGGAATTAACAAAATAATTTGGATCGTTAGATCTTCATAAAATCCGACGGCACATGTCCTTCTCTTTTTTAGATTAACGTGGGAATTAACAAAATAATTTGGATCGTTAGATCTTCATAAAATCCGACGGCACATGTCCTTCTCTTTTTTAGATTAACGTGGGAATTAACAAAATAATTTGGATCGTTAGATCTTCATAAAATCCGACGGCACATGTCCTTCTCTTTTTTAGATTAACGTGGGAATTAACAAAATAATTTGGATCGTTAGATCTTCATAAAATCCGACGGCACATGTCCTTCTCTTTTTTAGATTAACGTGGGAATTAACAAAATAATTTGGATCGTTAGATCTTCATAAAATCCGACGGCACATGTCCTTCTCTTTTTTAGATTAACGTGGGAATTAACAAAATAATTTGGATCGTTAGATCTTCATAAAATCCGACGGCACATGTCCTTCTCTTTTTTAGATTAACGTGGGAATTAACAAAATAATTTGGATCGTTAGATCTTCATAAAATCCGACGGCACATGTCCTTCTCTTTTTTAGATTAACGTGGGAATTAACAAAATAATTTGGATCGTTAGATCTTCATAAAATCCGACGGCACATGTCCTTCTCTTTTTTAGATTAACGTGGGAATTAACAAAATAATTTGGATCGTTAGATCTTCATAAAATCCGACGGCACATGTCCTTCTCTTTTTTAGATTAACGTGGGAATTAACAAAATAATTTGGATCGTTAGATCTTCATAAAATCCGACGGCACATGTCCTTCTCTTTTTTAGATTAACGTGGGAATTAACAAAATAATTTGGATCGTTAGATCTTCATAAAATCCGACGGCACATGTCCTTCTCTTTTTTAGATTAACGTGGGAATTAACAAAATAATTTGGATCGTTAGATCTTCATAAAATCCGACGGCACATGTCCTTCTCTTTTTTAGATTAACGTGGGAATTAACAAAATAATTTGGATCGTTAGATCTTCATAAAATCCGACGGCACATGTCCTTCTCTTTTTTAGATTAACGTGGGAATTAACAAAATAATTTGGATCGTTAGATCTTCATAAAATCCGACGGCACATGTCCTTCTCTTTTTTAGATTAACGTGGGAATTAACAAAATAATTTGGATCGTTAGATCTTCATAAAATCCGACGGCACATGTCCTTCTCTTTTTTAGATTAACGTGGGAATTAACAAAATAATTTGGATCGTTAGATCTTCATAAAATCCGACGGCACATGTCCTTCTCTTTTTTAGATTAACGTGGGAATTAACAAAATAATTTGGATCGTTAGATCTTCATAAAATCCGACGGCACATGTCCTTCTCTTTTTTAGATTAACGTGGGAATTAACAAAATAATTTGGATCGTTAGATCTTCATAAAATCCGACGGCACATGTCCTTCTCTTTTTTAGATTAACGTGGGAATTAACAAAATAATTTGGATCGTTAGATCTTCATAAAATCCGACGGCACATGTCCTTCTCTTTTTTAGATTAACGTGGGAATTAACAAAATAATTTGGATCGTTAGATCTTCATAAAATCCGACGGCACATGTCCTTCTCTTTTTTAGATTAACGTGGGAATTAACAAAATAATTTGGATCGTTAGATCTTCATAAAATCCGACGGCACATGTCCTTCTCTTTTTTAGATTAACGTGGGAATTAACAAAATAATTTGGATCGTTAGATCTTCATAAAATCCGACGGCACATGTCCTTCTCTTTTTTAGATTAACGTGGGAATTAACAAAATAATTTGGATCGTTAGATCTTCATAAAATCCGACGGCACATGTCCTTCTCTTTTTTAGATTAACGTGGGAATTAACAAAATAATTTGGATCGTTAGATCTTCATAAAATCCGACGGCACATGTCCTTCTCTTTTTTAGATTAACGTGGGAATTAACAAAATAATTTGGATCGTTAGATCTTCATAAAATCCGACGGCACATGTCCTTCTCTTTTTTAGATTAACGTGGGAATTAACAAAATAATTTGGATCGTTAGATCTTCATAAAATCCGACGGCACATGTCCTTCTCTTTTTTAGATTAACGTGGGAATTAACAAAATAATTTGGATCGTTAGATCTTCATAAAATCCGACGGCACATGTCCTTCTCTTTTTTAGATTAACGTGGGAATTAACAAAATAATTTGGATCGTTAGATCTTCATAAAATCCGACGGCACATGTCCTTCTCTTTTTTAGATTAACGTGGGAATTAACAAAATAATTTGGATCGTTAGATCTTCATAAAATCCGACGGCACATGTCCTTCTCTTTTTTAGATTAACGTGGGAATTAACAAAATAATTTGGATCGTTAGATCTTCATAAAATCCGACGGCACATGTCCTTCTCTTTTTTAGATTAACGTGGGAATTAACAAAATAATTTGGATCGTTAGATCTTCATAAAATCCGACGGCACATGTCCTTCTCTTTTTTAGATTAACGTGGGAATTAACAAAATAATTTGGATCGTTAGATCTTCATAAAATCCGACGGCACATGTCCTTCTCTTTTTTAGATTAACGTGGGAATTAACAAAATAATTTGGATCGTTAGATCTTCATAAAATCCGACGGCACATGTCCTTCTCTTTTTTAGATTAACGTGGGAATTAACAAAATAATTTGGATCGTTAGATCTTCATAAAATCCGACGGCACATGTCCTTCTCTTTTTTAGATTAACGTGGGAATTAACAAAATAATTTGGATCGTTAGATCTTCATAAAATCCGACGGCACATGTCCTTCTCTTTTTTAGATTAACGTGGGAATTAACAAAATAATTTGGATCGTTAGATCTTCATAAAATCCGACGGCACATGTCCTTCTCTTTTTTAGATTAACGTGGGAATTAACAAAATAATTTGGATCGTTAGATCTTCATAAAATCCGACGGCACATGTCCTTCTCTTTTTTAGATTAACGTGGGAATTAACAAAATAATTTGGATCGTTAGATCTTCATAAAATCCGACGGCACATGTCCTTCTCTTTTTTAGATTAACGTGGGAATTAACAAAATAATTTGGATCGTTAGATCTTCATAAAATCCGACGGCACATGTCCTTCTCTTTTTTAGATTAACGTGGGAATTAACAAAATAATTTGGATCGTTAGATCTTCATAAAATCCGACGGCACATGTCCTTCTCTTTTTTAGATTAACGTGGGAATTAACAAAATAATTTGGATCGTTAGATCTTCATAAAATCCGACGGCACATGTCCTTCTCTTTTTTAGATTAACGTGGGAATTAACAAAATAATTTGGATCGTTAGATCTTCATAAAATCCGACGGCACATGTCCTTCTCTTTTTTAGATTAACGTGGGAATTAACAAAATAATTTGGATCGTTAGATCTTCATAAAATCCGACGGCACATGTCCTTCTCTTTTTTAGATTAACGTGGGAATTAACAAAATAATTTGGATCGTTAGATCTTCATAAAATCCGACGGCACATGTCCTTCTCTTTTTTAGATTAACGTGGGAATTAACAAAATAATTTGGATCGTTAGATCTTCATAAAATCCGACGGCACATGTCCTTCTCTTTTTTAGATTAACGTGGGAATTAACAAAATAATTTGGATCGTTAGATCTTCATAAAATCCGACGGCACATGTCCTTCTCTTTTTTAGATTAACGTGGGAATTAACAAAATAATTTGGATCGTTAGATCTTCATAAAATCCGACGGCACATGTCCTTCTCTTTTTTAGATTAACGTGGGAATTAACAAAATAATTTGGATCGTTAGATCTTCATAAAATCCGACGGCACATGTCCTTCTCTTTTTTAGATTAACGTGGGAATTAACAAAATAATTTGGATCGTTAGATCTTCATAAAATCCGACGGCACATGTCCTTCTCTTTTTTAGATTAACGTGGGAATTAACAAAATAATTTGGATCGTTAGATCTTCATAAAATCCGACGGCACATGTCCTTCTCTTTTTTAGATTAACGTGGGAATTAACAAAATAATTTGGATCGTTAGATCTTCATAAAATCCGACGGCACATGTCCTTCTCTTTTTTAGATTAACGTGGGAATTAACAAAATAATTTGGATCGTTAGATCTTCATAAAATCCGACGGCACATGTCCTTCTCTTTTTTAGATTAACGTGGGAATTAACAAAATAATTTGGATCGTTAGATCTTCATAAAATCCGACGGCACATGTCCTTCTCTTTTTTAGATTAACGTGGGAATTAACAAAATAATTTGGATCGTTAGATCTTCATAAAATCCGACGGCACATGTCCTTCTCTTTTTTAGATTAACGTGGGAATTAACAAAATAATTTGGATCGTTAGATCTTCATAAAATCCGACGGCACATGTCCTTCTCTTTTTTAGATTAACGTGGGAATTAACAAAATAATTTGGATCGTTAGATCTTCATAAAATCCGACGGCACATGTCCTTCTCTTTTTTAGATTAACGTGGGAATTAACAAAATAATTTGGATCGTTAGATCTTCATAAAATCCGACGGCACATGTCCTTCTCTTTTTTAGATTAACGTGGGAATTAACAAAATAATTTGGATCGTTAGATCTTCATAAAATCCGACGGCACATGTCCTTCTCTTTTTTAGATTAACGTGGGAATTAACAAAATAATTTGGATCGTTAGATCTTCATAAAATCCGACGGCACATGTCCTTCTCTTTTTTAGATTAACGTGGGAATTAACAAAATAATTTGGATCGTTAGATCTTCATAAAATCCGACGGCACATGTCCTTCTCTTTTTTAGATTAACGTGGGAATTAACAAAATAATTTGGATCGTTAGATCTTCATAAAATCCGACGGCACATGTCCTTCTCTTTTTTAGATTAACGTGGGAATTAACAAAATAATTTGGATCGTTAGATCTTCATAAAATCCGACGGCACATGTCCTTCTCTTTTTTAGATTAACGTGGGAATTAACAAAATAATTTGGATCGTTAGATCTTCATAAAATCCGACGGCACATGTCCTTCTCTTTTTTAGATTAACGTGGGAATTAACAAAATAATTTGGATCGTTAGATCTTCATAAAATCCGACGGCACATGTCCTTCTCTTTTTTAGATTAACGTGGGAATTAACAAAATAATTTGGATCGTTAGATCTTCATAAAATCCGACGGCACATGTCCTTCTCTTTTTTAGATTAACGTGGGAATTAACAAAATAATTTGGATCGTTAGATCTTCATAAAATCCGACGGCACATGTCCTTCTCTTTTTTAGATTAACGTGGGAATTAACAAAATAATTTGGATCGTTAGATCTTCATAAAATCCGACGGCACATGTCCTTCTCTTTTTTAGATTAACGTGGGAATTAACAAAATAATTTGGATCGTTAGATCTTCATAAAATCCGACGGCACATGTCCTTCTCTTTTTTAGATTAACGTGGGAATTAACAAAATAATTTGGATCGTTAGATCTTCATAAAATCCGACGGCACATGTCCTTCTCTTTTTTAGATTAACGTGGGAATTAACAAAATAATTTGGATCGTTAGATCTTCATAAAATCCGACGGCACATGTCCTTCTCTTTTTTAGATTAACGTGGGAATTAACAAAATAATTTGGATCGTTAGATCTTCATAAAATCCGACGGCACATGTCCTTCTCTTTTTTAGATTAACGTGGGAATTAACAAAATAATTTGGATCGTTAGATCTTCATAAAATCCGACGGCACATGTCCTTCTCTTTTTTAGATTAACGTGGGAATTAACAAAATAATTTGGATCGTTAGATCTTCATAAAATCCGACGGCACATGTCCTTCTCTTTTTTAGATTAACGTGGGAATTAACAAAATAATTTGGATCGTTAGATCTTCATAAAATCCGACGGCACATGTCCTTCTCTTTTTTAGATTAACGTGGGAATTAACAAAATAATTTGGATCGTTAGATCTTCATAAAATCCGACGGCACATGTCCTTCTCTTTTTTAGATTAACGTGGGAATTAACAAAATAATTTGGATCGTTAGATCTTCATAAAATCCGACGGCACATGTCCTTCTCTTTTTTAGATTAACGTGGGAATTAACAAAATAATTTGGATCGTTAGATCTTCATAAAATCCGACGGCACATGTCCTTCTCTTTTTTAGATTAACGTGGGAATTAACAAAATAATTTGGATCGTTAGATCTTCATAAAATCCGACGGCACATGTCCTTCTCTTTTTTAGATTAACGTGGGAATTAACAAAATAATTTGGATCGTTAGATCTTCATAAAATCCGACGGCACATGTCCTTCTCTTTTTTAGATTAACGTGGGAATTAACAAAATAATTTGGATCGTTAGATCTTCATAAAATCCGACGGCACATGTCCTTCTCTTTTTTAGATTAACGTGGGAATTAACAAAATAATTTGGATCGTTAGATCTTCATAAAATCCGACGGCACATGTCCTTCTCTTTTTTAGATTAACGTGGGAATTAACAAAATAATTTGGATCGTTAGATCTTCATAAAATCCGACGGCACATGTCCTTCTCTTTTTTAGATTAACGTGGGAATTAACAAAATAATTTGGATCGTTAGATCTTCATAAAATCCGACGGCACATGTCCTTCTCTTTTTTAGATTAACGTGGGAATTAACAAAATAATTTGGATCGTTAGATCTTCATAAAATCCGACGGCACATGTCCTTCTCTTTTTTAGATTAACGTGGGAATTAACAAAATAATTTGGATCGTTAGATCTTCATAAAATCCGACGGCACATGTCCTTCTCTTTTTTAGATTAACGTGGGAATTAACAAAATAATTTGGATCGTTAGATCTTCATAAAATCCGACGGCACATGTCCTTCTCTTTTTTAGATTAACGTGGGAATTAACAAAATAATTTGGATCGTTAGATCTTCATAAAATCCGACGGCACATGTCCTTCTCTTTTTTAGATTAACGTGGGAATTAACAAAATAATTTGGATCGTTAGATCTTCATAAAATCCGACGGCACATGTCCTTCTCTTTTTTAGATTAACGTGGGAATTAACAAAATAATTTGGATCGTTAGATCTTCATAAAATCCGACGGCACATGTCCTTCTCTTTTTTAGATTAACGTGGGAATTAACAAAATAATTTGGATCGTTAGATCTTCATAAAATCCGACGGCACATGTCCTTCTCTTTTTTAGATTAACGTGGGAATTAACAAAATAATTTGGATCGTTAGATCTTCATAAAATCCGACGGCACATGTCCTTCTCTTTTTTAGATTAACGTGGGAATTAACAAAATAATTTGGATCGTTAGATCTTCATAAAATCCGACGGCACATGTCCTTCTCTTTTTTAGATTAACGTGGGAATTAACAAAATAATTTGGATCGTTAGATCTTCATAAAATCCGACGGCACATGTCCTTCTCTTTTTTAGATTAACGTGGGAATTAACAAAATAATTTGGATCGTTAGATCTTCATAAAATCCGACGGCACATGTCCTTCTCTTTTTTAGATTAACGTGGGAATTAACAAAATAATTTGGATCGTTAGATCTTCATAAAATCCGACGGCACATGTCCTTCTCTTTTTTAGATTAACGTGGGAATTAACAAAATAATTTGGATCGTTAGATCTTCATAAAATCCGACGGCACATGTCCTTCTCTTTTTTAGATTAACGTGGGAATTAACAAAATAATTTGGATCGTTAGATCTTCATAAAATCCGACGGCACATGTCCTTCTCTTTTTTAGATTAACGTGGGAATTAACAAAATAATTTGGATCGTTAGATCTTCATAAAATCCGACGGCACATGTCCTTCTCTTTTTTAGATTAACGTGGGAATTAACAAAATAATTTGGATCGTTAGATCTTCATAAAATCCGACGGCACATGTCCTTCTCTTTTTTAGATTAACGTGGGAATTAACAAAATAATTTGGATCGTTAGATCTTCATAAAATCCGACGGCACATGTCCTTCTCTTTTTTAGATTAACGTGGGAATTAACAAAATAATTTGGATCGTTAGATCTTCATAAAATCCGACGGCACATGTCCTTCTCTTTTTTAGATTAACGTGGGAATTAACAAAATAATTTGGATCGTTAGATCTTCATAAAATCCGACGGCACATGTCCTTCTCTTTTTTAGATTAACGTGGGAATTAACAAAATAATTTGGATCGTTAGATCTTCATAAAATCCGGCGGTATATATTCTTCTCTTTTATTTGGATTAACAAAATAATTTGGATCGTTAGATCTTCATAAAATCCGACGGCACATGTCCTTCTCTTTTTTAGATTAACGTGGGATTTTCTACGCCCTCTCGGTGAATCTGGTAGCTTCTTTTGCTTCTACTAGTAGGGTGCATGCGCGGCACGCACGTGTATTAGAAAAACGTAGTAAATAAAAAATTGAAAAAATGGATTGAATTTCAATTTCTTACCTTACAAATATTTCAAAATAGAGTATCCTAAATATTTTGAGTACACAGAGTCCTGACGGTATAGCCAGTTGAGACTGAACCCCCGGGTTGAACCGGTACATCCAACTCGAAGGCTCGGGTACACGACGGATAGCTGTGTGATAGGGCTATAGTTGTGACTGAACCCCCAGGCTAGGCCCGTACGAGTGGTTCAACCCAAGGACATGTCCGATCTTTGTAGTATTGATATATAGACAACAGAGTATATGTGTGGCACGCATGTGTCTTAAAAAAACCAGTTGATAGTTTTTTGTGTTCACAAAAAATTTAGTAAATAATAAATGCATTTGGTATGTCCAGGCACGTGTTTAAAACAACCGTAGTAAATAAAATTATATATTAATAAAAAATTGGTAAATTATATTCTATATGAAAATAATATATTTTTAAAAATTATAATATTCTCCCTCTCTCAAACAAATAAACATGGTAGAAATACTATCGTATATCACTGTTTTCTTATCATGGCTTCAGTTTTTGTTTAAAGAACCAGTAGGCTGTTGTGGGGTTATTCTTTTACTTCTGGATCAGAACATTACATTCTTCCAGCATCATGGTATTGGGGGCCATTGTTTTACCTAAAAGCACTTCCTATTTGCAGATGATGATGTCGATGAATTATTCACTGAGGAACTGAAAGTAGAATCAACCATAATAAATAGCCACTCGCAATATCTTCCATAGCATAAAGTAGCTAGTGAAGACACATAACCAAGCAGGTCATTGCTTCCAGCATGCTCTGATATGTAGAAGAAACTTTAAACACCAATCATGGGACATACAACAATAAAAAACACCTTATAATTCAGGGAATTCTAGAACAAGTTCTTGGTATTGAAAAACCATATTTCTATCTATCACCTACAACAGTTCATCTTATTGATACCAGTATGTCAACAAAACAACCTAGTTAAGGAAAATGAGGCACATACAACTATCGGTACTCCAATTGAGTTCTTTAAAGGTTATGCCCAAGAAAGGAATGGCCAGCGGACCTGAAGACAATGAACCAGTCTCCTCTCCCTCACTTATCTTATCTTTTGCTTCTCAATTGACATTGTGAGATGATAAACAATCATTGCACTCCCATGCCTGCTAGTCCTGTCTGCTCCTCAAAGCTTCTTATGCAATCATCAACACAATGCTAATTGTCAGGATCTTTCCAAGTCTTGACACATAATGAATCAGTGCCAAATATTGAGTAATGGAAAGCAATAAAGCAATTTTGTGAAAACAAAAACTTGAAATTCTCATTAGATTGTTAATAAAAGTCTAGTTCTAGACAGTAACAAGCCTCAATTATCCGTGTAGTTAACTAAATCCCAGCCGACAGTTGAAGGAATAAAGGTCATCAGCATGGATATATACCTTCAGAGTCAGTTCTCAATAATCTGTGTTCATTGGTAATGTGCGGTAATTGATCTATCCAAAAAAAAAACAAAGAAGAAAACTCTATCAGAGAAGATCCTAACCTGCATGGACCATAACTATCACAGCCGTTCTTAAGGCCGCCTGGCAGAGGGCTCCTTCACCAAGCTCCAATATCACCATCATAATCTTGCGTCTTCCCATCTCTTTCTTGCTGCAGCTCCAACCAAAGCATGTCGTCTCCTCCACTGTTACTAAACTGGCCCAAAAATCCATCAACGGCTCTAGCCCAATCTATCTCCATTCCCCCATGGGAAGTCCAACAATGTCTTTGGTTACTCCTGCATGGGTACAAAATAATAGTGATGAAAAAGTAACCATGTAGACAAAAATAGAATGAGACATATTTTATGGATAGTTATATTTCCCTTCAAGCCAATAAGCAGTGTGGGCGTGAGAAAAGGAAGAAAAGTTTCATGTCAAGTTTTTGTCTTCCCAGCATTCCAAGTTAAACAAAAATGATCTTTTTTTATAAACATCACTTTTACATATATAAATCCTAATTACTGTCAGATTACTTCAACTTATGTGTATAAACATATGAAGAACTAATAAAGCAAAGGGAAAGCTGGCAGAGTTCTAGCACCGATGTGAAGCTTGGTTAATCATAGGAAACAGAATAATAGATCCAAGATTGCCATGGCAGTAATAAAACATTCCCTTGCATAACAATAGCCATAACCATTCATCTTTCATGTTGCCAAGAGACTGCATATAGTGCAGCTGAAGTCATGGCATGATAATAGGAGAGCAATAAATTAGCATATTAAACCTATCTATTAAAGGTCCACCAACACTGTGACCTTGTGGTTTGTAGCTACATGCAAAAATTACAATCACAACTAAAAAAAGAACTCTTTGTTAATGTGAAAGTTATGAAAATTACAGATCTGTTATATCTGAATAGTTCCCCGTAGCAATGCATTGGATAATTACCACAGCAAAGAGCAAGAACGAAAAAATGTCATGAGAAAAGCAAAGAAAATAAAATGTGAAAATGCAAGACTGACATGTAATGAGTATGGACCATGATGTGCTTTCCTTCCTTCCCACCAACTGTAGTCAGATCGTCAGAGCATAAGGACCGTAGATGCAAAAATCAAAGATTTGCTTCAGAACTTAGAATATAAATTAATCTAGCCAGTTAATTGCACAATGATTAACCTCAAGTGGAGAAGCATCCTAACAGATCTTTAGTGGATTAACCTCAAGCGGATGAACATCAGCTGGAATAATATCCCCAAGCTTCGCACATTAATGACATTTCGAAGCACAAGGATAGCTCCATTTACCATTTCTGAGAACCTTATCGCAACAACCCGAAATCAGTACGCCACAGGCAACATCAGCACTGCATTAGTAAATTCAACAATCATCATGGCACAACTGCATAAAGTTCGTGACAATTGATCTAGCATAGGACAGCAAAGGAGAAAGTATTTCATATGTATACTTTTGATGCTAAAAAGAAGAGATGAATCAAATCATGATCCCGCATTCTAGATAGCAATACCTCCCAACAACATCTCCGGTATTTACTGCAAGGAGTTGAAAAAAAATCTGAGAAATTTCCAAGGGGCAACTAAAAGAAATTGCCTTACTGGATATATAAATATAATTATGGAACATGCAAAAATAGAACATCACAGATCTAACACATCAATCAGCAATATACTATAAGGAAATTTCAATGAAGTATTAAGCATCCCTCCTAGAGTAGCTTATTATTTTGAGCATACAAAACAAGCAGGTCAAGAATTCCAGCTTGCCTGCAAGCATAAAAGTAGAACAGCAAAACCAATAAAATTGACAAAATGAGCATAAAAGTAGAGGAGAGGTAATCTATGAAATTCAATGCCGGTAATAGACTATTCTCAAAACCTACAACAGAACAGACCACTCGAACAATTGGAGTATGCAGAGAACAATCTAATCTAGTAATCTAGATCATCACTGGAAGAAGTTTACCAGTACAACAATTGGAAAACCAGATGTCTCTTGCATGCACACCTATATGCCTTATGATATTAAAAACATTTTTTACATATCTCGCCATCTGTATCTGTGAATTCTCTAAAAATAGTTGACACTCATTTTTTTCAAATATCTATAGCAAAATAGTCAAATGGCTCATTCCCTGTAATTTCATTAGTTGAATATCTGTGGTAAAATAGACAAACCTGTTAAATAGAAGATTGTGGAAATAATCCAATCTTGATATTGCTAATTTCACATTAAAACATGAACCCATCTCATCACCTTAAAATCAATAGTAGAAATCTGCTACTCAAATGTACTTATTTTTATTTATAGAACATGCAACAATGCCTACGGATATGTGGTACATTAACCATGGAAACAACTTTTTTTGAAAGGCAGGGCAAATAATTTTGAAGGAAGTTAAGCCAGCCAATAAATAAAATTAAATCATAAAATCATTTAAGCTGAGAGATTACTTTCTCATACCGTATTTAGCTTAATTGACTCTATTCAAAGAATGTATATTGTGGGATCTAGAAATACCCGGCTACACAAGGCTATACTCCTGAAAATAAAATGATCAGTTAAGCACAAGCCTCTTCTCACACTATAATATCAGAATATATACCCACAGATTTGAGATGTTGAAATGATAGTTTGGACTACACCTACTATAATATCATCATGTCGAAATAAAAGTGAAGATTAGAAATTTATAATGCAATCTACAGAACTCCTATCCACATGATAATTAACCTTACATGTACCCAGTATCTTGCCTGCCATAGTTCTAAAATGTTCATTTTTAATAGTCCATAACAGTTGTTTTTTCTCAACTAAAAAATAGCATGAGCAATTGGATTCACAAAAGGGACTACTGCACTCATATAGTGCTGCCATATCACCGAATGCCTAATTCTCATACATCCCTCTTAGGTATTAAGAACAAGTGAGACTTTTAGATACGCACGTTACAAATATAAACAAATATCTAACCTGACCTCGAGTAATGTGGTATTTCTATTTTTGTCCTGGCTACAAGGAAACAATTTAGAAAAAAAGGTTTACTATTTCCCATATTATTTGGTAACATTTTCTTCATATCTTGTCCATGTTACTAATCTTGTTTAATTACTTGGGTGATTTTTAAATTTTTACAGATCAGGGGAAACACCTCATAGATCCCATATGCAAGTAATAGCTTTCATGTTCCATGGATATGGTGCGAAAAAACATGGAAACAATATGGCATGCTTTTATGCCAAAACAAGTATACTACATTGTATGATGCATCATGCCGTGCATGTGATTTAATACCTGCCATGCGATCCTCCCCTGCCTGCCAATCGATTGCTTGTACTGGAAGAGGTGCTCCAAGAAGAACACACACTGTTAAAATTTTAGACCTTGGTACTATAAAATTATAATATAACTATATGATGAAATAAGTATATTTCAAAAATAGCACAATTTGATACTGCCACCACCAATGGAAGAAAGAGCATTAGACATTTGTTGTAATTACGTAGCAAGTTTCCCTAAGCACACACGAATTGGAAATGTCTTCCATCATGTTGTAGATATTGAAATCAAAAACCGAGTCAATCATGCCCTATAAATCATCTATATGTAGAATTACCTTGACCATATAAGCTGCACCAAGCTAGCAGTAAAATTCATATTGCTGAGCATTTGATTGGAGAAAATAAACAACATATAGCCACACCAAAACATGGAACTGACCTGCGATAAAAACAAGTAGAACAAGAGAGTAGGAGATGGACCGTTCCTGTGTGCAAACAGACATCAAGCTACGAACATGAGATGAGGGGCAACGGCACCTGCTTGCCATGTACCATCTTGATGCCGTCGGATCCCGCCGTCCATGAGGAATTGTGATTCCCAGAGTGGGATCCAGGCCTCCAACATCGTGGTGGCAAGGGCCTTGCTCCAACAGTAGCGCAGAGGCCGGAGCCACCCAATCACGCCAAGCGTTGGCAGTGCCGCCGCACCGCCAAGAACTCGATCCAATCGTCCTCCAACCAAGCACGCAATGCACACCAAAAGACTCCTCAGATCCTGCATGTTTGATTGGATCGGGAGAGAGTTGGGAGACTTACATGTGGCAGCGATAATGGGGACGTCGGGGAAGGGCGAAAAAAGCAGGGAACATACTGATCAACAATGACTGAGACGACTGGGCAGTGCGCGGCGGCGGCGGCGGCGGGGGGGTCTCGTCGAAGCACCTCGGGTCTGGCGAGACGGACCTTCCCCGCCGCAGAATCCTCTCTTCCCCCGAGCGGATTAGGCGCAGGGAGGCCAGGCGGCGGCGGCGGCGGGTGACTCCTCCTGGCGGCCGCGGCGGCGGCTCCATGCGGCGGGCAGTGGCGGGGCCGGACGGGCGCAACAGCGAGGTGGACGCGAGGGGCGGGGTGGCCAGCACGGCGACGGGAGCAGGGGCGGCGGACGAAGCTGGGGCGGCGGGGGAAGAGCGCGAGGGCAGATGGGGGGCGGCGGGCGAGTGGATAGGCAGGGGCGCCGCGAGGAGGTGGGGTGGGATAGGGATACCGAAAATTAGAGGGTTTCCAAGTTAAAATCGTGGGTACCGCGGGCGGGTACAAGAGGCGCGGTAGAAGTATTTCTTCCGGTGGGAGAAACATCCCCTTCCACGCAAATCCCCGCATTCTATTTTTTTTCGGGCGGAGCCTGGCAGGTGGATCTTCTGTGAGGGGTAGGGGAGTTTTTTTGGTGAGAAAAATTTCAATTTCCTTAGATCTTTAATAGATAGATAAGGATACATGGCAAGTAATATGTAGGCACTCATTGGTGTTTTGAACCGGGGCGAAGCCAGCCAAGAAGGCAAGAAACTGCAGCATACGAGTACATGGCAAAATGAGCTTGAATTGAAAGAAGGTTTTGCTGAAGGATTTAGAAATTTCGTTGAGGTTGATTGATCCCAATAAACAAGCCTAATT